>BSBM01000480.1:10285000-10885000 GCA_027924585.1 Larix kaempferi | reverse complement strand
AGAAGATGGGGTGGACAGTGGCTCAACAAAGCAGGAAAGATGATTATGGTAAAAGTCATGTTATCAACATAACCAATTTACCAATCCTCCATCCTCCCAGTGCCTAAAGGAGTGTCAGAACATATCATTAAGATTCTAAGATATTTTCTTTGGATGGGAGGAAAAAACAATGAGAATACAATCCATTTAGTAAATTGGAATATTGTAAAGCAACCTAAACTCTCAGGTGGCCTCCAAATCCATGACCCCTTCCAGGAAAAATTGGCTATGTGTGGTAAATTACTTTGGAAAATTCTGCACAATAGACACCATCGTGTCAATCAAGTTTTAAGAAAGAAATATCTACTGGGAAATAATCTAAGTTGTCTTGACTGCAAGCCCATCTACAAAGGATCCTTGACCTGGTCCTTGTGCAAATCCGCATGGGAATTCTTCTCTCAAGAACTTTTCTGGGTTCCTGGAGATGGAAGGAAAATAAATATATTTACAGATAAAATAATGGGAAACAAACCGCTACATAACATTCAAGAACTTCATGATATAGCACAGTGGTTTTCCCAATAAGGTATCAAAACATTGAATGACTTCAGCTCCTGGGATATCTCTGGCACTTGGCAGAGCTAGAAAAATGTTGCAATCCCTGCCAATCTTAAACCTACCAGAATCCTCCTCATTGAAAATATGAGTGGCTACACTCTCATCCATCTTCAGGGAAAAGAGGAACGTGGATGGGGTCCAAATGGAAACTACACTATAATCCAAGGATATAATGCTCTACAAACCCATGAAGTTGCAAGGAAAAGTCTATGGAAGCTTGTTTGGAATCCATTTGGACTCCCCAAACTAATATATTCATTTGGACACTTATTCACCGGAAGGTGCTCGCCGGAGACAAACTCATCAAAAGAGGAATCATCAGGCCACATCAATGCCCTTTCTGTCGTAGGAATGCTGAAACTCTAGAACACTTATTCGTATAGTTCCATTTCACAAAAAAGGTCTGGAACCACATGATCCAAGGACTCAATTTATTCATGCCAGCATTCACTACCACCACATTCTTGTTCAAAGAGTGGAAATCCATCTATCCCCTCCCCTTATCCAAAAAAAAAACTTTGGCTCCAAATCTGGATATCCATCCCCAAATTCACCTGTTGGAAATTTGGATCGCTAGGAACAAAGCTATCTTCCATGAAACACATTATAACCCCTTGCAATTCACTGGGAAATCCAAAGGCTTGCTGATAGAGTGCATGAACTCCTCCAACTCTAGGATAGATTCAAATCTTAGCACAAATGAAATAAACTGGATTGGAACAATTCCCCCAAGCCCTAGCAAAAAAATAAATTATCGATTTCAATACTCACCATTACGGAAAATCAAACTCTCCAATTATATATTTCAAGAGTGGAGGAACAAGGAATCTATGGATAGTTTACATTTCGACGGTGCATCCAAAGGAAATATTGGAGCAGCTCGAGCAGGGGGGGTTCTATGGTCTATCGAAGGATTTCTGAGAATAAGATACAGATGGGGATTGGGAATCTGCTCAAACAACATAGCAGGAGCCTTAGCTCTGTTAAAAGGTTGTCAAATTTCCAAAGAACTTATTATCGAAAGACTACATGTGTTTGGGGATTCACTTGTAATCATCAAATCCCTCAATTTGATCACTGATTTCAACAATTTGGCATTAAAAAGAATTGTTCAACAAATTGAAAACACATTCATCCAATTTAGAGCATTCCATATCATCAGGAATATAAATCATGAAGCAGATCTGGAAGCAAAGGATGCAACTAGCCTTAAAACTGGGAAAATTGAATTCTCCAACATCGAAATTGGCCATCATCATATCCCTTGAGAAATTATACAGTGAGTCAAAGTTATAATGTATGAAGGAACTGATATCTATAATTTTGTCTCCAGCGTATGGCTCAGAAAATTATGGAATTGATATCTATAATTTTCTCCGGCGAGTCTCCATCGTATCTTCGCAGATTTTGTATGAACAAACTGGTATCTACAATTTTTGCAGCAATGGCTCAGAAAATTATGTTTTTGCATAGGTTATTGCAGTGGAAAGGAAGGCTTAACATAGCTATTAGAAGGTCTGGCCTGAGAGGGAGTCTTATCAATTCCGTTGGAAAAAGGAAAATATACTACCCTGATGATCACAACGGACACAAGGAACTCCAACCTTTGGACACAAGGAATTGCTACGTGTTGATTGTATATCCTCCTTAGATGTACATGGTAGACACAATAATCCCCAACCTTTCGATTCCTACAATGAGATACTACTTGTCGATTGTTTTCCATCTAATCGCAATGCCTAGAGGACACCTGACAACTCGTTGTAGAGCATTACATTTACTTGCACCTGTTAGTTTTTCAGAATTTACTTCAATCCGATCTAGGATCTTAACTGAGAGAACAACATGTACAACATATCTACATCATATCAATCATGGACATAATAATGCAAGCAAACAAGAGATAGTAGACACACAGAGTTTCACTGGGGAAAACCATAAAGGTGAAAAACCCCACAACTTCCTCAGAGATAGATAGAGCAATGATACAACCCAAACATAAGAGATAGTCTTCTCCTAGTAGCAGATTCTCCTCCTCCACAAGTGCACTGCTCTCCAATGAGAGTGTGAGTGAGAAAGTGAATGATCAAATAGAGTGCCTCCCGCACTCTATTACTTGACTTGACTTGCCTAATAACCTTTACTAGGTCGGCCTTAACTTAACCACATAACATAATGCTGACAGGGCCGACCCACAATAGGGTGGTCTAATAACCCTTTAACCCACATGACTCATACAGGGCCGACCCCAACAAGGTGGTATAATAACCCATCAAGTATAAGTTACGACACTTACAATATAAATGACGACACTTCCGTATAGAGGAATAATAACATCTCTATAGGAGTACAATATACATAGGTGAAATACATTCCGAAGTTACATATACATCAACACTCCCTCTTAACTAGGAAGGTATTTCTCGACATAGATATGCTAGCACAAGTCTTCTTCTCTGGATCATCGTCACTGGATCATCGTCATCGAACCATCGTAATCGTCACTCCTGCTGCTATCTCTATCAATCTCCAATCAACTCGTCATAGGAATTTCTACAGAGCCAATCCTTTTTCATACTGGATGTAGGCCCACCACCTGCAGGTCTTCATCACTGGACATACTGTGGAATCATCGGGACTTATTACGTGCGTCACAAAACCTCGCAAGAGAATCCTAGGCTTTTATGAGCACACAGCTCTACCTATAGGATCTCCCAGGGACATATTACATGTGGTCATGGCAAAACTTCGCAAGAGCATCCTAGGACTTATTACGGGAACACAGGCCAACCTATCGAATCTCCTAGGGACATAATACATTCCATAGGACAAAACCTCACAAGAGCATCCCAGGACTTATTACGGGCACATAGCCCAACCTATCGGATCTCCCAGGGCCATATTACATGTCCTCCTAAGCAAAAACTCGAAAGAGCATTTGCCAGATATCCCAGGGCCATATTATATGCCATAGGAAAAACCTTGAAAGAATATCTGCAAACCTCCCAGGGCCATATTATATGCTTGTCTGCACAACCTGTCCACGGCCATAGAGTATCAACTTGATACTCACCATACATCATCCTGATGTATATGATAATTTTGATCATCATCACTGCATTGTCCTGATGCATGTCATCATCGCATGATCATCCTGATCATTATCATGGCATTATCCTGATGCATATCATATGGAGCAACATCCTGAAGCTCATCATCCATGATCATCCTGATCATACAATGTATCCATTTGGCACATATCATCTGAAGCAACATCCTGAAGCTCATCAACCATGATCACCTTGATCATACAATGCATCCACCTGATACATATCATCATCCATGATCTACCTGATCATATAATGTATCCACCTGATACAAATACAAATACATGATCCAACTGATCATCACAAGCATCCAACATGATGCATATACATATACATGATCCAACTGATCATAACAAGCACCCAACATGATGCATACACATATACATGATACAACTGATCATCACAAGCATCCAACATGATGCATATACATATACATGATCCAACTGATCATCACAAGCATCCAACATGATGCATTTACATATACATGATCCAACTGATCATCACAAGCATCCAACATGATGCATTTACATATACATGATCCAACTGATCATCACAAGCATCCAACATGATGCATATAAAGAGCAGTAATTGGAGCATCATCCTGATGCTCATCATCCAGCGCTTACATCCACAACCATGGGAAGGATCCTCCTCTCACCATGCTCAGAATGGCTCTTGCAAATTTGTCCCATCACTTCTTCCTCGAAGTATCTTAAATTTGAAGAACACCAAGCCTTTCTATGAAGTACTCAAACTTCACTCTGGCTAGTGGTTTTGTCAACACATTTGCAACTTGCTCATCCGTCGCAACATACAGGATCTTCACTGCTCCTCTCTGCACCATATCCCTGATATAGTGATAATTGATCTCAATGTGCTTCAACCGATCGTGGAACACCGGGTTCTTAGACAGTTTCACATAGCTCTAGTTGTCACAAAAGATACCAGTAGCCTCCAGCGGGAGATCAAATAACTCAGACAATAGCTTCCTGAGCCATACTGCCTCACAACTAGCCGAACAAGCTGCAACATACTCTGCTTCGGCTATACTCAGTGCTATGTAGGACTGCTTCCTGCTAAACCAAGAGATCACACCTGATCCCATACTGAAGTAGCACCCCGAAGTGTTTTTCCTGTCTGCAGCACTGCCTGCCCAGTCTAAATCAACATAACCCTGCAGGTTAAACTTTTGATTTGCATCATACTTGAGCCCATAATCAATTGTACCCTTCAGGTACCTCAGAATATGCTTTATAGCAACCAGGTGAAGACCTATTGGATCCATTAGGAACTGGCTCAATGTGTTCACCACAAAGAAAATGTTTGGTCTCGTGTTTGTCAGGTACATCAAGGACCCAATCATCTGACGATACATAGTGAAATCAACTGGATCAGATGAAGCATCACACAGAAGCTTCAGGTTCGATGCCATAGGTGTGGCCATGGCCTTGCAGTCCATCATCCCGAACCTCTTCAGGATCTCTGCTGCATACTTCCCTTCTCCAAGGAAGATTCCATCTGCACTCTGCCACACCTCCATGCCTAGAAAATAGTGCATCATCCCCAAGTCCTTCATCTCGAACTTGGTAGCAATCTTCCTCTTCGTGTCGGCAATCAATCTATCCTCTCCTGTTACAAACAGGTCATCCACATACAATAAGAGTATACAAGATTTCCTTCCTCAACCTTATAGTAAAGGTTGGAATCCGCTTTACTCTTGGTAAAGCCCAAACTGGATAGAAAGATGTCTACCCTATCATACCAAGTCCTGGGAGCTTGCTTTAAGCCATACAAGGATTTCTTCAACCTGCACACATATGACTTCCTGTCATGTGTCTTAAAACCGAGTGGCTGCTCCACATACAATTCCTCTTCAACTACACCATTCAATAAATCTGTTTTGACATCCATCTAGTGTATCTTCCATTTCATCACTGCAGCCAGAGAAAGTACTGATCTGATGGAAGTGTATCTGGCTACAGGAGCAAAAGTCTCTTCATAGTCTATTCTCTCTTTCTAGGAGAAGCCACGAGCTACAAATCTCTCTTTGTATTTTTCTATGCTACCATCTGCAGCATGCTTGATCTTATAGATCCACTTGGAAGTCACAATAGACTTCCCTTCAGGTCTCAGGACTGCATCCCAAACATCATTCTTCATGATCGACTGGTATTCCTCGATCATGGCATTCTTCCCGAATCCTGGGAAATTCAATATCTTCAATAGATAACTTTGTTGTTGAACAAATGTTGTAGTCCTTATTTTGTAGGTGATGGTATACGATCTTTCCTACAAAACAAGTTAAATTGCATGATTAGAAAACATCTCATAGTTTTCAGAACAAATTCTTACACATAAATAAATATGTCATACATTCATGCAATTATCTTAGCCAATGCTTCAATACAACATTTATACATATCCCGTAACTTTCTAGATGCCTTCCAATCTCTACCAGAACATTGTTAAGAGTGTGCACAACTCCCAACATGTCAGCAAAGAGGTTTCATTCTAGATAAGTAGCAATGGAATGTTGTACAGTGCCATAGGCCACTTACCCATCACATGCATATTAGTAGTATGTTTTTCATTAATGCAATTATTCTAATATGCATAATACACACCCTATGTCTAGGAACATCATTGAACAATATTATTTAAATAACAAATATGCAAGAAATGACAATTCAAATACTTATCTTTAATTGGTTTGTAGGGTGGACTCCCTCTCAGTATTTGCTTCCTTCCAGGAACTACTAGAGTGTGCTCCCTCTTGATATTTGCTTCCTAGATTACATGTCTTTGAACTTATATCCATCCTCGATCACTTATGGATACTTACTAGTATCATCATTGTGTTCTCCTCGAGGTCTCATACATACATTCATTAGTATAATATCAATACTATCAAAACACAATAATCTTAAACATGCATAGTCATGATCATTTCAAACAGAGATAATAAGCATTAGTATTCAAGGTTTCAGGGAATACTTCTTTTACTCATGCAAATTCTTATTTGACCATAGGACTCTTCTGGTTAGTCATATCATCAATCAAGGTAAGGGACATAATATGCATAAACCCTTGATTACTTAAATTTTTAACTTCATAAATAATCATTATCAATCATGCCATGTATACTTATATAAGAGATCCTAACACAAGGTAGGATTCTAACTTGATATAGGAAAACCATACCTCGATTAGCATGCTAGCTATTTATGTCTAACATACCTGCATAATGTCTTCTTGTCTTCTTCAATGACTTGTGCTAGTAACCTGCATATCTCATAGGTTAACCATTATAGAACCAAGTTATACATACCTCGTAAGTAGATCTTCTATGTGATCCATGAAAATGGATGAATCTTTATCTTCATGTAGCAATGGTCATATGTTCTTGAACTAGCACATGATTTGTCTTTCTTGATGTACCTTTCATGTTAGCGGACAACATCAACCTCATACAACACCACAATGCATTAGTACAATCATAAGTGTCAAAACCATAATCAATGAATATCTGCATTCATAATTTTATTAAGGTGATAGGACAAGTATAAAGTTAATTAAGATTGTACTAACCTTAATGAAGACAAACATACCATAAACTTATTCATGAACAATCTCGAAACATACCTGGATAAGTCATACCTGTCGAGTTTGCTTGTAATCTTCTTATGTAAGGCCTTAGCCTCATCTCCCTCTAAAACATGAACTTCTTCACTTATGTAGGTTACCAATCCATTCTCTTCTAGGATTAACCCAATCCACTTGATTTGCAGAAACTGGATCTGGAGTTGGATTAGGGTTTGTTAGGGAAACCCTAAAAATTCAAACTTTGAATTTCAAACTTCTGAAAGGATAGGAGGATGTGCCTTGATGAGCTGATCAACCTGGTATACTCAAAATTTGAAAATTGCAAAGTTTCACCCCTCAAATTTGCTTTTCAATCTTTTGGATTCACTGGGGAGGACCCTGGATTAGGGTTTGAGTTTCCCAGAGCTTCACCAAACCAAATAGTTTGATCCAAAGTTCTCAACTTCGATTTTTGCAAGGAGCTTCCAGCTATGGTCACAGATTTCAAAAATTCCCATTTTTGTAGAAGCCCTAATTTTTCACTTTTCCAATCAAAGTCCCGAACTAGGGTTTGATCAAGCCCGTCCTTCTACCCAACCAAAAAATTTGATCTTGGTCTCTAAATTTTGATTATGATGAGGAGCATCCAGCCGTGGTCTCTGATTACAAAAATTCCAACTTTCTCCGAAGCCCTAAATTCCCGGAGCCATGAATGAAGGTGCTCAAAATCCAATTATGTTTTGACAGTAATATGCACCTGATTGTTTCTGTTGTAACTCTGAAATTTCAGATCTACAGGGTATGAAAATTCTTCCTGTGGTATCCTAACCTGTTATCTTTCCAACCCCATAGGTCCTGTTAAATTTTCAGAATTTACTTCAATCTGATCTAGGATCTTAACTGAGAGAACAACATGTACAACATATCTACAGCATATCAATCATGGAGACAATAATGCAAGCACACAAGAGACACAAAGATTTACTTGGGGAAAACCATAAAGGTGAAAAACCCCAATAACTTCCTTAGAGATAGATAGAGCAATGATACAACCAACCATGAGAGATAGACATAACCTAGCAGCAGATCCTCCTCCTCCATAAGTGCGCCACTCCTCCTTGAGTGCATGAGTGAGAAGTGAGTGAGAAAATAGAGTGCCTCCCGCACTCTATTTATACTTGACTTGACTTGCCTTTTTACCTAACTCATGTAGGCTCGAACTTAACCAGATAACATAATGCTGACTGGGCCGACCCCCAATAGGGTGGTCTAATAACCCTTCGACCCACATGGCCGACCCCCAATAGGGTGGTCTAATAACCCTTTGACCCACATGACTTATACAGAGCCGACCGCAAACAAGGTGGTCTAATAACCCATCAAGTATAAGTTACGACACTTACAATATAAATAACGACACTTCCGTATAGAGGAATAATAACATCTCTATAGGAATACAATATACATATGTGTGAAATACATTCCGAAGTTACATATACATCAACACTCCCTCTTAACTAGGAAGGTATTTCTCAGCACAGTTATTCTAGCACAAGTCATCTTCTCTGGATCATCGTCACTGGATAATCGTCATCGAGTCATCATCATCGTCACTGCTGCTGCTATCTCAATCAATCTCTGAATCTACTCATCATAGGAAGTTCTACGGAGCCAATCCTTTTTCATACTGGATGTAGGCCCACCACCTGCAGGTCTTCATCATCACTGGCCATACTGTGGAATCCTCAGGACTTATTACGTGCGTCACAAAACCTCGAAAGAGCATCCCAGACTGTTACGAGCACGCAACTCTACCTATAGGATCTCCCAGGGTACCGAATTACATGTGACCTCACCACAAAACCTCGCAAGAGCATCCCAGGCTGTTACGAGCACACAACTCTACCTATAGGATCTCCCAGGGAAACAAATTACATGTGGTCATGGCAAAACCTCGCAAGAGCATCCCAGGACTGATTATGGGCACACATCCCAACCTATCGGATCTCCCAGGGAAACGAATTACATGCCATAGGACAAAACCTCGAAAGAGCATCTGCCAGATATCCCAGGGCACCGAATTACATGCCATAGGAAAAACCTCGAAAGACTATCTGCAGATATCCCAGAGCACCGAATTACATGTCCTTCCAGAGCAAAACCTCGAAAGAGCATTTGCCAGATATCCCAGGGAACCGATTTACATGCCATAGGAAAAACCTCGAAAGACTATCTGCAAATCTCCCAGGGCACCGAATTACATGCTCATCTGCACAACCTGATCCACGACCATAGAGTATCAACCTGATACTCACCATACATCATCTTGATGTACTTATGATCATCCTGATCATCATCACTGCAACATCCTGCTGCATATCATCTGGAGCAACATCCTGAAGCTCGTCATCCATGATCATCCTGATCATCATCACTGCAACATCCTGATGCATGTCATCTGGAGCAACATCCTGAAGCTCGTCATCCATGATCATCCTGATCATCATCACTGCAACATCCTGCTGCATGTCATCTGGAGCAACATCCTGAAGCTCATCATCCATGATCATCTTGATCATATAATGCATCTACCTGATGCATACCAAGTATCTACCTGATACATATCATCATACATGATCTACCTGATCATACAATGTATCCACCTGATACAAATACAAATACATGATACATATCACCATACATCATCCACCTGATCATACAATGTATCCACCTGATACATATACAGATACATGGTCCAAGCATCCAACATGATGCATATACAAAAACACATACACATGATCCAACCAATCATATCTAGCAGAAACCAGAACATCATCCTGATGCTCATCATCCAACACTTACATCCACAGCCATGTGAAGGATCCTCCTTCCAACATGCTTGGAATGGCTTCAGCAGATGTGTCCATCACTTCTTCCTCGAAGTGTCCTCGATCTGAAGAATGCCAAGCCTCTCTCTGAAGTACTCGAACTTCACCCTGGCTAGTGGCTTCATCATCACATCTGCAATCTGCTCGTCCGTCGCAACATACAGGAGCTTCACAGCTCCTCTCTACACCATATCCCTGATATAGTGATATTTGATCTCTATGTGTTTCGACCTGTCATGAAACACTAGGTTCTCGGACAGCTTCACACAACTTTGGTTATCACAGAAGATACTAGTAGCCTCCAACGGGAGATCAAATAACTCAGACAGTAGCTTCCGTAGCCATACTGCCTCACAACTAGCTGAGCAGGCTGCAACATACTCTGCCTCAGCTGTACTCAGTGCTACGCAGGACTTCTTCCTGCTAAACCAAGAGATCACACCTGATCCTATACTGAAGCAACACCCAGATGTGCTCTTCCTATCTGCAGCACTGCCAGCCCAATCTGAATCAACATAACCCTGCAGGTTAAACTTTTGATTCACCTCATACCTGAGCCCATAATCCTCTGTACCCTTCAGGTACCTCAGAACATGCTTTACAGCAACCAGGTGAACACTCCTCGGATCCGTCAGGAACTGGCTCAATGTGTTCACAGCAAAGCAAATGTCTGGTCTCGTGTTCGTCAGGTACATCAAGGACCCAATCATCTGACGATACATAGAGACATCAATCGGCTCAGATGAAGCATCACATAGAAGCTTCAGATTCGATTCCATAGGTGTGGCCATGGCCTTGCAATCCATCATCCCGAACCTCTTCAGGATCTCTACTGCATACTTCCCTTGTCCAAGGAAGATTCCTTCTGCACTCTGCCACACCTCCATGCCAAAAAAAATAGTGCATCATCCCCAAGTTCTTCATCTCGAACTTGGCAGCAAGCTTCCGCTGCGTGTCGGCAATCAATCTATTTTCACCATACCAAGTTCTGCACATATATGATTTCCTATCATGTGTCTCAGAACCAAGTGGCTGCTCCACATACACTTTTTCTTCAACTACACCATTCAAGGAAGCTGTCTTGAATCCATCTGGTGTATCTTCTATTTCATCACTTTTATATTTCTCTATGCCGCCATCTGCAACATGCTTGATCTGATAGTTCCATTTGGAAGTCACAACAGACTTCCCTTCAGCTCTTGGGACCGCATCCCAAACATCGTTCTTCATGATCGATGGATCATGGCATTCTTCCCGTATCCTGGGAACTTCAATATCTTCAATAGATATCTTTGTTGATGGAACAAATGTTGTAGTCCTTTTGCAGGTGAAGATATACGGTCTTTCCTACAAAACATGTTAAATTGCATGATTAGAAACATCTCATAATTTTCAGAACAAATTCTTACACATAAAGAAATATGTCATACAGTCATGCAATTATCTTAGCCAATGCTTCAATACAACATTTATCCATATCCCGTAACTTTCTAAATGCCTTCCAATCTCTACCAGAACATTGTTAAGAGTGTGCACAACTCCCAACATGTCAGCAAAGAGGTTTCATTCTAGATAAGTAGCAATGGAATGTTGTACAGTGCCATAGGCCACTTACCCATGTATATTAGTAGTATACTGTTCATCAATGCAACTATTCTAATATGCACAATACATATCCTAAGTCTAGGAACATGAGCATATACATCATTGAACAATTTTATTTAAACAAACACATATGCAAGAAATGATAATTAAAATACTTATCTTTGTTTGTTCGTTGGGTGGACTCCCTCTGAGTCTTTGCTTTCTTGTAGGAGCTGCTGGAGTCCTAATCTACAGTAGCTTCTTCTACACCTTTCTGTTGTGGAATGTAGAGAGATGGACAACTCCATCTGAATATTTGCATCCTTTCATAAACCACTGGAGTGTACTCCCTCTTGATCTTTGCTTCCTGGATTACCTGTCCTTGAAATTATATACATTCTCAATCCTTATGCATGCTTGTTAGTATCATCATTGTGTTATCCTCTAGGTCTAATATAAAATCATACATTCATTAGTATACTATTAAAACACAATAATCTCAAGCATGTATAGTCATCATCATTTCAAACAGAAATAGTAAGCATTATTATTCAAGGTTTATGTAGGATTCTTATGGTTAGTCAAATCATAAGAAACATAACATATCTAAACCTATAATTACTCAAACCTATGACTCTTTAGGTTAGTTGAATCATCAATCAAGATAAGAGATATAATATGCATAAAACCTGTGATTATTATACCTTCATGATTCTACTGGTTAGTCATATCATCAATTATGGTAAGAAACATAATATGCATACAACCATGATTATTCAAACCTATGACTTCATGAATAATCATTATCAACAACAGTATAAGATCCTAACACAAGGTAGGATTCTAGCTTGATATAATAAAAACATACCTGGATTAGCATGCTAGCTATTTATGTCTAACATACCCGCATAATGTCTTCTAGTTCTCTTCGGTGACTTGTGCTAGTAACCTGCATATCTCATAATTTAACCATTGTAGAAACAAGTTATACATACCTCGAAAGTAGATCTTCTATGTGATCCATAACAATGGATGAATCCTTGTCTTTATGTCACCATGATCATACATTCTTGAAGAAGAACATGATTTGTCTTCCTTGGTGTACCTTTCATGTTAGTAGACAACATAAACCTCATACAACACCATAATGCATTAGTACAACCATAAGTGTCAACACCCTAACCAATGAATATCTTCTATCATGCATTCATAATTTTGTTAAGGTGATACGACAAATCTAAAAACAAAATTGTACTTAACCGTAATAACATGAAGACAAACATACCATAGACTTAATCATGAACAAATATTGAAACATACCTCGATGAGTCATACCTGTCAAGATCCCTTGAAATCTTCTTATGTAAGGCCTTAGCCTCATCTCCCTCTGAAATAGGAACTTCTTCACTTATGCAAGTGACCAATCCATCTTCTTCTAGGATTAACTCAATCCACTTGAATTACAAGAACTGGGACTGGAGCTAGATATGGGTTTGTTAGAGAAACCCCAAAAATTCAAACTTTGAATTTCAAACTTTCGAAAGGATAGAAATATGCGCCTTGATGAGCTGATCAAGCTAGTATATTTAGAATTTGAAAACTGCAAAGTTTCACTCCTCAATTTTTCCTTTGAAACTTCCGGATTCACTGGACGTGACCTTGAACTGGGGTTTGATGAAACCCACTCTTCTTCCCGATCAAAAGGTTTGATTCAAAGCTCTAAGCTTCTATTTTTCTAAGGAGCCTCCAGCCATGGTCACAGATTTCAAAAATTCCCATTTTTACAGAAGCCCTAATTTTCCACTTTTCTGATCAAAGTCCTGAACTAGGGTTTGATCAAGCCCGGCCTTCTGCCCAACCAAAAATTCTGATATTGGTCTCTAAATTTCTATTTTGATGAGTATCATCCAGCCATGGTCTCCGATTACAAAAATTCCAACTTTTTCTGAAGCCCTAATTCCGGAAGCCATGAATGAAGGTACTCAAAAATAACTCTGTTTTGACAGAAATATGTACCTGATTGTTTCTGGTGTAACTCCGAACTCTTTGATCCACAGGGTCTAAAAACGTTTCCTGAGATAGCCTGATCTGTTATCTTTCCATGCTAACAGGTTTGACCTCAATTGAATTCTTTGAGAGAGAGTTATGCCAAATGTCGCAACGTGACCTGTTTTGGGATAAAACAGGAGAGCGAACTTGTACGGCGTGCCACATGTCACTGTTTGAACTTCGGCCTCTGAACAAGTTTACTGAGATAGATCGGCCTGCTATCTTTCCATCCTGATAGGTATGACCTCAATTGGACTCTCTGAGAGAGAGTTATGCCAAGTGTCGCAACGTGACCTGTTTATGGAATAATACAGGAGAGCACACTTGTACGGCGTGCCATGTATCACTGGTTCAACTTCGGCCTCTGCAAACTTTTTCTGAGAACTTAAATTCTGTGTACTACATGTAAATTTTTATGAAATTTCATTTGGAGCTTCCTAGCCCAAGTTATGACCTTTTTCCCAAGGTCACCTGATTTTGACTCAGATCTGGAAGAGGCAGAAACCATATATTGTACAGATCATAAATCACAAAGTACAACGAATTAGAGGTTGTCCTTTGGATACAAGGTTCATGGGGATCTTATCTTCGTCCTGTAACAATTTCAGATCCCCAAAATTTTCCAAAACGGATTTATAGTGAAAGTTCTACGATGACTGGTTTTTGCTATATCAAGCCCTAGCATCGTAAGTGCAACAAGTGTCATACATGCCATATCATGCCTTCTTTCAGGCTAGCTCTGATACCATGTTAAATTTTCAGAATTTACTTCAATCTGATCTAGGATCTTAACTGAGAGAACAACATGTACAGCATATCTACATCTTATCAATCATGGAGACAATAATGCAAGCACACAAGAGACACAAAGATTTACTTGGGGAAAACCATAAAGGTGAAAAACCCCAATAACTTCCTCAGAGATAGATAGAGCAATGATACAACCAACCATGAGAGATAGACATAAACTAGCAGCAGATCCTCCTCCTCCATAAGTGCGTCACTCCTCCTTGAGTGCATGAGTGAGAAGTGAGCGAGCAAATAGAGTGCCTCCCGCACTCTATTTATACTTGACTTGACTTGCCTTTTTACCTAACTCATGTAGGCTCGAACTTAACCACATAACATAATGCTGAATGGGACGACCCCCAATAGGGTGGTCTAATAACCCTTCGACCCACATGGACGACCCCCAATAGGGTGGTCTAATAACCCTTTGACCCACATGACTTATACAGGGCCGACCCCAAACAAGGTGGTCTAATAACCCATCAAGTATAAGTTACGACACTTACAATATAAATAACGACACTTCCGTATAGAGGAATAATAACATCTCTATAGGAATACAATATACATATATGTGAAATACATTCCGAAGTTGCATATACATCAACAGGTCCAACCTCAAATGGATTCTCTGAGAGAGAGTTATGTCAAGTGTCGCAACGTGACCTGTTTATGGGATAAAATATGAGAGCGAACTTGTATAGATCTCCACGTGTCACTGGTTCACTTTCAGTCTCTGAACCTTTGGCTTGTGAAAGTACATTCCATTCCCTACCTGCCAATTTTTACTAAATTTCATTTGGAGCTTCCTAGCCCAAGTTGTGACCTTTTTTCCTAGGTGACCTATTTATGACTGAGATATGGAAGAGGCAGAAACCCTAGATTGTGAAGATCATAAAACACAAAGTACAATGAATTAGAAGTTTTGCTTTGGATACAAGGTACATTGGGATATTATCTTCGACCTGTAAAAGTTTTAGATCTTGAAACTTTTCCAAAATGGATTTATAGAGAAATTTTTACAATGACTGGTTTTTTCTATATCAAGCCCTAGCTTCGCAAGTGCAACAAGTGTCATAAATGCCATACCATGCCTTCTTTCAAGCTAGCTCTGATACCATGTCAGTTTTTCAGAATTTAGTTCAATCTGATCTAGGATCTTAACTGAGAGAACAACATGTACAGCATATCAATCATGGACATAATAATGAAAGCACACAAGAAACAACAGACACACAGAGTTTCATTGGGGAAAACCATAAAGGTGAAAAACCCCACAACTTCCTCAGAGATAGATAGAGCAATGATACAACCAAAGCATAAGAGATAGTCTTCTCCTAGTAGCATATTCTCCTCCTCCACAAGTGCGCCACTTTCTAATGAGAGTATGAGTGAGAAAGTGAATGATCAAATAGAGTTCCTCCCGCACTCTATTTATACTTGACTTGACTTGCCTAATAACCTTTACTAGGTCAGCCTTAACTTAACCACATAACATAATGCTGACAGGGCCGACCCCCAATAGGGTGGTCTAATAACCCTTTAGCCCACATGACTCATACAGAGCCGACCCCAACAAGGTGGTCTAATAACCCATCAATTATAAGTTACGACACTTACAATATATATAAATGACGACACTTCCGTATAGAGGAATAATAACATCTCTATAGGAATACAAACACTTCTGTATAGAGGAACAATAACATCTCTATAGGAGTACAATATACATAGGTGAAATACATTCCGAAGTTACTTATACATCAACAACACCTGCCCCACGATTTCACTCTGCTAGATGACTGAAAATGATTTTGCATTTTTCAATCAAATACAGAGAAAATGCAATTAGCAGAAAAATGGATGTTGAAAGTGTTTCATTAACTTTCATCCAAATGCAATGACTGAAATAAGCTAAATGAATAATTCATTGGAAATCAACAATATGATTCTTGATTGAGAATTCATTTAAATAAATAGTTCTAATTCTGACAACAAAATGTTTTTGAGAACTCTGATTATTGTAATTAGCCGTATTTGGCATCATCCACGGCTTATTCCTTTTATTTTTATTTTTTTAATATTAATTATCCATCTCAGTTAAAAAATATATATTTTGACTTCATGCATCTTATTAAGATGTCAAATGATCATTTAAAAGGTTCATGATAGCATTGTGCATTCTTTGACTATTTTGTTCCTGACCTGCTTAATAACCAAAAGAGAGTCACTCATTATGATGAGGTTTTGGATCTTACGATTATAGATGATTTCCAATCCCATGTACAAAGCATACAAGTCAAATTAGTTATTAGTTTCCATACAAATTCTCCATGTGAATTTCAATACTATTTTTCCATTCGATTCCAAGAGGACCCCCCCAATCCCCCACACATACCACCCCAAGGTTCCCTTTCGAGGTTCCATCAAAGAAGATATTGCGCACCATTGAAAATGCAACCAATCATGGAATTTTGAGATGCTATGTTCTAGACACCAATTTGGAAGGATGGCCAATCTGTAGTACTGTAGAAGTTTGGATTGAGGGGCACTCCCAGTGAGAAAATTACCATACCATTGTCACTCTGTAACTATTAAGGGTTCTTTGAGAAACCCATAAACACCATGAGAGAGAAAGGATTCGAGCATAAGATATCTAAATCAGATGGAAGATCTGGCTGGAGGATTTTTTTTCTTTCAAAAATCACTTTATTTCTAGTCATCCATATATTCCAATATAAAAAAATTTGGAATAGACATCCATATTTTGCTAAATACTAGTTTATGTAACATGGAACTTCGGGAGAGTTGTTTCCAATTAAGAAAAATAAATTTCTAATGATATGGAAGAACAAGAACATGATCAATACCTAATCGAGATTTTTCCCAAATCATTTTTTCATAATCACACTCCAAAAATAAGATCCCAGTTGTTTCCTCACCTATTTGGTAGAGAATGCATCTTGGCAAACCTTCAATTTGTCTCTTTTTTTAAATGATTAGCAGTGAGAATTCTCTCATGAGCAAGAAACCAACAAAAATAATTTATTTTAGTTATTCCATCATAGAGTCATATCTTAGGCCACATTCTTGAGGGAGGATAAAGAGGGAGAGAACAAGTGAGCATGTTGTATCCCTCTTTGTTAGTGTAGCTTCCATTCATTTTCCAGATTCTAGTAACTCATGCCAATTTATTAATTGGAGTAGCATCTTGAAGCAAAAAAATAAGTGCCTCGAATGGGTGATGAACGTCCATGGGGATATTAATATCTTTCAAGTTACACCATATTCCATCTTGGTCCTAGATAGAGATATCATACATTGTCCTAAAACTGTTATTAAGCATCCACTCCTTGAGATCCCTCAAACCTTCCTTTTTCATTAGTGGAGGTCTCCTTGGGATTTTATCATCCTAGATGTGAAACTTTTTTCAATGTTTGGGATCTAATAGACACCATCTTGAATCATTTTTCCCACTATCCTACACAATTTCCATATGATATATCCATTTCCTTCCCAATTGCATTGATCTAGACAATGAGATCTTGGGATTCCTATATATTTCTTTCTCATAATTTATTTCCACCATGTCTATTTTCCTTAGATCAATCTCCACAAAGTTTTTATCCTAGAGAAACGTTTATCAACTGTGGGTTTCTAATTCTAATGTCCCCATGAGAGAAAGGAGCTCTGAATGTCTCCCAATTAATTAAGTGGGATTTCTTGTTAATAGAATTGCTACCTTGCCAAAGGGAACCTTCCAATATCCTTATTAATACTAAGCATAACAACAATAGGTGGAAGCAAGAAAGAGCATTGAAAAACCAAGAGGAAGGATAGAAAACCTGATAAGACAATTTTTACCTGTTAGGTTTAGCTAGCAAGTGCCCCATTCATGTGTTGGATTTTATTTTTTGTATAATGTGCACCCAATCAATTGTGTATGGATTTTTCAAGGATACTGGCTTACCCATATATTTAAATGAGGCCCACTTGTATTTCTCAACAAAACCAAAACTAGGGGAAATTATTTGCATGGGTCTAGGAGAAATATTCCAGATGTATATCTTGCTTTTGTTTCTATTAACTAGTCCTTATAATGCCTTAGTGAACATGTCAAGAATAGGTTTGAATCTTTGTGCGTTTACATAAGAGCATTATATGATAAATATGGTGTCATCTGCAAATTGAGCATGGTTTACAAGTTTTGCTCCTTAAGTGATAGGAATCCTTAGATATTCCCCTCCTCTCTTTTCTTTTCCATTTTCTTTCTTAAATATTATTCCATAATGATGTATAAGAAGGGACATAAAGGGAAATCCTATTGGATCCCATGAGAGGCTCGAAAGAAAGGGGCTGGCCTCCCATTGATCAAGGGTGGAATCCATTGCCAACCAACACAAGCCTTAACCCATTTAACAAATGTGGAGGAAAAACCGAACTTATACAAGACTACATAAATATAAATATGTCTAACCTCTCAAAGGTGCTGGATAAATTAATTTTTAGTGCCCTACTTTGGTCACCTCTACTAAAACTAGAGTGTATGGTTTCCTAAATCAAAATGATCTTGTCAAAAATTTGTTTCTTGGCTTGAAAGCCTCCTTGATTTTTTTAGATCATCTTAGGGAGGACTATCTTGATTTAGGTTTATATGATTTTAGTAATAATCTTTATGCCACATTGCATAGTGAAATCAACTTGAAGTGAGCAAGAGAAGAGGGCTTGGTTTCCTTCGGTGTCAACACAAATGAGGATTTAGCTGCTCCTCTCACCTTCTCCTTTCCTCTAGTCCAATTAAGAATTTTACACAAATACACCTTGATGACATCCCAACTAGCTCTATAAAAATTGATCATAAAACTATCATAATTGGAGGCCTTGTCCAGGTGTAAACTCCAAATAGGTTCCCTAAGTGTTGTCTGAGAGATTGGACTTTCCAAGAAATTATTTTCTTCACATTAATTACTCTTGTTATACTATGCAACATATCCTTTTTAGAATTAATATTTGAACTTCCTTCCTATTTATAAATGTTTGAAATGATTGTATAGCTCATCTTTGACAAGTGCAATGTCATTCAACATCCTTGCCTTTGAATCATTTATTTACCTTTACCATGTTCTTGTTTGTTCTGTCTCTGGCCTGTTTATGGAAAAATGAAGGATTCATGTCCCCTACCTTTAGTCATAAGCTCCTATATTTAAGGTGCCGCACCTCCTCTTCTTGCTGGCTTGCAACCTGGATGGAAAAATTGTAATTCCTTTTCCTTGTGCAAAATATCCTTGGTAATCTTTGTTCTTTCCCTTCCTAGTTTCAGTTTCTCTAGTTGTGTTTGCAACTGCATACTCTTCTTCCACGAGGGTTGATATTTGGATTTGGACCATATTTTTAAATCCCATTTGACCTACCTTATATTTGATTCATAGGTGAAGGAGAGCGATTCTTTAACATAAATATTCCAGGAATATTGAATGACATACATTATCCTCCTCCTATAACCATAATGGATTAAAATGAAAGAAGATGGGACATTGTGATTCAAGTAAGAGAACTCCAATGCCTATGTGAATAACACTAAGATAGAACCAGATGGAGGTCAATCATCCACTTAGCAAGAAATCTCAACTGTGTATATCCATCAAAGATCATCTCCCATAGTGTAATCCATATTAGATAATCTAGGGGATGAGCACATGCCATGTACCCCAAATCTCACAAAGCACCCCTAAACATGGTGTAAACATTTTCAAATTAACCCAAAAACATAAAATATAATTGATTTCACCACCAACATGTGCAACATCAAAGGTATTTTCTAAATAAATAGCTTCCCAAAATTCCATCTTACTAGATGAAGGAGCATATATGTTGATAATTTCTATGGACTAATTAAGGATATGAGAAAACAAAGTCACAACGATAATGGAATTGAATTTATCTCTTTCTCATGAGTAAATGTAGAGTTCCAACCTATAAATAAACTTGTTATTTCTCCTTCTAAACGTAGTACATAATTCCCAACCATTAAGAAAATATTTATAAACATTTAAGCCATTTTTCAACTTCTATGATAGTTTCTTACATCATACAAATATCTAGACAAAATTTATAGATTAATCTTCTAAAAGAGCATTTTTTGGAGGGACTTATCAACCCTCTTATGTTGTAAGAGATATGATTCATTATTTCCTCTTCTTGCGGGATTTTGAAGCTCTAAGTTTCCTAGTAGTACTAGGTTGTCTTTTTATAACCTGAAGTTCTATATCTTTCTGTTGTTTTTCCTTCCAGAAGTTTGAATTCTTGCTCATATTTGGTTTTCTAGATTATGGGGAAAGGGGCTCCATCAACCACTTTAGAATATTGGAAATCCCTTTAATATCCATTTCAAAGAAAATATGATTAAATATCTCCTTGGAAATCCTAAATAGGTCAAATTGTTGTTCTCATTAGATGCTCTAGTTGGACATCTATCTCCCAAATAAGTTGGGGGAGTCTTCTTTATTCTATAAGGTTTAGGAGTAGATATGTACCAAGAACTCTATTCTTTAAAATATTCTTTAACAATTGCTCTTGAATCATGGGACTATCTGATTAAATAGATTTGATACCTACCAAATCCATAAGAAATTCCTTAAGTTTTCAAATAACTCCCCAAATTTATCTTGCAATTCAAATTATACACCATTGACTTCTTGAGCTTCCATCAAATGAATGAAAACTTGGGAGTCTTACTCTACTATTTTCCTCTTACATTTTTTCTTGCTAGACATTTCACCTAGTGAGGCCTACCATAATTAGAAGGAGCATTCCCCATATTGGTATCTTCATTTGTTTTCCAAGGATTACTCTTGGCATGAGATTTTGAGATGCCCATATGATATACAATAACAACATTTGAAAGGAACATTTTGATTGTCCAATAACTTCCATATTTTTTTGTCCCCAATTACCAAACTCACTCCTTATAGAGAACCTTCATTCAAATTGATGTTAATGCATAATTTGGCAACAATTTTACTGAAAGAATTTGGGCTAGGCATATCCTTCTTCATGTATATGCCAATTTTGTCCCTCATGGACCAAAAAATTCTTCACTTTATAAATCTATAAGTAATGTGGAAACTTGAGCCAAGTTGTTTTTTAAGGGCGAAATTGCACAAATTGGCTATTTTTGGCCATTTAAAAAATATATATTAATCATTTAGCTTAAAAATTCACCTATTGTTTACATAAGATTGACTAAATTGATAAATTTTGCCAAAAATACAAGTTTTAATAGTATATTGTATGTTTTTATTTGAATATTTTCTTATGTATGTATATGTATGATTTTTTCAATCCAAATAGTCATCTAAAATGCTATACATAGGTATAATTTTTTATTCCTTAAAAAATACCATGGCTTGATCCATACCAAAATATTGAAGACTAGCTCTCACAATGGATCGGAAAATGGAGTCAATTGATAAATCACCATGTTTGTAGAACCATGGAACCAAGACCCAGTGTTTAGAACATTCGCATTATCCACAATACTTTTATAAAGGAAAGTGTTGAAACCCTTGGGACCCATTGTCATAATAGGGAAATATTCAAGTTCTCTACCTCATTGGTATTCCACCCATTGCCACGGTCCTTTCTCAATATATTTGTTTGTAGGGAACATTTTTTTATAACTAGAACAAGTAAAAATATTTGTATTAAAATTGTTAAGGAGAATCAACTCGAAATTTGCATGCTAGAAGTTGTCCAAAAGACTCTAACTGCTATAGATTAGCATCACAAAACTTCTCCTCCATTACATCCTTAAGACAATAGCTATATACTTCACAAAAAATGACTACTATATACCTGGATACATTGGCCTAATAATGAGATATAGATAAAAGATATGGAACAACATAAGTTTAATAAAAGACATGGTCACTATGGCCTTCTTCTATATGCTACTTTATTTTGTCAATGTCTTTGGAGATGAAGATTTCCATGATGGATATGGTTTGTTACTGAACAATAATTTCTTCCATTCACTTTGACCTCGAGGAGTGTGCCTTTTGGGACAGAGAATCCTGACTTAAACCCAATATAATATTAAAATACATCTTCGTATCATTAATAAGTTTAGTGATTTTCTCCCCCTTACTCCCTCACTTTACCTTCTAGAGCCTCCTGCCTAGACCCCTCAATAGACCCCCTTGAATCCTCTATTTGTGAATTCATATGCCTCACCATCCTTTTAATATCCCTAATGCCATTATTTCAGTACCCACTAATTGCACCCCCGTTCAAGGGGATGGCTATACCAGGGTGTAGAGAAACCTAGGACATATGGTTATTCCCTTACTAGGAAGTGAAAAGTTCATCACACACTAAAAATGATCCATCAGAGTTAGAATTTTAGTAGAGAAAAATTATAGACCTCCCCACAATCAACAGTGAGTTCAAATTCCCCACTTCTAGCTTTCCCAACAAAATGTAATTGAGGTGAAATTCCTGGAAGGAAAAACTAGGTCTACATAGACTTGGCCTAAACTGTCCTACTGCCATTTCCCAAGTGGAAATTTTTTAATGGTGTTTCCTTTCATAAAAACCCCATAAGAATCGAGGAAGAAGCACATAAGGGATATACATGAAACATTGAACAAGAAAGGAAGAATGTGAAGGAGGGATCTAAGAGCATGGGGGAATGTTATGGCTCCCTTGCTTGCCATAAAGACTATGTGATGGCTCACATGAGGAGGGATACACCACATGCATTCCATTCCATTAATTTCCTTGTGTAATGAAATGTGACATGGGAAATGACATTTACCACCCACCATAATTAAATATCTATGGGAGCCACCTATGGTGTGGTTGGACTCCATTTTGAACGATGACCCCCTTATCTAACATCTCCTATTCATTATCCAATTGACTTGTGAGAGAATTATTGTATATTTGAATGTGTAATATTTTGACTTCATGCATCTTATTAAGATGCCAAATGGTCCTTTCAAAGATTCATGATAGGATTCTGCATTATTTGACTATTTTATTCTTTCCATTCTTAATAACCAAAAGAGAATCACCCATTATGATGAAGTTTTGGATCTTATGATTATAGATGATTTCCAATCCCATGTACAAAGCGTACAACTCAACCTAGTTATTAATTTCCCTACCAATGCCCCATGTGAAGGTATACTATTTTTCCACCAAAGTCCAAGAGGACCCCCCTAGCACATACAACCCCATGATTCCCTTTTGAGGCTCCATCAAATAAAATCTTGTGGCACCTTTGAAATGAAACTATTCATGGAATTTTGAGATGCTATGTTCCAAGCACCAATTTGGAAGGCTGGACAACCTTTACCATAGAATTTTGGATTGAGGGGAAATCCCAGTGAGAAAATTATCAACCCATTGTCACTCTTGAACTATTAAAGGTTCTATGTGCAAACCATAGATACCATGAGAGAGCAAGGCTTCCAAAATAAGTGATCTAGCTCGAATGGAAGATTTGGTTGGGGGACTAAATTTTGTTTAAAAAATCACTTTGTTTCTAGCCATCCATATCTTCCAACATAAAAAATTGGAATAAGCACCGATATTTTGCTAAATATTGGTTTGTGTAACATACAACTTGGGAAATTTTGTTTCCAATTAAGAAAAGATCCTTCTAATGAGATGAAAGAAAAAGAACACGATCAAGACCTGATAGAGCTTCTTCCCAAGCCATGTTTTCATAATCATATTCCAAAAATAAGTGCTTAGTTGTCTCCTCACTGTTTTGGTTGAGAATGCATCTTGACATTCCTACAATTTATCTTTTTTTTTTAATTATTAGCAGTGAGAATTCTCTCATGAGAAAGAAACCAACAAAAATAATTTATTTTAGGATTCCATTAGAGAGTCATATTTTAGGCCACATTCTTGAAGGAGGAGAAAGAGGGAGAGAAAAAGTGAGCATGATATGACCCTCTTTGTTAGTGTAGCTTCCCTTTATTCCCCATATTTTAGTGTATCTAGCCAATTTACTAGATGGAGTAGCACAATGAAGCAACAAAATAAGTTCCTCAAATAGGTAATGAAGGTACAAGGGGGTATTCATATCTTTCCAATTACACCATCTTCCATCTTGGTCCTAGATAGAGATATCATACATTGTCCTAAAATTGTTATTAAGCATCCACTCCTTGAGATCCCTTAAACATTCCCTTTGAATTAATAGAGGTCTCCCCAGGATTTTATCCTCCATAGATGAATTTTTTTCATTGCTCGGGATCCAATAGACACCATCTTGAATAATTTTTCCCACTATCTTACACAATCAACATATGCTATATCCATTTCCTTTCCAATTGCATTGATATAAGCAATGAGATCTTGGAATTCCTATATATTTATTTCTCATAATTTCTTTCCACCATGTCGATTTTCCCGAGATCAATCTCCTCAAAAGTTACTCTCCAAGAGAAACATTCATCAATTGTGGGTCTCTAATTCCAATGTCCCGTGAGATATAGGAGCTTCGATTGTCTCCCAATTAATTAAGTGGAATTTCTTGTTAATAGACTTGCTACCCTGCCAAAGGGAACCTTCCAATATCCTTACTAATAGTAAGAATAACAATAAATTATAGGTGGAGGAAGGAAGAGCATTGAAAACTCCAGAGGGGGGACAAAACAAACTTTATAAAAACAATTTTACTTGTTGGGTTTATCAAGCAAGTGCCCCATTCATGTATTTTGGATTTGTTTTTTTGTATAATGTGCACCCAATATTTGTGTTTGTATTTTTCAAGGAGACTAGCATACCCATATATTTAAATGAGTTCCACTTATATTTCCCAACAAAACCAAACAAAAGGCAAATTCTTTGCAGGGGTTTAGGAGAAATATTCCATAAGTATATATTTCTTTTGTTGCTATTAACCAGTCCTCCTAAAGCCTTAGTAAACATTTCAATAACATATTTGAATATTTTTGCATTTACATAATAGGATCAAATGATAAATATGGTGTCATCTGCAAACTGGAAATAATTTACAAGTTTTACTCCTTAAGTGATAAGAATACATAGATATTCCCCTCCACTCTTTCCTTTTCCAACTTTCTGCTCAAATATTCTTCCATAATGATGTATAAGAAGGGAGAGAAAGGGAACTCATATTGGATCCCATGATATGCTCAAAAGAAAGAAGTTGGCCTCCCATTGAACAAGGGTGGGATCCATCGCCAACCAATGCAATCCTTAAACCATTTAGTAAATGTGGAGGGAAAACTGAACTTATCCAAGACTACATAAATATAACTATGTATAATGCTTTCAAAGGTGTTGGATAAATTAATTTTTATTTCCATACTTTGGTCACCTCTGCTAAAACTAGAGTGTATGGTTTCTTTAATCAAAATGATACTATCAAAAATTTGTTTCTTGGCTTGAAAGCCTCCTTGATGTTTTGAGATCATCTTAGGGAAGAATCTCTTGCTTAAGGTCGCTAGAATTTTAGTAAGAATCTTGTAAGCCACATTGCATAGTGAAATCAACTTGAAGTGAGCAAGAGAAGAGGGATTGGATTCCTTCAATGTTAGCACAAATGAGTATTTAGTCACTCCTCACACCTTCTCCTTTTGTCTAGTCCAATTAAGCATTTTACAAAAATCCACTTTATTGGCATCCCAACTAGCTCTATAAAAAATGGTCATAAAACCATCAGGATTGGGGAGCTTGTCTAGGTCTAAACTCCAAATAGCTTCCTTTGTCTCAAATATTAGACTTTCCAAGAAATTATTTTCTTCCACATTAATCACTCTTGCAATATTATGCAACATCTACTTTTTGGCATTAATATTTGAACTTCCTTCCTATATGTATAAAATTTTGAAATGATTGTATGCCTCGTATTTGATAAATACAATGTCATTCAGCCTCCTCCCTTCTGAATCATTTATTTACTTTATCATTTTCTTGTTGTGACTTGTCTTTGTCTTGTTTATGGAAAAATGATGAATTCATGTCCCCTACCTTTAGCCATAAGCTCCTATATTTTAGGTTCCACACCTCCTCTTCATGTTGGATTGCAACTTGGATATAAATTTTTATTTCCTTTTCCCTACGCAAAATCTCCTTGGTAATATTTGTTCTCTCCATTTCTAGTTGCAATTGCTCTAGTTGTGTTTGCAACTCCATACCCTTCTTCCCCGGGTGTTGATATTTGGATTTGGCTCACCTTTTTAAATCCCATTTGAACTACCTTATATTTAATTCCTAAATGAAGGAGTGTGACTCTTTACCATAAATATTCCAAGAATATTTGATGGCATACACTGTCCTCTTACTATAACCATTAGGGAATAAGATGAAAGCAGATGGGACACTAGTCTTCCATAAAATCTAAGGATATGACTATGGGTTTATGGCCCCAAGTTTCCAAATGGATTATTATGTGAAATTTGGAGTAAAATATCTAGAAGCTAAAACAAGTGGTAATATAGTCACAAAGAGATTAAACAAGTGTCCAAATCATAATATTCACCAACCATAAAGAAGAGATACAAAATATCTTTCAAAAACCCATTATTCCGTTGTATGTACAAGAATGAATCAATCTTTACATATACAAAAATTTGAATCACTAAGAAAGGAAATTTGAATTGCTCACTAGTGCATGAAAACATATTTGGGATTAAATAGATCTCAAATGCCCTTAGTTAGCCATGCAATCTCTCAGAGATGAGTTAACAAGCTCATAATTGGCCTAAGTAGAAAAGTGAAGGATTAGATACCTAAAGGAAAGGATCAATTGCGTGATCAACTCATGCATGAGAGTAATTTTCCTAAAATAGTCAAGGAGGAAGATGCCTACTTAGAATAATAAAGGAGGAAGCTTGTAGTCCTTGATTAGTGGATCTAACTCCCTAGAATCACTCCACAAGTCAAGCATGCAATGTGGGACCATAAAATCAAGGAAAGAATCCATAATTGAAGGAATACACCCTCACATGCTAGAGATAGACTTGCAGATCAATTCCATAATATAGAAATGACATATTGCTCCCTTGAATCTATGGATGACGCTCTCCAATGTCAGATGATCAAATTGTGTTAAATTTGGAAAATTGTAATCATGAGACCAAGATCTAAGTCCCTAGGTGAGAGAATGATGTTATGAAGACCGTAATCCTAACTTGGTGAAACTAATGAAAAATAAATTGGGTCAAGGCAATTTTCAACCATGTTAGGTACCCAAGTACAAAAGAGATTCTGTAAGAAATGATAAAAGAGGGAAAACCTAGTGGGAACCACCCACCCCCCCCCCAAAAAAAGATGTTGAGTGACTAGACTAAGTAGCCTACTCTAAAGATGCCTTCAATTCCAATGAAGCTCGCAACTGTGTGAACTGCTTCTCTATGAAGGAATTTGTGAATATGTTTGCAATACTTTGTGGATCCAAGGCCATTATTCTTTTGTAAGGGATGTGATCCCATTCACAAGATCCAAAAATTTTGAAGTGATTGACTACTAGTTCTTGACTTCTTCAAGCTTTGAATGGAGGATATCCTTTCAATCCTTTATGATGAACTTTGCGAGATGTTGGAGAAAAAATATGTAGAGACTAAGGTAATTTAAGAGACATCAATGATATGTTCATCAATAAGAACTTGATTTGTGACAAGCTCTCTCTTAATTGAGTGATAGATTTTAACCAGTGTATTATCTCCAAGAACTTGATCTATAACAAGTCCTTCAATAAAATGTAAAAGTCTATTGATCACCTATTTGAATATGTAAAATATTTTTCCTCAGTTGAATGGATGATTTGAGATATTGCATCTCCTAAGATGGTAGGGATAGTGCAGATCTATGGAATAAAACATGTCCGCGAATGATTCCATGTGATTTGAATCTCCATATTCTAGGATCCATGAGGATGTATATGAAACATGGCCTTTGTCATTATGTGGTCTATAAGATGCCTTGTTGTGCTTCTCCTCTTATACTTCTTCATTGAACCTATTGTATTTGCAATCATATTATCTAAGTGGGCCCTTCCTAGAATATGCACATAAATCCTTCTCCTTCTTGGTCTTGCTATCTTCGGAGTATGAATTTTCCTACACAACTCTTGGATTTGATTCTTTTTTCCCTTTGAATTCTGGTTTTTGCTTGCTCATATTCTTGTTTCCCTAATTGGAAGCAAGGGCATGTTCCTTTGAGGTATTTATGGATACCATTTGATTTAGCTTATATTTCTCTTGGAGAACTGAGGCTACAAAATTATCCAATGTAGGAATATTCCATGTAGCACCAAGTCCCAATATTGTTGAATGGAATGAGGAGACAATAAAAAAATAACTTGGTCCCAATTTTGATAGAATTGACAATACTAACTTATCATTGTCTTTGTCTATTTTGCACATCTTGAGTTGAAGTAATATATACCTAAATTTCATGAAGGATTCTTGGATTGATTTTAAGTTACCTAGGCTTAGATTGAGGAGTTCAATCTCCAAATGGTGGCCTCTTATCTCATCTTGCTTCCAGGAAAGGCTAGACAACTTGGTTTAGATTCCATTTGGGGATATTTTAGCTTAAATGTGATACAAGGGATCTAAAGATATTGAGTAACATAGTAATACAAAGTATTCATCCATTCTACTAAGATATTTTGAATTCTCTATAGCTGATTCAAGTTCAACCCATATTCCCATAGTGATCTTGTGAAGTCCCTTCATTCACAATAGAATTTCAATTCTTGATTTCCATTCAAAATAACTGAAGGGGAAAATCATTTGCAAGGGAGAAATTTATATTATGACGATTATGCTATGCAACTCGAAATTATGCATACAAACTCTTTTAGAGTCCTTTAAGCTATGATACTATGTGATATTTGGAGCAAAAGATCTATAAGTTAAAACAAGTTGTAATATGGTTAGCAAGATATTAAACAAGTGATAAAATCATAATATTCATCATTCGTAAATAAGAGACACAAAATATCTTTCAGAAACCCATTATTCCATTGTATCTACAATAATGAATCAATCTTTATATATAGGAAATTCAAATCACTAAGAAAGGAAACTCAAATTTCTTACTAGTGCACGAAAACCAGGTTGGGATTAACTAGATCTCAAATTATCTTTAGTTAGCAATGAAATCTCTTAGAGATAAGTTAAGAAGATCATAACTGATCTAAGTGGATGTGTGGAGGCTTGGATACCTATAATCAAGGATAAACTGCATTATAAACTCATGCATGAGGGGAATCTTCTCAAAATAGTCAAGGAGGGTGCTACTTACTCAGAATAGTAAAGGAAAAAGTTTGTAGTCCTTGATTAGTGGAGCTAACTCCCTAGAATCACTACACAAGTCAAACATGCAATGTGGGATCCTAAACTCAAGGAAATAATCCCTAATTAGAGGAATATTCCCTCACATGTCAGGAATAGACTCAAGTATCACTTCCATAATCCAAAAATAGTACATTAATCCCTTCAGTCTAGGGATGAATCTCTCAAATGGATAAGATGGTCAAATTGTGTCAAATTCATACCATTGTAATCATGAGACAAATATCTAATTCCCTAGGTGAGAGATTGATGCTATGGAGAGGGTAAATGTTCTTAAAGACCCCTCCATAAGACTAACTTGGTGAAACTAATGCAAAAGAAATTAGGTCCAAGAAATTTTCAGCCATGTTAGGTACCTAAGTACAAAAGATATTCTCTAACAAATGAGGAAATAGGGGAAACTCGAATGAACCACTACCTCCCCCCAAAATAAATAAAGAGAGAGAGAATGTTAAGTGAGTAGATTAAGTAGCCTTCTTTGAATATGCCTTGAATACCAAGGAAGCTTGCAACTATGTGAATTGCTTCTTTGTGAAAGACTTTGTGAATATGTTTGCAATCTTTTGTGGATCTAAGGCCCTTCTTATTTTGGAAGGAATGCGATCCCATTCAGGAAATACAAACATTTTGAAGTGCTTGAGTACTAGTTCTTTACCGTTCCAAGCTTCGAATGGAGGAGCTCCTTTCAAGCCTTTATGAGGAACTCCGTGAGATGTTCAAGAAAAATATGTAGAAACTGAGGTAGTTGAAGAGATATCAATGAGATCTTCATCAATAAGAACTTGATTTTTGACAAGTTCTCCCTCAATTGAGTGATAGATTTGAACTAATGCATCTCCCAAGACGATAGGGTTGGTGCATGGATCTATGGAAGAAAACATGACCTCGGATGAGGTCATGTGATTTGAAGATACAGAGTCTAGGATCCATGAGGATAGAGATGACACATAAATTGCTACAAGCAAACGGCCTTTGTCATTATGTTGTCTATCAGCTTCCTTGTTACATTTCTCATGTTTCGCTTCTTCATTGAACCTCTTGTACCTACAATATTGTTCTCCATGTGGGCCCTTACTATAGTATGCATATAATTCCTACTTTTTCTTGGTCTTTCCATATTTGGAGTATGACTTTTCCTGTGCAATTCTTGGATTGGGCTCCTTTTTTCCTTTGAATTGTGGTTTCTGCTTGCTCGTATTCTTTTTTATCTAATTGGTAGCAAGGGAATGCTCTTTTGAGGTCTTTGGGGAGCCCATTTTATTGAGATTATCTTTATCTTGGAGAAGTGAGGCTACAAAATTATCCAATGTAGGAATATTCCATGTAGCACCAAATCCTAATCTTGTTGAATGGAATGAGAAGACAAAAACAAAATAATATGGTCCCAATTTTGATAGAATTGACATAAGTAATTTGTCATTGTATTTATGTATTTTGCACATCTTGAGTTGGAGTAATATATACCTGATTTTTGTGAAGAATTCTTGGATTGATTCGAAGTTACTTGGGCTCATATTGAGGAGCTCAATCTCCAACTGGTGGCCTCTTGTGTCATTTTTCTTCTTGAAAAGTTTAGAAAAATTGGTCCATATTCCATTTGGGGATTTTTCACTTCAATGTGATACAAGAGATCCAAAGATAATTAGTAACTTAGTAATATGAAGTCTTCATCCATACTATTTAGTTATTTTGACTTCTCTATAGCCAAATTAGGCTCAACTTCTATTCCCATAGTGATCCTGTAAAGTCCATTCATTCTCAATCGAATTTCAATTCTTAATTTCTATTCAAAGTAATTAAAGGGAGTAAGGATATTTTGGGGATAAAATTACATTATGACTGATGCACTCTACAAAGTACCTTTAACCTACAATCCTATATACAAACTCTTTTGGAGTCCATTGGGCATGGAAAGACCCTTGCTTTGTGTCCCCGTGACTTCTCGAGTTGGTTCCAAAGGTAATAGAGGGACATAACTATCTTTCACTCCAAGTTCCTCTAGAACTGGCTTATTGGAGAGCACATTTTGCTTGAAGCCCACATCTACTCCCTTTCCTCCTGACAAATCCTCCTTTGGAGCCTCATCATCCTCTTGTGCAAGAGCTTGGAATTGGTTTGATGTATAGGGAACACATGCAATTGTGACTTAAGGGTTGGTGGTAGCAACCTGTAGTTTCTGACCATTCGTCCCTAAGGAATTTCACTCTAAGGGGTTTCCCCCCTTTTTAACCTACTACCACCCTATCTGTGCTTAACTACTACTTGGCATGGGGGGCACTTTAGGGAAATTTTGGGAAAAAATGTCCATATTCATGACAACCCTTGCATTTGAAGGAGAGTTGTTTATAGTCCAATTTCTACAAATGAGTCTATCCATCCATAGTGAGCCTAATTGCTTCTAGAAATGACCCTTTCTCTAGACCCACCTCCACACATATATGGGCATACACAAACATATGGGTTTGTCTCTGATTTGTCTATGTATTACCCCAATGAGTTCCCACTGGTTGCAAGGTATTCATCACTCCAACAATGAAAGGGGAGATGATGACGCTTTGCCTAGACATGGATGGCAAAGGGGATGTCTTTCTTTGGGTCAAAATATATCTAGACTCCATTAATTCAAGTACATTCCCCTTGCCCCATAAAGTAAGGGTCATTTCTACAGATAAGATCCCAATCCTCCTTCTTCTCAAAGAGGAATACATAGTATCCTCTTCCAAAAAAATAGTGTTCCATATCACCTGCTAGCAGAGGCTTCCTATTTTTATTAAACTAAATAAACCCATTGCTATAGGGGAAGATCATAGTCTCGCAAATTGCCCAAATAGGCCATGTTTGGAAAGGGCCAAAGCCTTATGGTTGAAAATTAAAGAAGAATGTTTTACCTTTAGAACAAAAGCTAATTTGACAAACTTGGAAGACAAAGGCACCATAGAAGGGGAAAACCATAAGGAGACCACCAAAGCTCAAAAATCCTCCTCAAATTGAGCAAACCCCCTCAAACCAGGGTCTTGGACAAAATCCATAGGAATACTAGATATAGAAAACCCTAGCTCACAATGTTCTCTTAGACTAGCGAAACCTATCTTCTTCCCAATTTCTTACAAAATCCCACCCATTACCTCCTTTCATCCTAAATTTTTTGCATGGAACCTTCTTAAAAGGGTGCTTTCTATGTATTCCATAATTGTTCAAGAGACAAGACTAGGATCAACTTTGATCCTCATCTTATTGTCATTTTTATTTACACATTGAGCCTTCTAATATTTGGTAGCATAGATGGTGTTAACCTCTTGAATACACTTATGTGGAGGATTCTAATCCCCAAATTTTACCTTTAGAATATACATCCTCTTTACTATCTATACTCCATTCACTCTTTTATCTTTTAACATTTGAAAATCAATCTCATATAATATTTTCCATTCATTATTATTTAGATCCAATGATCTCATAAACAACATTATTAGTTGATCCTCATATAAACATTTTATTTATAATTTTTAAATTTGATATTTCCCATCTAACACCATAATAAATTAACAACCTTAAATATAACAAACATATTATACCTTAAATATATCAAACATATTATAGTGACCACACGAACTAGTAAATGGAAGTACTATATCCTATATATATTGTTGAATCCTTCCTTTTATATATATATATTTTTGAAAAGAAGACATCTTTTCTTTATGTTTAATAGATGTTTAAACATTAAAATTAAATTAAGCTCAAAAGTTTAAGCATGATTATGAATAATATTTCATGCAATGTTGGATTGTAATTGGATGATTTTTAATACATTGAATTCTGATTGGTTTTCCACATGGTCGTCTTAGAAAGAACGGAGCAGATGGATCTTTTCGTTGAATCATAGTTTGAACGCCTACAAAATGATATTTGGTTTTCCACAAAATGTAAATGAAAACGACTACATTCAAGAGACCTACAAAATTATCCATTGAAAAACGACTAGGGGAGAGTTGTCTATTGTTGAACAGGGACCAGTAGTTGACATAGGACTGGTCCCACATAACCACCATATCTTGACACAAATAAACCCATAAATTAAACACACACATTCCATATTAAGTGCAGAAAATATTTAAATTATGTCCAAAAATTGCCCATTAACTGACTGGGCCAATAGCTGTCAATAAATAGTCTTTATATGACAAACTGTACAAAACATCTTGTCCCAACAAAGTACAGATCTGCTCAAATATCCAGAAGTACATAAACAGCTAAATAACCCAACTCGTTTTTGCCACCTACTGCAAAATACCTATCAAAGGAGGACCCACGAATATCTAATGGAGCCTAAATATCCCAGCATTCATTGAAACCTGTTCAAACATTCATTGATACCTGTTCAAACATTCATTGATACCTGTTCAAGCATCAGAAAATATAGTGTCAGCCATAACTGCAAGATTGTTCAACATTCCAACCCTCTGTATTCAATAAATGACACCTACCCATTAAATGCACCCATTAAACAGATGGAAGCACACAGATCATGAAACAGATGAAGGCACAGGGATCCACAATGACAAGCTCCCAACCATTGGATCACTTTCAAATCAATCCACAACACACATTGAAATTTGAGAGATTGCAATCCATGTGCAACCTTCTTACCAACCCAATTCAATAGCAAACAACTATAAATGAACCACAACCCTTATGAAGATGCATTTCATAAATTCGACCTGCAGAGTGTGTGCACAGTTGCATTTCAGAAATTTTTCACAACAGAGTGTGTGCACAGTGGAGGCATACCAGCAGAAGTGTGTGCCCAGTGGAGGCATACCAGCAGAAGTGTGTGCACAGTGGAGGCAGGTTACTATTACTGTGATTTAAGATTTTGTTTATGTTATTTCCAGTTATGTTATTCATGTTAATTATGTTATTTATGTTTCTGTTATTCATATTATTTATGTAGATTCAGGTTACTGTTACTGTGATTTAAGTTTCTGTTTATGTTATTTCCAGTTATGTTATTCATGTTAATTATGTTTCTGTTATTCATATTATTTATGTTATTTATGTTTCCACTTATGTTATTTATGTTTCTGTTTCTGTTATTTACATTTCTGTTATAATCAACTTCCAGTTTCTTCTACATAACCAGCCTCCCTTCTAAATGTGCAGGTTGTTGTAGGCATGGCAAGAGTCAGCAATGCAAGGAGAACAAGTCGTCGACTGAGTAGGGGTGCCCAGCTACGCTGCACCTCATCGGATGAGGAGAGGCCCAATGATACAAATGCCAACAATGCTCCCAGCAATGTTGTTGAGAATGACAATGTGGTGGAAGAGGACATTGTTGTCCCACCACCAACCACACAGTCACTTCCAACCACATTTCAAGGAACAACTTCAGTCACCAAAATCACTGCAATAAGAGGTTGGACAAAAGAAGACATGCTAGCTGCTATTGATGATATAGAGTTCAATGGATATTCCATTTGTGCTGCTGCTAAAAAACATGGAGTTGCTACCTCTTCAGTACATTATTGGATAAATGGACTCACACATACAAAGCGCAGAGGGCCTGTTACAGTTATGAGTGAAGAGGAGGAGGCCGAGGTGGTTCAGTGGTGTAAGGAGATGGCTGAAATGGGACATGGGCTAGAGCTGATACAGCTAAAATCCACAGTAGCTCAAATCTGTCAAGGGAGGCCAAACCCCTTCAAAGATGGGTTTCCTGGTAAATCATGGTGGTTTGGGTTTAAAAAAAGGCATCCAGACCTTGTGTTGCGTACAGCTGAGGGCCTAGATAGAGACAGGGCTCTCAATCTACGCCCTGAAATTCTGACTAAGTTCTATGCCACCCTTTCTAGTGCATATGAGAACCATGGGTATGCTCCAGACCATATATGGAACTGTGATGAAACAGGTTTACAGGCAGGAAGGAACTGTGGCATGTGTGTAATTTCCAAGAGAGGGAGTCGTAATGTGCCAAAGATTTTGCCTAGGAGCAGGGAGTGGATCACTATTCTATGTTGTGTCAATGCAATTGGTGCTTCAATCCCATGATTTTATCTATTTAAAGGTAAAACTCAACTCAAAAACTATATACAGAATTGTGAACCAGGTGCATGCATGGCTGCACATCCCCATGCTTGGATGACCAAAGAACTCTTTTTGAACTGGCTTACTCACTTTGCTGCATCTATACCAGGCGGTGTCTCACCTGTAAATAGACACCTGCTGGTTTTAGATGGTCATGGAAGCCACATTGCTGTGCAAACAATCGAGGAGGCTAACAATTTGGGCATCGACCTGTTGACACTGCCTGCTCATACCACTCACAGATTGCAACCCCTAGATGTCAGTGTGTTTGGGCCTTTCAAGAACTATTTCAGGGGTGAGCGAGCTTCATGGATGGCACAGAATCCAGGGGTGGAGGTAAAAAGGTTTGAGCTAGCCGAGCTTGCAAGTAAATCCTTTAAAAGGGCTCTGACACCTTCGAATATCAAGGCTGGGTTTAGGAGGACTGGAATATGGCCACTGAATTCTGAGGCTCTCATGCATGATACTAGTTGTAGCCTGGGATTTGATCTGAATGGTCAGGAAGAAGGGGATGTCCAAGCACATGTTGCTGGCCAAGAAGATGTGGAGGTAGAGGAAGACATTGCTGCTGTTGATCATATGATATCCCTCTCTCAAGGAGAACCATACTGTGGTGATGAAGAAGAACAGGTAAGTGAAACACAGTATAACAATGAACCAATTGACAGTAACATGGAGGTACATACACCAACTGAGACAGCTGCAAATTCTGCTTCTAATCTTCTTAATGTCTCTATGCAAGAAACAGTTGCAACTTCTGCTTCTGTTCATGTCAATGAAAACGTTGACCATGCACCAGGAAGCAGCAATGGAGAATTGACTTTGCCAAGCCAGGTTACCCCACAATCATGGCTGGTAGAAGCCATGATGAATTTGGACAAAAATATTGTGTCAAGGACAAATGAAGAAAGCATGAACATGCCTTCACAGCCCAGAGAATTGGAAGAAGAAATTGTTCATTATTTTGTGGACAATGGAAACCTGGTAGAAGAGAGTGTCCACAACGAGTTTCCAGCTGAAGAGGACAATATGGTTCAGGTAGAGCAGGAGAACATTGACCCAAATATTGAGAGGCAAGAGTCAAGCAAGGAGCAACAAGTGTCAAAGAAGAGCCAGTTGCTTGGTCGGTTTCTAAAGCTACCGGTAGAGAGAGTGTCAGCAAAAAGAAGGCAATTTACAGCAGACAATCTTCGTCTATGCCGAAGTTCACAGTTACTCAAATCAGAGGACTATATAAAACTATTGGTTGAGTCTGAGCATAGGAAACTTGAACTCCAGGATTTAAAGCAGAAAAAGAGGGACTTAGCTAAAGAAAAGAAGGCTGCAAGGATTGATGCAGCAGAAATTCGAGCACAGGAGAGGCTTGACAAAGAGAAAGAAAGACAAGAAAAGGCTCATCAAAAACAAATGGCAAGGCATGAAAAGGAATTGAGAAAGGCTCAACAATTGCTTCAAAAAGAACAAGGGGTGGCAAAAAGTTCTGCCATTGATGCAAACATAGTGGAGGGGAGTAGGATGATGCCAAACACATTGGAACATCTTGCAGATAATACTCCATGTTTCCAAGACCTCCTAAACATCCAAGTCCCCCACTATCAACAAGTGCGCATGCCCACTTTATTCCCTCCTACCAGTGCAGGTGTCAGACAGATGTATGAATATCGGGGGGCTCAAACCAATGCAGGGGTTAGTAGCACTAGTGTCCACTGTGGCTACTCAATTCCTCCATGGCTGCAAGAAGCAAATTGGATAACATATGGAGGCAACCAGCCACAACCTAATCAGCCATTGCTAGGTATGCCAACCAACCTGGCTCAAGCAGGAAACTCAACATGCTTGGGAAGTGAAGATCCTGGACGACATCAAGCATAGGAGTGTCATGTAGGGATGCCAAATTTTTTGTTGTGACCACATTGCATTGTGGATTTTGTAATCACTGGGTCTAACTACTGCAACATGGCCATTTTGTATACAATCCTATACATTTTTGGGTACAATCCTAGGTCATATCGTTCCCTGATGTTTGCGGCATTGTAATCAGGGGTTTATCATAAGGTTTAATATACAATTTCATCATTTCAAGAGCAAGCTGTAATGTACTCTGATTAAACATTTCATTAACATTTTTTAGGGATTATGAATTTAGTTTGTTGTTGGTTTATGTTGCAATTTATGTTTGGGATGAATTATTGAAGGTTCTAGGGTTTATGCACCTACAACCCATTATGAAAGACCAACACATACACACCAAAATGATTAATCATCATTATTGATGGAATCAAAATATCTTCTACAACCAAACAAACATTGTTGTATTTCTATATAAGGGAGGGATGCCAGTTGTTGGACACCCCACGTGGCTCCCTCCCCCATGCCACGCTGGAAGGTCGACACGACCGCAGCCCGGGCCCAGATGGCACCACCACCTGTTGTGGTGGGTGGTATAATTAAAGCAGCCTTTATGGCTCGCTTTTTCCCTCTTTTCCGGCGCTTTTCCCGCACACTCTCCATCCTCCCGTGTATTGTTGCTCGGGGCCTGTCTGTGAACGCTCCGCCACCCCACTTCCTGTTCACGCCCGCTCTGGTTCTGCACCACCCCCGCTCTGGTTCTGCACCATGGGCGCTCTCGTTCTGCCGGTATCCGGCTGAATTATTGAAGGTTCTATGGTTTATGCTGCAGCAGGGTCCATGGCTTATGTTGCAGTAGTATGGGATTACAACCATATGCCCAACCATTGCAATCATAGTTTGTTGCTGGTTTATGTTGCAATCATAGTTTGGCCTGAATTATCTATCTTCTATGGTGTATGTTGCAGCCGGGTTTGTAATTTTTTTAGGGTTTATGAATTTAGTTTCTTGTTTGTTAATGTTGCAATCATAGTTTCGGCCGAATTCTTGAAGGCTCTATGGTTAATGTTGCAGCAGCGTTTATAAAACCCTAACCACAGAACCTTAATTAGAAAGGGTAGTGTTTAAATTTTTTTAGGGTGTATGAATTAGAGTTTTGTAATTAAGGTTCTGTGGTTAATGTGGCAGGGTCCTTGACCCCTATATTTTCCTTAAACTAGCAGCTAGGAATGGGGTTGAACCATTGCATGGGTGTGATACCCATCCATTCGATGCTAACTGTACTGCAACATGGTGCCTATTTCTCTCCTATTATCAATAATGCTTCTATAAGGAATGTTCCATGGAGGGCTCTCATGCATGACTTATTACAACTTAATACAGTATCATACTAATCAACATAACAGGCCTAAATTAGATCCAGTGTATGTACATTCCTATAAACAAATTCAATATCCTTTTGAAGGCAACAACAACAAACAACAATAATCAAGCACACAAACTGTTTAATAAAACTATGTCTTCTATTTTGCCCAAAGTTTCAAGTTAATAGGTAAAAGTAAAAACTGCATCATACAACAACAGATCATACAACAGCAGATAAGATGCAGCATATCACTTCATGTTAATAGGTAAAAGTAAAAACTGCATCATACAGTTATAATTTAACAATAGCATGCAACTTGTAAACTGCATTAACAACAGCAGATGATAAGGTGGAGCAGATCGCTTGTAAAATGCATCAACAATAGCCAATTTGGCAAACTTGCTGATATCAAAAACTGAATTATGGGTATTCTTCCAATTAGATGAGACAATGGAGAAGTCATTGTTGTCAACTGCCATCCATCCCCTGTATGATGCAGTTTTTCCTTTTAACTATTACCATTCCACTGCGACAAAAACCAACAACAAACTAAATTCATAAACCAGATAAAATTTAGGGACACTGCTGCAACATAAACCAGCAACAAACCAAAATCATAAACCATAGAGCCTTCAATAATTCAGCCCAAACTATGATGCAACATTAACAGACAACAAACTAAATTCATAAACACTAAAAAAATTACAAACCCGACTGCAACATAAACCATAGAAGATAGATAATTCAGGCCAAACTATGATTGCAACATAAACCAGCAACAAACTAAAATCATAAACCCCAAAAGAATTACAAACCCTGCTACAACATAAGGCAGCATAGACCATAGAACCTTCAATATTTCAGCCCAAACTATGATTGCAAAATAAACCAGCAACAAACGAAATCCACAAACCCCAATAAAATTATAAACACTGCTGCAACATTAATCATAGAGCCTTCATTAATTCGGCAGAAACTATGATTGCAACATTAACAACACAACAAACTAAATTCATAAACCCTAAAACAATTACAAACCCGGCTGCAACATAAACCATAGAAGATAGAAAATTCAGGCCAAACTATGATTGCAACATAAACCAGCAACAAACTAAATTGATAAACCCCAAAAAAATTACAAACCCTATTACAACATAAGGCAACATAAACCAGCAACAAACGAAATTAAAAAACCCTACTGCAACACAGACCATAGAACCTGCTGCAACACAAACCATAGAACCTGCAATAATTCTGCCCAAACTATGATTGCAACATAAACGCAGCTTCAACATTAACCAGAGAACCTTAATTACAAAACCCTAATTCATACACCCTAAAAAAAATTTAAACGCAGCTTCAACATTAACCACAGAACCTTAATTACAAAACCCTAATTCATACACCCTATAAAAATTTAAACGCAGCTTCAACATTAACCAGAGAACCTTAATTACAAAACCCTAATTCATACACCCTAAAAAAAATTTAAATGCAGCTTCAACATTAACCACAGAACCTTAATTACAAAACCCTAATTCATACACCCTATAAAAATTTAAACGCAGCTTCAACATTAACCACAGAACCTTAATTAAAAAACCCTAATTCATACACCCTAAAAAAAAATTAAACGCAGCTTCAACATCAACCACAAAACCTTAATTACAAAACCCTAATTCATACACCCTAAAAAAATTTAAACGCAGCTTCAACATCAACCACAGAACCTTAATTACAAAACCCTAATTCATACACCTTATAAAAATTTAAATGCAGCTTCAACATCAACCACAGAACATTAATTACAAAACCCTTATTCATACACCCTAAAAAAAATTAAACGCAGCTTCAACATCAACCACAGAACCTTAATTACAAAACTCTAATTCATACACCCTAAAAAAATTTAAACGCAGCTTCAACATCAACCACAGAACCTTAATTACAAAACCCTAATTCATACACCCTATAAAAATTTAAACGTAGCTTCTACATCAACCTCAGAACCTTAATTACAAAACCCTAATTCATACACCCTAAAAAAAAATTAAACGCAGCTTCAACATTAACCACAGAACCTTAATTACGAAACCCTAATTCATACACCCTATAAAAAATTAAACGCGGCTTCAACATTAACCACAGAACCTTAATTACAAAACCCTAATTCATACACCCTAAAAAAAATTTAAACGCAGCTTCAACATTAACGACAGAACCTTAATTACAAAACCCTAATTCATACACCCTAAAAAAATTTAAACGCAGCTTCAACATTAACCACAGAACCTTAATTACAAAACCCTAATTCATACACCCTAAACAAATTCACCTCCAAATTCACCTTCAGTAATTCAGCCGAAACAAATTCACCTAACAAATTCACCTTCAGTAATTCAGCCGAAACAAATTCACCTAACAAATTCACCTTCAGTAATTCAGCCGAAACAAATTCAACTAACAAATTCACCTTCAGTAATTCAGCCGAAACAAATTCACCAAACCAATTCACCAAACCAATTCACCAACAGAAATGCACAAATTCACAACCCAGAAAATCAGAATTTAACCTTTAAAAGCAGCAGAAATGGTCCACGAAATCCCCAGAAGGTTGAGAGTGTTGACAAACACTGTAGGGAATGGCTGGTAGGAAACCTACCACCGAAACCGAAGAAGCGTGAAGGGACGAGCCACCGCCGTGAGCAGGAACAGCCAACGCCACCGCCGTGACCAGGAACAGCCAACGCCACCGCCGTGAGCAGGAACAGCCAGCGCCACCGCCGTGAGCAGGAACAGCCTGATGGAAGCCACCATCGCCACCAGCGAAACCAGCCGAGCGGCAACCCAACAACACTACCACCGAACCGATGAAAACCTCCAACGGGGTCCGCCGCAGACAACTTCGAGGGCCTGTGGTGCACTATGGCCATGGAGCGAGGGTCGACGTCGGGAGAGCTAGCGGACCGAACACACAGCAGCGGCAAACGCCATCCGTCGGGGGGTAAGGCAACAAGCGTCCGCCATACAACAGTAGCACGTGACGATACCGGCAGAACGAGAGCGCCCATGGTGCAGAACCAGAGCGGGGGTGGTGCAGAACCAGAGCGGGCGTGAACAGGAAGTGGGGTGGCGGAGCGTTCACAGACAGGCCCCGAGCAACAATACACGGGAGGATGGAGAGTGTGCGGGAAAAGCGCCGGAAAAGAGGGAAAAAGCGAGCCATAAAGGCCGCTTTAATTATACCACCCACCACAACAGGTGGCGGTGCCATCTGGGCCCGAGCTGCGATCGTGTCGACCTTCCAGCGTGGCATGGGGGAGGGAGCCACGTGGGGTGTCCAACAACTGGCATCCCTCCCCTACATTCAAGAGATCTACAAAAATATCCATTGAATAAGTTAATGGGTGTCCAATCAAGGTGGGACCCACATTCATAGCATATTAGTTTTACTGACTCAGTATATGGCTGCACAAAATCAACATGGTTAAAGGTTGGTCATTGAATCTTTAAATAGATTGAAATCCAACGACCAACGAATCTATTGCCATCACATTAAATAACTTGCAACAAGCTGGATAATACTCACCCAAATTTAAGAATTCATGGCCGTGGGACACACAGCCGTAATCTATGACTCAAGCACAAGCAGCCATTGACTTGACATATGACTCAAGCACAAACAGCCATTGACTGAGTACATGGCTGCATGATAAGGTTAAGACTGTATGATACTTTCTTCACTTTACTGAATGTCGGTTGGATGGGTAGAATCAGCAATCTGGCGAAGAAGATGAATAGTCAACAATTTATGGATAGTCATTCAACTTAATATTCATCAAGGTGATTGATGGTTCCTTGAAATTTTCTTGATGCTTCCTCCAAAGTTTTCTACATTTAGATGTGGAAAATGGAGAGTCACGTTGCCAGGGCGAACCTTACGAACCAGAGAGACTTGTCATGCTGCCAAACTTCCTAAGCTTTGGCCATGCGCACTACCGTCTTTTCAATCATTATTTCTATTTTTCCACAATTTGATTGACTTGGAATTGGAAACACAGTTCTGCAAGAAGCTTATATTTATATAAGAAGCACAACAAAGCAAAGCGAAGCCAAATTATCAAGCAACCAACCATGGCTCGCTTGTGCTTGCAGCCCCGATCCTCCCAATCCAAATTATTGTGCTTCATCGTCATGAATCTCTTGCAAGTTGTAGTTCAGTGCAATGCCATGAATATCTCAGAGGAAGGAAGAATTCTTCTGGAGATAAAAGATATGGATTGGATTGACAAAAATAATGCTTTGAGCAACTGGAACTCGTCTGCTGAAAGTCCGTGTGGTTGGAATGGAGTATTCTGTAGTAGTCGATTCAAGGTCGTTACTAAAATCGATCTCTCCAACACAAACATTTCAGGAAGCCTGAGTTCTACTATATGTGGCCTTCCAAATCTGAAGGAATTGATACTGCATGGGAACCATTTCGGAGGTCCGTTCCCCCACGGATTGTTGGCGTGCAAGAGTTTGCAGATGCTGGATTTGGCAGAGAACCTGTTCGTGGGAAGGTTGCCGCATCGCATCCATGAACTGGCTGAATTGCGCTTTCTGAACTTGTCGTTTAACAATTTCTCTGGATATATTCCTCCAGGCTTCGGCATGCTACCCAACCTGGAGACACTGTCTCTCGATTATAATCAGTTGAGTGGATCAATTCCAGACTTTCTCAGCAATTTGACGCACTTGCGGCAGCTAGAGCTGCAAAACTGCAGTCTGGAAGGAAAAATCCCTTCTTCGTTGGGTAATTTGACGGCGTTGGAGAGCTTGGAACTCTCTATCAATCGTCTCTCGGGTAACATTCCCACCAGTTTGATGAGGTTGTCCAAGATGACAATTCTCAGTCTCTGGGGAAACCAGCTGTCTGGACAAATTCCGGACAATATCGACGAGCTGAAGAGCATACGAACCCTCGACTTTTCAATTAATCCGTTGACTGGAACGATTCCTGAAACAATTGCAAATCTGACCTATTTGGAAACCCTGTCTTTGTGGGAGAACAACCTCACGGGGTCTGTCCCTGCACAGCTAGGGATGCTTGTTCATTTGACATACTTGTCTCTTGAAAGTAACAAGCTTAGTGGGTGGTTGCCACAGAATTTGGGTACACATTCTGATCTTTTGTTGGTTGATGTTGCAGAAAACAATTTTAGTGGCCCTCTGCCAAGAAACCTCTGCAAGGGAAGAAACCTTCTTTCGTTGGTAATATTCTCAAACCATTTCAGCGGGAGCTTGCAGTGCTTAGACTCTCGCAGCAGTCTGAAATATGCGCACCTATATAGAAACCAGTTAAGTGGTGAGGTTCCTTTGGCTTTATGGAGTTCTCAAAATCTTGAACAATTGATCCTGGATAATAATATGTTTGAAGGCCACATTCCTGGAGAGATTGGCGGAGCAAAGCAGCTGAAACTGTTACAGATCGCCAACAATCGGTTCAGCGGAATCATTCCTCCACAGATGGGACAGCTCAGGAATCTCGTCAACTTCAGTGCAAGCAATAACCGACTGTCCGGGCCCATTCCTGATGAGCTTGAAGGCTTGAGTTCAATCACTGACCTCCAGCTTGACCACAATTCACTGTACGGGGAAATTGCAAACGGGATAATGTCGTTACAAAGCCTCGTTCAGATCAATCTCGCCAACAACCAGTTAGCAGGTAAAATCCCTCCAAGGTTAGGCTCTATGTCAACTTTAAGCATTCTGGACCTGTCAAACAATTTATTTACAGGAGAAATCCCTTCTGAATTAGGGAAACTGAAGTTAGTCATTTTCAACGTATCTGACAACCGGTTGTCAGGCTCAATTCCAGCCAGTTTCAAGGATTTGGGTTATAAAGATAGTTTTCTTGGCAACCCCAACCTATGCGAGGATCCGGCTTTCGGGCTTAGGCTTAGATCATGTTCTTTAAAGAAAAGAGATTCATTATTACATCATTATTTGCCCATAATTCTAGTCCCAATTCTGGTGTTAGCAATGGCAATTTTTTTGTTTTTTTGTTTGATTCGTGGTGGTTGTTTCAATATCAATAGTGGCATGGTGAGAACTTTCTTTCTAGGAAAATCAAGCATCTCAATGTCATGGAAAGTCACAAACTTTCACTCACGCTTGGAAGTGGACGAGTCACACATCTTAAAGCAGTTGACAGAGGGCAATGTGATTGGATCAGGAGGTGCTGGAACAGTGTACAAGGCCACTCTCCGGAACGGGCAGGAGGTGGCTGTTAAGAAGATTTTGAGGAGGGGAAAGGAGTTTGAAGCAGAGGTTGAGACCCTGGGAATGATTAGGCATGCCAACATCCTAAAGCTCCTGTGTTGCATCTCAAGTGAAGAATCGGATTTCGAGTTATTGGTATTTGAATACATAGAAAACGGAAGCTTGTTTGAGTGCCTTCATGGAGGATCAGGATCAATTGAGGCGCTGGAGTGGCCAGTCCGGCATAAGATTGCAGTTGGTGTAGCTCGTGGGCTCTACTATTTGCATAATGATTGTAGGCCTCCGATATTGCATAGAGACATGAAATCCAGTAATATCTTGCTGGACTCAGAGTTTGAAGCCAAGATTGCCGATTTTGGTGTATCCAGGAGACTATTATCTGATCATCAGCCGGGGTCGGGAGAGGAGGGTTTGACAATATCTGGATTCATCGGGTCTCATGGCTATATTGCCCCAGGTATTGTATGGCTGCATTCCAGAAAACTAATTCAATTCCTGTAGGCTGTAGCTAATATGGATTGATAAACCAATGTTTATTAATATTGATATTCATGCGCAGAGTATGCATATGGCAGGATGAAGGTGGACGAGAAGAGCGACGTATACAGCTTTGGGGTGGTGGTGCTGGAGCTTGTAACTGGAAAGAGAGCCACCGGCGAGATAGAATATGGGGAAAGCCTTGACATCGTGGGATGGGTTTTCAAGGAATTAACTTGGAAAGAGGAGGAGCAGGGGCAGCAACAGCAACAGCAGTTGCTGTTGGGAGTATTGGACCGCCGAATTATAGAAAGTGAAGACGGAAGTAGCAGTGGTCGTACAGATCAAATGTTGGGTATGTTAGCTGTTGGTTTGCGCTGCACCAACAATTTGCCAAATCGTCGACCTTCCATGAAACAAGTGTTAGACGTGTTGCAGTCCATAGAAAGGACAATAATGGCCGGATAGATGTGTACTTATAATGTTAATAATTAACGTATCTTGGTGAAATGTCACCACAAACTGTTTATTATCCATGTTTTAATTATCAATTATGAAAAGATAATTTTTTTTCAGGGAAAAAAACCATATTATTGATATTCAAAAAAAGTAAATCAAATAATATAAATAGAGTCTGCTTCAAAATGACTGATACTTCTAAAGATTAATAAACATTAAAGTCCAAAATGTGAAAAAAAAGCTGACACACAGTTCTACATAAAAAGGACAGCAAGAACCAGAAATGTTCAACCAAAACTTGAGAACTAGTAATCAAATCATTTTGAAAAAACCCTGTTCCTCCAACTGCAAGTCTATATATTCCTTCCAAATAATTAATCCTTCTTTTCACCATCATAAGCAATTTTGGAAAGATTGTCAGCCACAATATTATACTCCTGTATATATGCTAAAGTTTATATCACTGAACAACATAATTTTTTCTTTAATTATGCAGCACCACTAAAATAATCTTAAATTTAAACGATATACTTATATTATCTTCCACTTCGTTTTAATCTTAAAAAAATAAATTAACCATATGAACCACAAAAGTGTTTAGAAAAGCCAGAGTCAACGTCAACCATGATATGACAAAGAATCATGATTAACCATTCGTCCATTGAATCTCATAGAAGCTCATCTGGCATCACTACAATGTAGGAATTTCGGTACGAGATTTAGGGTCTTTGGGATTCAACCTTGTATGTGCTAATGGAAAAACACAAGGTTGCAAAAGTATACACCCATAACACAATTTCATGTACACATAATTCAAATTAACATATACACAAGCACGCATAACACAATTCTAATTAACATATACGAAAGCACGCAAATAGTAATTAAAATTCTTGGAGTTTATAATTATAATTATATCTTTTAAAAAATTATATAACCTTTTCAATTTATAAATTAGTTTCTGGTTCTTAGAATTATGTAGTTAGGTTCTTTTATCTTTTTTCCATTTTTTCTTCTTCTTTATGGTCAAAGTAAAATCCCCCTCTTCAAAATATGGCGAGCCTTCTAATAAAATTCATGTGCCTTTTTTTATTCTTTTTGTAATAATATTAATAACAAAAATAAATATCATTAATAGTTCCCCATAAAATAAACCTAAAAGGAAGTTGTTTGTGAATCTCTAAACTATCACAAATAGATAGTCACCTCTCTTCCTAATGGTTAGTAGACCACCCATAGAATCCATGGACATGCTCTCCCATGGTCTAGTAGAAACATGTAAGAGATGGTACAAACCTCGATTCCTATTATTAGGCTTGCTTGTACAACAAAGTATGCATCATCTGATGAACAGAGCTACATCTTCTTGATTTGTAGGTTAGTAAACATACCTCTATAAGTTTGTAACTGTCTTCCCTACACCAAAATTCCCTACAACTTTGGAGGTGTGTGCCTCTCTGCTAAGATGCAATCTCTTTCCTTTAGGAACACAGAGCTTGTCTAGCTTGTAGACTAACCCATTCTAGAGACGATCGTCAGCCTTGCTGTCACCTTCTTCTACATGGATTAATTGGCATTGCAATTGCTGAAATACCTCCTTGAAGTCCTCATCTTCTATGTCTTCCTGCTTGTATGCATCATGGGTGAAAGGTTCCATGTGCATAAGAGTTCCCAAAGATGCAATCTTGGCTATAGGTGGCCTTAAGAGCATGTTCACTAGCTTGTTTGTACTTCCCTTTTTATACTTAATGATTATATGGAATTGTTGCAAGAATCTTATCCACTTGTAATGTCTGGTCTACTGTAGATTACTCTGGGCTTGCAAATACTGCAATGGATGGTGATCAGTGTGAATGATGGTCTCCTTTCCCAATAGATAGTGCTTCCACTTCTTAATGGCTTGAACCAAGGCATAGAGTTCCTTATCGTAGGTAGGGTAGTTTAGGAATCCCCCATTGAACAGTTTAGAATGATAGCATATTGGCCTTCCTCCTTGCATTAGAACTACTCCCACTTGCATCTATCGCCAATTTGAAGGTCTTCTGCAATTTGGGCAGCTAGAGAACCTATGCTTAACTAATCTTTCACTTGAGCTCTTCAAAGGCATTCAACTAGTTCTTTCCCCACTGGAACCCCTTATTGCTAGGTGTTATTGCTTGGAGAGGTGCAACCACAGTCGAAAAGGAATCTATGAAATTCCGAAGGTATTGTGCTACCCCCAAAAAATCCAAACTTTAGTGACATTTGTTGGATTTGGCCACTGAGTGATGGCCTCCATGTTTGTAGGATCAATCTTCAATTCCCTTTTGCCGATCACATACCCCATATACACCAATGATTGTTGGACAAACTCACATTCCTTAATTAGTTAGCAGTTGGTGCCTTTTTAGAGCCTTTGGCACCTACTTGAGATGTGAGATATGATTTTCCCAAGCAACACTATAAATCAATATGTCATATAGATATACTATAACAAATGAATCTAAGAAAGGGTGTAATACATCATTAATCAAATGCATAAATGTAGTTGGTGCATTGCATAAATCAAACGACATTACTAACCATTAATATAGACATTGCCTAGTCTTGAAGGTAGTCTTCCAGGTGTCTTCTTCCTTCACACGCACCTAGTGATATCCCGATTTGAGATCCAACTTGGTGAAGTACTTGGCATGCTACAACTAGTCCAACAGATCATTGATTTTCGGTAGAGGGTACCTTTCTTGAGTGTGAGCTTGATCAATGCTCTATAGTCGATGCACATCCTGCAAGTACCATCCTTCTTGGGTACTATGATGATAGGTGACCCACAAGGTGAGGTGCTTAGTTGGATCATGCCTTGCTCCAACAACTTCTACAAGTGATCCTTCACTTCATCTGCTTTTATGACAAACTCTTTGTATAGTCCGATGTTCGACAATAGAGAATATTGCAATAGTTGTATCTTTTGCTCCACCTCTCTTTTCGGAGGTATCCCCTTAGGCTCCTAGAAAAATTCTCAGTATGAATGCAAAAGGATCTCCAATTGATGTTTATATTCTTTGGTACATCCCTCTAGGGATGCCTTCACTTTTACTGATTCACCTTCTTGCCGATTTTTTCTGAAGAAAAGCAATACAAAATTCCTACTTGAACTGATCATCTTTTTCACTTGGTTGGGACTTACCATAGATATCTTTGATTTACCTTTATGTGCATTGATGATGAAGGATTTTGTTAGTTTTTCAAAATTTTCAATCTGATCTAAGATCTTAACTGAGAGAATAACATGTACAGCATATCTACAGCATATCAATCATGGACACAATAATGCAGGCACACAAGAGACACAGAGTTTCACCGGGGAAAACCAAGAAGGTGAAAAACCCCACAACTTCCTCAGAGATAGAAAGAGCAATGATACAACCAAAGTACAAGAGATAGTATTCTCTTAGCAGCAGATCCTCCTCCTCACAAGTGCGCCACTTTTCGAATGAGAGAAGTGTGAGTAATGAGTGATCAAATAGAGATCTCTCGATCTCTATTTATACTTGTCCTATCCTGCCCAATAAACTAATGGGGCCGACTTGTCTAGCTTAGCCTAATAAACCATGGTTAACTTAATCCAGGCCGACCCCACACTTGGTGGTCTAAAAACCCATTTACCCACATGACTCATATAGGGCCGACCCCATCAAGTATAAGTTACAACACTTACAATATAAATGACGACACTTCCGTATAGAGGAATAATAACATCTCTATAGGAATACAAACACTTCCGTATAGAGGAATAATAACATCTCTATAGGAATACAATATACATGGGTAAAATACATTCCGAAGTTACATATACATCAACACTCCCTTTTAACTAGGAGGGTATTTCTTGACACAGATCTGCTAGCACAAGTCTTCTTCTTTGGATCATCATCAGCGAATCATCATCATCGTCACTCCTGCTGCTATCTCAATCAATCTCTGAATCTACTCGTCATAGGAAGTTCTACAGAGCCAATCCTTTTTCATACTGAATGTAGGCCCACCACTTGCAGGTCTTCATCATCACTGGCCATACTGTGGAATCCTCAGGACTTATTACGTGCGTCACAAAACCTCGCAAGAGCATCCCAGGACTTATTACGGGGACATAGCCCAACCTATTGGATCTCCCAGGGAGCTATTACATGTGACCCCACCACAAAACCTCGAAAGAGATCCTAGGACTGATTACGAGCACACAGCTCAACCTATCGGATCTCCCAGGGTGCTATTATATGTGGTCACCACAAAACCTCGCAAGAGCATCCTAGGACTTATTACAGGAACACATCCCAACCTATCAGATCTCCCAGGGCGATATTACATGTGGTCATGGAAAAACATCAAAAGAGAATCCCAGGACTTATTACGAGAACACATCCCAACCTATCGGATCTCCCAGGGAACTATTGTAATATTCCTTTTTTAAACTTTTAAGAAAATGCCCAATTTTCCACTTTTTTTTCAATTTCGACCTTTGACTAGTTATACTGTTTTGACCTCCAAATCAACCCAAATGCTCCCAAATCTTCTGTATGAGTGTATGAATGATATTTAGACTTGAATATTAGGTTCAAGGATGTTTTATGGTTCTCCAAATACTTCTGAAAACTTGATTTATATTCTGACCAATATATGCAATTTTGACTAGTAATTTGTGCATCAAATCCCCCCAGGGTAACACTGAAAAGGGTCTCCCAAATGCCTCTAAACTCCCTAAAATTTATGAACAGAGGTATGTAATGTGTTAATTATGTTATTAAGGTCTCACATGGACCATTAATGGATTATTACAACTGTTCTCACCCTCTCCCATTCAACTGCAAAAATCCCCATTTCGACCCTTGGGGAAATGGCACTATTTCACCTCCCAATACAACTAAACTGAGTAAAAATGATTCAAATGCTCAATTACAATACATGAAACTTGTATAAGACATCCATGTAAGTATATTTATCACAAATATATCAGATAATCATCCATCCATTCAAAATAATAAACATTATAGTGTCATACAACAATGCATTGGGGAAATGGACATTGTTTTCTCATTAATCAATATTGTTGCATACAACTAGTGGGTATTTCGACCTAAGAATTTCTGAATATTAAGAAGAGAGGATATGAAGCTATTACAATCAGAAATATATAATGATAAGCTCTCCCAAGAATCACAAGAGCTCACCAAAAACGCCCTCCCTCAAGGAGCATGAATATGCCTTCAAAACTGGAAATGGTGGAGAGAAAGTGCTGCACTAAACCAAACCATGAAAATTCCTGTAGATTCTACCTGCAATACAAACTCCATTAAAGCACCATGAAATACTTGAGTGTCCTCTCCAAACACCAACTTGGATGGGAATCTTTCACCCTTGAAATTAGCTAAGGTAAGAAACTAGTCATCCATTAGCTCTCTCTTCACAAATGCAATTTTTCTCAAATCATCAAAAGCCATTCTCATACTTCATTTCTACATTTTATAACCAACATTAGCCTTCTAAGGGTCTAAATCCTCTCAATAGATTCAATAGATTTCCATTTAGGAAATATTCCACATTTGCCACTTGTCTCCTAGTTCCAACCTTCCATCTTCTCTCAAATTCGATTTTGAGTCTCTTTGGCTTCTCCAACTCCCATGAGCGCCTTCCTTGAGCCTATTTTTGGGGATGACATGTCATAGTGGTTAGATGTCAGAGGTCAGGTCTTCAATTTTTCATAGTTGTCATAGATGCTCCATCATTGGTGTCATAGGGGCTAGGGAATCTAGCCCAAGTGTCCACAAAATTCCAATTTGACTCTTTATCTTCCATGGAGGTTACCGATCCTTCTCAATTCGACCTCAGATGCTCAATGACATGTGTTATGAATTACGAACTCACCCAAGAGTTTTCACCTTCCCATTAATTCGAATTTGCAAGAGAGAGATACCATGTATTATGAAAAATCAAGCTAGTGTGCGTCCCACATCCTCCATATGTCTCCAAAACCATTTGCCACCTAGGATTTCTCTTGAATTTATTTATTCACTCTATTTATTAAATACTTGAACCCTTCTAATGTCTAAACATCATTTATTAGCTTCCTTATTACCATTCCACATGTGCCCATCCAACCTAGGAAACTAGTAGGATTGATGGGATTGTCTTACTAGGAAATTATTTGAATGGGGACATTACAGTACTCCCCACCCAAGATTGCTTTCCCTCAAGCAATCTCAATTTACCATGCTGCAAAATTGTCCCTCCTCTATCAGGTGGCCTTCCATGATTAATGTCTCCCAAAATATTTCTATTCCGGTGCTTCATGCTGTGGGAAGAAACTACCTAATTCGGATAGGTGTGTTTCCCTCTCACAATCCTTTGTACTCCTTTTGAATCTTGGAATTTCATTTCAGGAATTTTATAATTTACTGTATGCTCTCCTATTTAATACAACCATTGCACTCCCAAAACAACATTAGTATCATCAATATCAACCACATAAAAACTATCGACAAAAGTATAGTTACCTACGGTGACTTGCAACTGTGGAATCCATGTTTTGCACTCCATTGTGTTGTGACCTGGAATGACAACTGTGAAGCCATCAAATGGTTCAATAGGTATCTTTCTTTTCTCCACTATCTCTGCATCAATGAAGTTATGGGTGGCTCCTCCGTCTACCAAAACTGAAGTTCTTTGTCCTTGTACCATACCCTTGCATCGGATAGTATGATAGTGAGGTACTGCTGAAAGTACTGCCATTGTTACTTTGATGGGTGATGGATGCTTCACCTCTAGTTTTCCTTCTTCTACTGTAGTATATACTTCTTCTTGGGATGAATTATGTCCTTCTTCCTTCATTCCCCCTTCATATTCCTCATCACAAAATACTTCAATGAATTGGGCCTTTCCTTTAGCACATTTATGTCCAGGTACCCATGGTTGGAAGCATGAGTAACACAATTTCTTCCTTCTGAGCTCTTTCCTGCTTAGTTCCTCTTTCTTATCCTTTCCATATTCATCTTCTTTCCATGGCTTCTTATCAGGTCCATCTCTTTGCCAAAGTTTCTTTTCAATTCTGAGGTCAGGCTTGAGAGGAAATTTCATTCTAGGAAGCACATTTTGGAGATCCCTAGTCAAGTTCATTGCATGTTTTAATGTAGTTGGCTTGTGGGCTTTGACCAAACCTTTTAAGGGTTCAACCAAACCTTCAGTGAGAAGCAATACCAACCTTCCCATAGATACATCAGCCACCTTGACTGATAATTTTTGAAAGTCCAACATATATTCAGTAGGGGTCCCAGTTTGCTTCAATTGAGCTAATTCCTTGAAAGGCAATTCTGGATCTTTTTGTTCAAATCTCTCTAGTACCCTGTCAACAAATTCTCCATATGTTTTAACCTGATTATGACCCAAGTTTTTCAGCCCATGAAACCACCATTCATTGGCATCTCCTTCCAAATGCAAAATGGCCATTTTTAATGCATCCTCTTCCAACATACGATTCAGCTAAAAATATACATCCAATTTTTGCACCCAAGTGTTAGCAGAATTTTGAGAAGAACCATCAAAAGTAGGAAGTGACATTTTTCCAATAGCACTATTTAATTCTTTGTTTTGTAATGGACTCCTATTGTCTTCCCTCCTTTTAATTTTCTGTATAGCATCAATGTAGTCACTGAGTGGTACACCTCTTTTACACTCTTCATTCAAATCATTTACTAGTTTCTTATAATCCACCTCAATATTGGGCTCTTCTTTGGGTTTGAGAAATTTAGGTGCAGTATGCCTTTGTGTGCTTTGGAATTCATCAGGTCTATTATGTGGTCCTGTTCTTGAAAAAATATGCTCACTCCCTTTTATCTTTTCCTTTGAATGTGAACCACTGTTATCTCCTATCATCCCTTTGCCTGAAAGTTGGCTACCCAACAATTCAAAACTTTTAATCATTTGTTTATTCATCTCTAGCATAACCATGGTAATTCCTTCAAAACATGGTTTTAAGGCTTCAATAAATTCCTCCTTATGTCTTAATTTTTCCTCCTCCTCTCTACCCATTGTTTTAGAAAAAAACTCTTTTTTCTGCTACTATCTCTTCTTCAACCAAAACTTCTTCAACTGCTGATTCAAAGGGTGGTGGTTTATTTGTTTGGATTCTTTCTAATACCATCAGGTGCCAATACCATGCTTTGATACCACTTGTAATATCCCTTTTTTAAAATTTTAAGAAAATGCCCAATTTTCCACTTTTTTCCAATTTCGACCTTTGACTAGCTTTACTGTTTTGACCTCCAAATCAACCCAAATGCTCCCAAATATTCTGTATGAGTGTATGAATGATATTTATACTTGAATATTAGGTTCAGGGATGTTTTATGGTCCTCCAAAGACTTCTGAAAACTTGATTTATATTCTAACCAATATATGCAATTTTGACTAATAATTTGTGCATCAAATCCCCCCGGGGTAACACTGAAAAGGGCCTCCCAAATGCCTCTAAACTCCCTCAAATTTATGAATAGAGGTATGTAATGTGTTAAGTATTTTATTAAGGTCTCATATGCACCATTAATGTATTATTACAAATTTTCTCACCCTCTCCCATTCAACTGCAAAAAGCCCCAATTCGACCCTTGGGGAAATGACACTATTTCACCTCCCAATACAACTAAATTGAGTAAAAATGATTCAAATGATCAAGTAAAGTACATGAAACTTGTATAAGACATCCATGGAAGTATATTTATCATAAATACATCAGATAATCATCCATCCATTCAAAATAATCAACATTATAGTGTCATACATCAATGCATTAGGGAAATGGACATTGTTTGCTCATTAATCAATATTTTTGCATACAACCAGTGGGTATTTCGACCTGATACTTTCTGAATATTAAGAATATAGGATATGAATCTATTAAAATCAGAAATATATAATGAAAATCTCTCCCAAGAAGCACAAGAGCTCACCAAAAAACGCCCTTCCTCAAGGAGCATGAATATGCCTTCAAAACTGGAAACGGTGGAGAGAGAGTGTTGCACTAAACCAAACCATGAAACTTCCTGTAGCTGCTACCTACAAATACAAACTCCATTAAATCACCATGAAATACCTGAGTGGCCTCTCCAAACACCAACTTGGGTGGGAATCTTTCACCCTCGAAATTGGCTAAGGCAAGAAACTAGTCATCCACTAGCTCTCTCTTCATAAATGCAATTTTTCTCAAATCATCACAAGCCATTCTCATACTTCATTTCTACATTTTATAACCAACATTATCCTTCTAAGGATCGAAATCCTCTCAATAGATTCAATAGATTTCCATTTAGGAAATATTCCACATTTGCCACTTGTCTCCTAGTTCCAACCTTCCATCTTCTCCCAAATTCGATTTTGAGTCTCTTTGGCTTCAAATCCCATGAGCGCCTTACTTGAGCCTATTTTTGGGGCTGACATTTCATAGTGGTTAGATTTCAGAGGTTAGGTCTGCAATTTTTCATAGTTGTCATAGATGCTCCATCATTGGTGTCATAGGGGCTAGGGAATCTAGCCCAAGTGTCCACAAACTTCCAATTTGACTCTTTATCTTCCATGGAGGTTACCAATACTTCCCAATTCGACCTAAGATTCTCAATGACATGTTTTATGACTTACCAACTCACCCAAGAGTTTTCACCTTCCCATTAATTCGAATTTGCAAGAGAGAGATACCATGTATTATGAAAAATCAAGCTAGTGTGGTCCCACATCCTCCATATGTCTCCAAAACCATTTGCCACCTAGGATTTCTCTTGAATTTATTTATGCAATCTATTTATTAAATACTTGAACCCTTCTAATGTCTAAAAACATCATTCATTAGCTTCCTTATTACCATTCCACATGTGCCCATCCAACCTAGGAAACTAGTAGGATTGATGGGATTGTCTTACTAGGAAATTATTTGAATGGGGACATTACAGCTATTATATGCCATAGGACAAAACCTCGAAAGAGAATTTTCCAGATCTCCTAGGGAGCTATTATATGCAATCGGAAAAACCTATCAAGAGAATCTACAAACCTCCCAGGGCGCTATTATATGTCCTCCCAAAGCAAAACCTCGAAAGAGAATTTGCCAGATCTCCCAGGGAGCTATTATATGCTAGCGACAAAACCTAGCAAGAGAATCTGCAAACCTCATAGGGTGCTATTATATGCTTATCTGCACAACCTTTCCACGGCCACAGAGTATCAACCTGATACTCACCATACATCATCTTGATCATTATCACTGCATCGTCCTAATGCATGTCATCTGGAGCAACATCCTGAAGCTCATCATCCATGATCATCTTGATCATACAATGCATCCACTTGATGCATACACAGTATCTTCCTGATACATATCATCATACATGATCTACCTGATCATACAATGTATCCACCTGATACATATACAAATACATGATCCACCTGATCATACCTGATACATATAAACATTCATGATCTACCTGATCATACAATGTATTCACTTGATACATCTACAGATACATACACATGATCCAACTGATCATATCCAACATCCAACATGATGCATACATACATATAAATGATCCAACTGATCATATCTAGCATCCAACATGATGCGTACATACATATAAATGATCCAACTGATCATATCCAGCATCCAACATGATGCATACATACATATGAATGATCCAACTGATCATATACAGCATCCAAAATGATGCATATACAGAGCAGTAACTGGAGCATCGTCCTAATGCTCATCATCCAGCGCTTACATCCATAGACATGGAAGGATCCTCCTCTCACCATGCTTGGAATGGCTTCATCAAATGTGTCCATCACTTCTTCCTCGAAGTGTCGTCAATCTGAAGAACACCAAGCCTCTCTCTGAAGTACTCGAACTTCGCTCTGGCTAGTGGTTTCGCTAGTACATCTGCAATCTGCTCATCTGTCGCAACATACAAGAGCTTCACTTCTCCTCTCTGCACCATATCCCTGATATAGTGATATTTGATCTCAATGTGTTTTGACCTGTCGTGGAACACCGGGTTCTTAGACAACTTCACACAACTCTGGTTATCACAGAAGATACTAGTATCCTCCAACGGTAGATCAAATAACTCAGACAGTAGTTTCTGGAGCCATACTGCCTCACAACTAGCCGAATATGCTGCAACATACTCTGCTTCATCTATACTCAGTGCTACCTAGGACTGCTTCCTGCTAAACCAAGAGATCACACCTGATCCCATAATGAAGCAGCACCCAAAAGTGCTCTTCCTATCTGCAGCACTTCCTACCCAATCTGAATCAACATAACCCTACAGGTTAAACTTTTGATTGGAATCATACTTGAGCCCATAATCAACCGTACCCTTCAGGTACCTCAGAATATGCTTTACAACAACCATGTGAACACTTCTTGGCTCCGTCAGGAATTGGCTCAATGTGTTCACCGCAAAGCAAATATTTGGTCTCGTGTTTTTCAAGTACATCAAGGACCCAATCATCTGATGATACATCGTGACATCAATCGGATCAGATGAAGCATCACACAGAAGATTCAGGTTCAATTCCATAGGTGTGGCCATGGCCTTGCAGTCCATCATCTTGAACCTCTTCAGGATCTCTACTGCATACTTCCCTTGTACAAGGAAGATTCCATCTGCACTCTGCCACACCTCCATGCCTAGAAAATAGTGCATCATACCTAAGTCCTTCATCTTGAACTCGGCAGCAAGCTTCCGCTGCGTGTCAACAATCAATCTATCCTCACCTGTAATAAACAGGTCATCCACATACAAAAGTAGTATCACTGGATTTCATTCCTCAACCTTGTAGTAAAGGTTGGAATCCACTTTACTTTTGGTAAATCCCAAACTAGATAGAAAGCCATATATCCTGCCATACCAGGTCCTAGCTACCTGTTTCAAACCATATAGAGCTTTCTTCAGTTTGCACACATGTGACTCTCAGTCATGTGTCTCAAACCCGAGTGGCTGCTTCACATACACTTCCTCTTCGACTACACCATTCAAGAAAGCTGTCTTGACATCCATCTGGTGTATCTTCCATTTCATCACTGCAGCCAGAGAAAGTATTGATCTGATGGAAGTGTGCATGGCTATAGGTGTAGAAGTCTCTTCATACTCAATCCCTTTTTCTGGGAGAAGCCATGAGCTACAAACCTCGTTTTGTATTTCTCCATGCTACCATCTGCAGCATGCTTGATATTATAGATCCATTTTGGAAGTCACAGCAGACTTCCCTTCAGGTCTTGGGACTGCATCCCAAACATCATTCTTCATGATTGACTGGTACTCCTCAATCATGGCATTCTTCCTGAATCCGGGGAACTTCAATATATTCAATATCTTCAATAGATAACTTTGTTGCTGAAACAAGTATTGTAGTCCTTCTTTTGTAGGTGCTCGTATACGATCTTTCCTACAAAACAAGTTAAATTGCATGATTAGAAACTTCTCATAGTTTTCAGAACAAATTCTTACACATAAAGAAATATGTCATACAGTCATGCAATTATTTTAGCCAATGCTTCAATACAACATTCATCCATATCCTGTAACTTTCTAGATGCCTTCCAATCTCTACCAGAACATTGTTAAGAGTTTTCACTACTCCCAACATGTCAAAAAAGAGGTTTCATTCTAGATAAGTAGCAATGGAACGTTGTACAGTGCCATAGGCCACTTACCCATCACATGCATATTAGTAGTATACTATTCATCAATGCAACTATTCTAATATGCATAATACACAACCTAATTCTAGGGACATCAATATATACATCATTGAGCAGTATTATTTAAACAATGAAATATGCAAGAGATGATAATTCAAATACTTATCTTTGTTTGTTTGTTGGGTTGAATCCCTCTCAGTCTTTGCTTCCTTTCTGCAACTCCATTCTGATGTGGATTGTGAGAAGTGGTCAACTCCCTCTGAATATCTGCATCCTTGTAGAAACTACTGGAGTGTGCTCCCTCTTGATCTTTGATTCATAGATTACCTGTCCTTGATCTTATATTCATCCTTGATCCCTATGCATGCTTATTAGTATCATTATTGTGTTATCCTCGAGATCTCATACATAATCATACATTCATTAGTATATTCTCAATACTATCAAACACAATAATCTTAAGCATGCATAGTCATGATCATTTCAAACACAGATAATAAGCATTAGCATTAAATGTTTTAGGGAAGACTTCTCTTACTCATGCATATTCATATTTGACCAAAGGAATTTTTTGGTTATTCATATCATCAATCAAGGTAAGAGACATAATATGCATAAACCCTTGATTACTTACATTTCTAACTTCATGAATAATCATTATCAACAATACAAAAGTATAAGATCCTAACACAAGGTAGGATTCTAACTTGATATAGGAAAAACATACCTGGATTAATATGTTAGTTGGTTATGTCTAACATACCCACATGATGTCTTCTTGTTCTCTTAAATGACTTGTGCTAGTAACCTGCATATCTCATAGGTTAATCATTATAGAACCAAGTTATACACACCTTGTAAGTAGATCTTCTATGTGATCCATGACAATGGATGAATCTTTGTATTCATGTCACCATGGTCATATGTTCTTGAACTAGAACATGATTTGTCTTTCTTGATGTACCTTTCATGTTAACGGACAACATCAACCTCATACAACACCACAATGCATTAGTACAATCATAAGTGTCAAAACCCTAATCAATGAATATCTTCTATCGTGTATTCATAATTTTATTAAGGTGATACGACAAGTCTAAAGTTAATCAAGATTGTACTAACCTTAATGAAGACAAACATACCATAAAATTAATCATGAATAGATCTCAAAACATACCTGGATAAGTCATACCTGTCGAGATTGTTTGTAATCTTCCTATGTAAGGCCTTAGCCTTATCTCCCTTTGAAACTTGAACTTGTTTACTTATGCAGGTGACCAATCCATTTTATTGTAGGATTAACCCAATCCACTTGATTTGCAGAAAATGGATCTGGAGCTGGATTAAAGTTTGTCAGGGAAACCCTAAAAATTCAAACTTTGAATTTCAAACTTCTGAAAGGATAGAAAGATGTGCCTTGATGAGCTGATCAAATTGGTATACTCAGAATTTGAAAACTACAAAGTTTCACCCCTCAAAATTTCCTTTGAAACTTCCGGATCTTCTCGACAGGATCCCGAACTAGGGTTTGATAAAGCCCACCCTTCTGTACAACCAAAAGGTTCAATCCAAAGCTCTAAACTTCGATTTTTCTGAGGATCTTCCAGCCGTGGTCACAGACTTAAAAAATTCCAACTTTTGCAGAAGCCCTAATTTTCCACTTTTCCGATCAAAGTCCCGAACTAGGGTTTGATCAAGCCCAGCCTTCTACCCAACCAAAAAATTTGACCTTGGTCTCTAAATTTATATTTTGATGAGTAGAATTCAGCCGTGGTCTTTGATTACAAAAATACCAACTTTCTCCGAAATCCTAATTCCCGGAGCCATGAATGAAGGTGCTCAAAATCCAATTATGTTTTGATAGAAATATGCACCTGATTGTTTCTGGTGTAACCCATAAATTATGAATCCAAAGGGTCTAAAACTTCTACCTATGGTAGCCTGACCTGTCATATTTCCAACCCCATAGGTATGACCTCAATTGGATTCTCTGAGAGAGAGTTATGCCAAGTGTCGCAATGTGACCTGTTTATGGGATAAAACATGAGAGTAAACTTGTACGGAGTGCCACGTGTCACTGGTTCACTTTCGGCCTCTAAACCTTTGGCATGTGAAAGTACAGTCCATTCCCTACCTATCAAGTTTTACGAAATTTAATTTGGATTTTCCTATCCCAAGTTATGACCTTTTTTCCTAGGTCACCTGTTTATGACTCGGATCTAGAATAGGTAGAAACCCTATATTGTACAGATCATAAAACACAAAGTACAACGAATTAGAAGTTGTCCTTTGGACACAAGGTACATGGGGATCTAATCTTCGACCTGTAAAAGTTTTAGATCCGAAAAATTCGCTAAAATGGATTTATAGTGAAAGTGCTACGATGACTGGTTTTTGCTATATCAAGACCTAGCATCGCAAGTGCAACAAGTGTCATACATGCCATACCATGCCTTCTTTCAGGCTAGCTCTGATACCATGTTAGTTTTTCAAAATTTTTAATCTGATATAAGATATTAACTGAGAGAATAACATGTACAACATATCTACAGCGTATCAATCATGGACACAATAATGCAGGCACATAAGGGACATAGAGTTTCACCGGGGAAAACCAAGAAGGTGAAAAACCCCACAACTTCCGCAGAGATAGAAAGAGTAATGATACAACCAAAGCACAAGAGATAGTCTTCTCTTAGAATTAGATCCTCCTCCTCACAAGTGAACCACTTTCCGAATGAGAGAAGTGTGAGTAATGAGTGATCAAATAGAGATCTCCTGATCTCTATTTATACTTGTCTTGTCCTGCCCAATAAACTAATGGGGCCGACTTGTCTAGCTTAGCCTAATAACCCATGGTTAACTTAATCCGAGCTGACCCCACACTTGGTGGTCTAATAACCCATTTACCCACATGACTCATACATGGCCGACCCCATCAAGGTGGTCTAATAATCCATCAAGGTGGTATAATAACCCATCAAGTATAAGTTACAACACATACAATATAAATGACAACACTTCCGTATAGAGGAATAATAACATCTCTATAGGAATACAAACACTTCCGTATAGAGGAATAATAACATCTCTATAGGAATACAAACACTTCCGTATAGAGGAATAATAACATCTTTATAGGAATACAATACACATGGGTAAAATACATTCCGAAGTTACATATACATCAACAGATTTCCCATCCTTGATCAAGCAATATTGCGTTGAAATCAATACCCCAATTTGCAAAGGGGTCGACGACAACAACATGATGAAGTGGAGCTGGGTGAGAATGCTTCTTAGAATGGAAGAATTGACATGGAGGGCTTCAACACAATCTTTGGAAGATGGAAGGCCAGAAGTAGGTTGCGCGTAATTTTTTTTGGGTTGTAGCCATCCCAGAAAGATGACCACCACAAGCTCTAGAGTGGCAGTCATTAAGGACATGTTCAACTTCATCAAGATTTAGGGAATGACGTAACACAAAATCGATACCACAATAGTACAGATTATCAATAATGATAAGGTAGTATTTGGCGTGGTGTCTTATGCGACGACGTTCATCACGATTGAGATCAGTCCGAAAAGGTTGGAGTTGGAGATATAAGATAATGTCTCCATACCATGGATCGGTCGTGCCAATGAGGAACAAAGATTAATCTGGAAGAGAATCAATGGGCTTAGATTGGTCATTGACATGGGGCAATGCACAAATAAGCTCAACAAATACCAAGGATTTTTTGGATTTCGCTTTGGCAAACTCCAAATTGAATTCTTGGAGAACTACAATCCAATGGGATTATTCCCCCCCCTAGCATTTGACGTGTTAGGATGTAGTACAATGGATTGAAGTTAGAAATAACGGTGGTTTTGTGGAGTAAAATGTAGTGTCAGAATCTATGGACTGCAAAAATGATGGCCAGAGCCATTTTCTCCACATACAAGTAGCATGTTTCAGAGTTAATGAAATTCTTACTAAGATAGTAGACCACGTGTTTTTGACCACTGTTGTCTTCCTGTACAAGCACCATGCCAATGGTGGTAGTAGAGGCAGCGAGATATAAAATGTAGTCTCGTGTATAACTGGGGGGTTGTAACACGAGAGCATTGGTAAGGGCCTTTTTCAAATTGTCAAAAGACTATTGGGCTTCGTCATCCAAAGTGAAAGGAACATATTTCTTGAGAAGCCTCATGTAGCCCCAAGTGATCTCGAAAAAATTGCTGACAAAGCGGTGTAAAAAGTTTGCATACCCTTGAAAAATTTGGAGTTTTGGGATGTTGGTTGGGGATGGTAAAGCTAAAATAGCCTCCACCATCGATGGGTCAAGACAAATGCCATCCTTGGAGATTATGAATCCTAACAATCTACCGGATTCAACAAAAAATACACATTTATGAGGATTCAAGCGAATAATGTAGTGGCGACACCATGAGAATATGGAACTCAGATGATCTAGATGGACCTTGTTGAATCAAACCCTATCGATAGGGGTTCCCATCACTGTCGACACCAAACCACCGCGATCTCCCTGAGCATCGGCCCAGACAAGTTTTACCCTGCCCAGCAACACCTGCAGAGCAGATGAGGTCTCACCCGAGGCGATCAAGGGAGAGTGGATGGAACCATGTTTCCGCTGAATGAAGGAGGATGTTGTGGCATCAGCTAGTTAGTCTTATTGAAACATTCAATGATAAATATATGCATTCACTTTGACATTATTGTACTCATAGCATCATTTACTAGAAACATTCATCATTGCGGCAGATCATAATAGTAAAGCGACTATTGCATCGAAGAAACATTGCATTACCATCAAAAGACAGAAGACACACCAGGATTGCACATAACAGTTTCATCACATCATATTATTGCTGCAAAAACCCAATACAATGCCTTTGTAGATCACAGACTTTAGCAATATCTCTGGATCTCAAAGCATATGCACCAAAAACATATCAAAGCTCTCCGCCTGATCTATCTCTCTATATCACGACCTACAACTTTCTGTCTATATATAGGCTTCCACCTTTACAATGTTTTTCCACTTACTAACAACTTCCTAACTGAATCCTGGACAAATGACCAAAAATCTAACTGACAGGGTCCAAATGACCCAAAAACCCGCATTCTGCAGTACAAATGACTCAAAATTACATCTCATATGGCCCAATGACCCAACAAACCACCTATTGCGGTACAAATGACTCAAAAAGTACATAAACTAATATAGCCTTCTTCCTTCTGCGTCCTCATCTGACGTGTCATAGCATCGACGATGCTGCGATTCTTCCTTACCAAACCACTTACCAACAAGCCCCCAACATAATCTTATGGCTCGCCCTCGAGCCACGTCAACTGGACATGGTGTACTCTATGGTCATCACTTTGAAGTCCTCGTACTACTGCACGATTGTCATCACCATTTCCTTGACTTCTGTAGCCACCACCTGGCTGTCGACCACATCTTCTGCAGACGGATGCGCAGTGATCTTTGCTATCACGTGTTGACAACCCTTCTGTACTGCCTGAAGCACTTCTCTTGCCTTGGTCATGAACTGGCCCCCGACATCCTGACACTGCTCTAACTGCGCAGCCCACTTCTTCTGTCGCTCATCAGCCTTGGTAACCCATTGCTGCAATTCTTGTAAGTCCTGAGACTTGGCGACCTGTTCCATTGGTGGCATTGTGCGCATGGATGCCTTAAGTGTTTCCAAATGTCCCTCTGCGTCCTACCGATATTTGATTAACTGGTCAATCTGCTCGTCCTGGAAAATTTGGATCCAAAACTGTACGGTGTCAGTTGTGAGCTTTGTCGTGGATTTTTCCAGCTCCTCCATCTGAGTTGCGACCTCCTCAATCGCCCTTTTTTTGTCATCAACTTCAACATGAGGCGTACCAGGATTCACCTGAGCCTTCAACTCTTGATTCTCCTGCCACAACTGGACAATGGCAGCCCCCAGTCACTGCACTCATTGGAGCACATCCACCTCTTCAGTGGGCTCTGGCACATGCTGATAAGCTTCTGTGATGGCCCGGTTGACCCGTACACTATCATCCCACATACGGGCCTTCTTCACAATAAGGAAATCGTGTTCCCTTTTAGTCCTTCGATTTCACACGCCATCTCAGCCTGTTCTCTCTTAATGTGTTCTTTGAGTTCATCCACAGCCTGCCGTGCTGAAGCATCCCTACCGTTCAATTCTTCAATGGTGTGCTTCGCATCAGCCCCACTCTCCTGCAATCGTACACACATGCCACTAATATCACGCAGGCGGTCTGTCGTTTCCCGGCTAGTAGCTACCTGCATAGTGGTCAACCCTTCCATAGGCAATTCGTTCACATTAATGGTCACCGTTTTTAGTTGCTGCATCAAGGCGTTCATAGCCTCATCTTCAGTCACAATCGCAATCGGGGGAATCTCCACATTCCTCACCCATGGCTCGGTGCTGATTGTGCTAACTTGTGGTGCCACTGCATCATATGGTGCCCGTTGCGAAACTATGTCATACACAGAGTCCACATGAGCAGTGAGCGCATGGAATCCTTCATTTTTCACCCTTATCATCCTTTGAGATGCTGCGGTGAATGCATTAGTGATTGCTTGTATAAGTGGACCTAACTGTGCTTCCGCGGGCAGGGGCAGCCCACTAATTGTCGCCGGGTCTTGGTGTCCTTTTCTTCTGTGCTCTTCCAAGGTACGGTCACTGTCATCATCCATCAGTGTTTTTATGGACTCTTGATCATAATCATGATGACTGGGCGGATCCTGTGCCGATATACGATCATCCGGACCCTTCGTCGGCCCACTAGCCTCAATCTCGACCAATGTCACAGGTTCACGCCATTCTTCTAGCCAGTCGTTCACGATAGCCTCCAATGCTTCAGTCGTTACCTTGTAAGGGGTCAACAACCATTGCTGACCGGGGTCATGCCTTGCCTGCACATAAATAGCATGCAGCCGAACCACAAAATCCATGAGTGGCTTAAATCTTGCCGTAGTTTCTTTGGATATCCGCGGTACCTTCATTGCGGCATTGCAAAGCATCTCCCAGTAGAGCTAGAATAGCAATTAGAAATATCAGAGTTGCTTAGGTTCCTATACATACCATAAGTTCTGATAGCGCGCACCCCGCCGCACTTTGGTAGTCTCAACTTCCATGCCCTAGTACACGTTGGGCTCCTTCTAGCCACAAATGCAATCAAGAGTAGCAGCCAGCTATATGAAAATGATCCCTTACCGGCCTGAACGGCCACATCATCCACTGCTAATTGATTCAAGAGAAACAAGGACCAGTTCATTTGGACACCCCCCACACATTGTACTGCACATGCTACAATCCCTGAGTTGCATTGGTTAGGACAACCACCTCTGATAATCTTGTAGGATAAAATCTTGGTGCCAGTGAGTACCACCTGATCATTAATACTACTGGTGCGATACCCACGGCGATCTGCTACCAAGCCATACTTCTTTACGAGATGTCCCGCCCGCTTTTTGTCATTCACCTTCCCTTGGAAGAACTGTGATGGGTCGACCCAATCTTAGGCAATCCGGTAATGTGCGAAATTAAATCAACAGTGACTGGAATTTCGCTGGCCAACCACAAAAAACTACCATGGAAGCACGCAAGAAGCTACTTCACGCACGCATTAAATTCTGTAAGTCACCCAAAATGTGGCATGTTAATAAGCCCTAACAAGCCGACCTGCTTCAATCCGCATGCCCACTCCTATACAATCGGCATCGTGGTAAGGCGTGACTTGGGCACATATGGGGCCGATGCAATGTCTAGGTATCCCACCATATCGTGATCATCATAGCGGAGGCGAATCAATGCCGGCCCAATATCAATAGAGCACTGCATTCCGGCAGGGAGTGCAGGAATCTTCACACCATACCTCTACTTTGGGTTCAGCTTGCGTGGGGTTACATCCGACCGACTGGGAGGTATATGCCCAAGGATTTCAACATCCGACAGTCCCTCCCATGGGGAAGATTCATCAACGCGACGACTTGACTGCCCGACCTACACTTGAGCTTCATCGACCGCCCCGATGGACGATCTCAGTTTCCTCTTGCTCTGCGGGGACTCAGAATGCTGTCCCCCTCGACACTTCTAAACGATGACTGATGCTCCTACCAGCATGTTTGCGACTTCTACCTTAAGATTGATGTATCCCACAGACACAACTTCTTCCTCAACTACAATCCCGGTGAAAGGAGACTCAACCTCGCTACTAATCTCCACCATTTCTAGCTCTCGTGGCATACCTTATCCAGTGCTTACAACTGATATCTTCTTCGACCGAGCAGCACTTTGCAAGTTCAATGGAACCGTTCCCAACACACCACTGTACTCGTCACTACTCGTCAGCTCTGCACATGCACTTAACAACGAAAATATTGGTGCCTTCCGACCAATCTTCTACCCATTTTTATAGCTTGCAGCCGAATCCTCCGTAATCATCACTAAATCCTGCATTAATTCAACCAAAATCCTTTGTTAATGACGCAAATCCATTGTTGATCCTGTCAGCCGATTGGCTGGATCTGCCATTAACGCCCATCATTCAAACAAGAGCCGTTAATTAATTGTTTTAAATTTTGGCATTTATTGCTGATTTGACCTCGTCGCAACTCTTCCACTTGTCGCAGACCGCTCCAAACTTGCGACAGAAGCCTCCCTGGTTCCGCATTCCATCCCTATTGGTGCGGCATCCTGCCACTAATCAATCTACACTTTTTTTTTTTCCCGATGCGACTCAGGCATCGCGCTGTTCCAAGCCTGGCCGATAGGGATTCAACCTGCTACCATTAATCAACTTAGGGAGCATCGCCTCATCCAACTTCTGCAACTGTACCGCTCCTCCTGAAGTAATGCTACTAATGCGATACGGACCAAGCCAATGCATCTGCAATTTTCCTGGATGTTTCATAAACTTGTTGTCATACAACAACACCAAATTGCCTTATTGAAAATGTTTGTTCTTGATGTGGCGATCATGCCAAGCCTTCTGGCGATCTTTCTCCACACCTTGATGGAAACCGACGATGAAGCGATCTTCCTTCAGTTGTATTAACTGTGCAAGACGTTCCTCTAATGCTGTTGCATCATCCATACTGGTTGTTGCCGCTATGCGCAGACTCAGAATGATATACTCCATAGGCATAACTGCCTCTTGCCCATACACTAGCTTGAAGGGTATCTGCCCTGTCAGCCTTTTACATGTGGTGCGATAGGCCCACAGTACTGCTAGGATTTTTAGATCCCAGTCATCATGATTCACATTGCACACCTTTATCAGCGCATGCTCCAATATCTTATTGAAATCCTCCACCGTGCCATTCTCCTGTGAATGATAGGGTGTACTCTTCTTATGTTGTATCTGCAATTCCTCCGTCAATGCGCTGATGGTGTGATTGAGAAAGTGGCTTCCTTGATCGCTCAACAATATCTTACGGTAGCCAAAGCGAGTGACAATATGGTCAAAGAGAAACTGTGCTGTTGTGGCCTCAGAACAATCAATGACTGGTGTAGCTTCTGCCCATTGTGTTAAGTAATCTGTCGCCGTGATGATATACCTAGCACCAGAGCGCTTACCCGATGGATGGATAGGTCCCACAAAGTCGACGGCCCATTTGTCGAATGGCTGCAATGTCAACTGAGGCATCAACAACATATCATCCCATCTGGATGGCTTCCCGGTTCTTCGACAAACATCGCAGGACCGTGCATAATCTGTTGCATCACTGTGCAACGTAGGCCACCAGAGCCCTGCTCGAAGCACCTTCCTTGCCGTCGCGCGGCCACCATAGTGCCCTCTAGCCACTTTTGCATGGGCTTCGGAAAGGATCTGCTCTTGCTCACGTGGAAAAAAACACCATCGCAATATCTCATTAGCACCCATCTTGTATAGCGCTCCTACGATTAGCTGGAAGTCTTTAGCCTTGACTACCAACTAATTCTTTTGACTAGTGGTGAATTCCTCTGGTGTGGTACCGGTCGCTAGAAACTGAATGATTTCTTCAAAATATCCATCAGTGACTCCGACTTTAAATAATTGTGCATCAGGAAACCCATCTTCAATGTTAGTTGGCTCCTCCCCTGTTTCAATCCGGGAGAGATGATCTGGGCCAGCATTTAACCGCCCTGGCTTCACAATTACTTCAAAATCGAACTCTTGAAACAGAAGTAGCCATCGACAGATCTTCCCCACCAACACAGGTTTATTGACTAGGTATTTTAATGCAGAATGATCTGTGAACATCTTGAAATGGCCTCCTAGTAAGTAATGGTGAAACTTCTGCAATGCGTAAAACATTTCCAGACCTTCCCTCTCCGTAGTAGTGTAGTTTTTTTCTGCAGATGAAAACTTTCGGCTGGAAAAAGAAATGGGGTGATAAAGATCCCCCTTGTTGGGCTGGGCCAACACTACTCCCAGCGTGATCGATGAGGCATCAACATGAACATGGAATTCCTTACTCCAGTCAGGAAATACTAATATCAGCGCCGAAGCCATCTTCGTTTTTAGTGTCTGCTATGAATATAAAATATTGTATTAAATTAATCAGTAAATTATTAATTAGTTTAATTGAAGGGACGTAACCCTTCTTAAGAAATGCTCAAACCTTATAAAAGGCGAGCTATTGTAAAGCATTAATCATCTTATCAATTCAATAATATATATTTTATTCAATATGGATCTTGCGTCCTAGTTTTCTGCCGCATTTGGTATCAGAGCGGAACGCTCCTTCGGCTTGAGCTCGGATTCGGCTCACATTCAGAGCGGACTCGCTCCTCCTCAAGTGAGCTCAGACTCGGCTCATCAACTCCTCCAGCGAGCTCGGATTCGGCTCCTCATTCCACCCTCCACACCACCTCCAAACCCTCGTCCTCCCCTCCGCCTCGACCTTCCCGCAGATCCCTGCACACCATATCCCTATCCCGCGCAGCTCTCCCCTCCTCATTCCACCCTCCCTCCACCACGCCCACGCCCAGCTCCTCCTTCCTCCCCATCTCCCTGCATACTTTCCCCGCCATCTTCATGCCCACGCCCATGTCCACCAGCTCCCCTGTTGCGACTCCCGCGCACTCCTTCGCCTGCTTTCCCGTCCACCTTTCCACCCCCGCTCTCCCTCACATCCGTCCTCCACTCCTTCCGCGCTAGCTTTTCCCTGCACTCCCTGCCACCTCCCCTTCACTCTGCGTTACCTGGTCCGCGTGCCCTCCACTCGCCCTGCCAGCCGCTTCCTGCTCATCCTTGCCTTCGCTTCACCACTCGACTCCCACGATGCCAACTCCACGCTCACATTTGATCTTCATCCATACCCAACGAACCTTCCACACACAAACCCTAAAATTTTATAAAAAAAAATAAATATTATATAATTTTTATTATTATATTGATATTTATTTTATTGAAATTTTAGAAAATTAAAAATAAAATATTTAAATATAATTATTATTATATTTATTATTTTTATTTAATCATATTAAATAATTATAATAGTTATTATTATTATAATAATAATTATTAATTAAATCAAGTTTACCAAGACATTAATTGTCTTTCACAACATAAGTCAAAATTGATTCCAATTATTCACCACCACACTTAAGAAGCATGACGACAGAGTTAAAAGCTCAAATTGCGAAAATAGAGAAGGATTTCCAAACTTTCAAGGACATGACCACCAAGAGCCAAGAATCATTTAAGAAACAAATTAAAGAGGAAGTCATTCAAGCAATGGAGCAGAAAATGGACGACAAGTTCGACATTATGAGCAAGGAACAAAAAGTGTTAGACCAAAAAATGACGCAGAACCATAATACATTAATGGAGATGTTACAAGAACTAATGCAAAAAAAGGACCAAGGCGGCAGTCCAAATATGCTAGATGCCTCATCTCATATTGTCACACAGGAAGCACTTGCCAAGAATCAAGAAGAATTGCAAAAAGAAATAAAGATTAACAATGCGACGCTTAAGCAAGAGATAGAAACAAAAGTACTGTCAGAGATGGAGGCACGATTAAACAGCCAAATAGAAGCTATCAGTAAGATAGTAGAGAATAAAAAAGATAAAAATCACCGCCAACAGCGAAGCAGTTCAAATATGTCACTTACGTCATCCAGTAGTTCCGATCCACCATCACACCATAAAGCAAAAGGGAATCAATATCACCCTTACATAGTGTACCCACCTAAGGCAAAAATAGAGTTGTCGAAATACAATGGAAGTGAAGACCAATGCATTGCTTGGCTAAACAAAGCAGAAGAATACTTCGACATTTACAACATTCAATCTGACGAGGAGAAGGTGAAATATGCGTCAATGCATATGGAAGGGTATGCCTATAATTGGTACCTTTGGTGGAAGAGAGACAATTTTGCCTACACCTGGAACTTGTTCAAAAATGATTTTTTTAATAGGTTTCAAGGAATCAAGGAAGATGAGTTTTTCAGTAAACTTACGAGATTACAACAAGTTGGAAGTGTTGAGGAATTCACACATCAGTGGGAATCCTTGTCGACATGAGTATTTGGGTTGTCTGAAAAGTAAAGACTCGAAACCTATTTAGGAGGTCTTAAACCGTACCTCCAAAAAGAGTTAAAGTTACACGACATACCTAACGTAGAGGTAGCAAGACATAAAGCAAAAGCCGCAGAACGCAAACTGGAAGGAATATGCCTATGAAAGATACGTGGTCACCCGGCCATCAATGCCACAAAGCTCAATCATATGCCTATGAAATGGAAAATAGATCAAAGCCATCTAGCAGTTACTTAGATAATAGAAAGAAGAAGAAAAACATATGTCGTCGATGCGGTGATGATTGGACCCCAGGCCATAAATGTAGGAATAATCAGACAGTACAGTGCATAATCATCAATGGAAAGGAAGTGCAAGTCTCTACACAAGAAATTGCGTCCGATTCTAATACCGACATTGAATCTGAATGAATGACGACATTAGGAAAATACTCAAGCTTTGAGGACAAAGCTTTCCAAAAGGGGAAGGCAATGCTATGAATATAAAATATTGTATTAAATTAATCAGTAAATTATTAATTAGTTTGATTGAAGGGACGTAACCCTTCTTAAGAAATGCTCAAACCTTATAAAAGGCGAGCTATTGTAAAGCATTAAGCATCTTATCAATTCAATAATATATATTTTATTCAATATGGATCTCGCGTCCTAGTTTTCTGTCGCAGTGTCTCAAAGCTATCTTGACATTCAGGGATCCACTGGAATACCACATCCTTCTTCAACAACTTCTCCATAGGGGCAGTAATCGCAGCATAAACCCTGATGAACTTGCGATAATACCCCGTGTGTCCTAGCATCACCCGTAACTGCTTAACAGTATTCGACGGTGTTAAACTCAAAATGAGCGCAATCTTTGTTGGGTCGACCAAAAATCCTTTCTTACACACAATATGACCCAACAGTATGCCAAACGGTGCACAGAAGATACATTTCTTTAAGATCAATGATATCTGATGCTGTCGACATCGCTCCAACATCAACCGCAGATTCGCTAGATGATCGCGGACCAAACCATAGACCGTCCAATCATCCATGTATACCTGCAAAAACTTCTGAATGAAATCTTTGAATGCAGCAACGACAACCCGTGAAAATATTGCAGGTGCATTCTTCAAGCCAAATGACATTACGGTGTACTGAAAGCAGCCTCGTTCGGTAACAAAAGTTGTCTTATGGAGATCTTCTTTTGCAATGCGGATCTGATGGTAGCCAGAGAACCCGTCTGTGAAAGAGTACATCTCCTGGACACCCACACCTTCGAGCACTTCGTTAGTAAATGGGGTTGGGAACGGATCGTGCAAACATGCATCTTATAGCTTCTTGAGGTCGACGCAAATGCGCACCTCGCCAGTCTTCTTATCCTGTACCACCATAGGACTAATCCATTCCGACTCCTCAACTGGTTCAATGATATGAGTGTCCAACATGCGATCCAATTCTACCTTGACCCTCTCCTTATGTCATGGATTCAATCGATAGGGTCGCTGCAGGATCGGCCTAGCATTTGGTTTTAATGGAATCTTCATCTCCCCTAAGTTGCCCAGAATCCCCTTCATGTCAGAAAAATTTGTGGGAAATACATCTTGAAACTCATGGATGAAATCAGTGACCTTGCTTATCAACTCATCATCCCAGTAATCCCCGACATTTGCGAACTTCAGATTGTCCTCTGCCCCAATGTTAATCTTGAGGATCTTCAGCGGCTGACTGATCGGATCGCTTGGTGCATCAGGTGGTACCACAACACGACTTCCATCTGATTCCGAGATATTCACATTTCATGGATCATCGACATCTTCTGGTCCACCACTGATATTGAAGCATTCCATGAGAGACTGCATCTAGCAGTGCGTATGCGGATCCGCAGGATATGCCACTGGGTCAACCTACAGAATTACATCATGGATGAGCTGTAATGCATTATTGACTTCTGGATCGACATCCGCAAAACTGAATGTATGGGTAAAACACACTGTGAGCTCCAGCCAAGTAGAAATTTCTCCTCTCAACTCAGCTGTAGTATACCATGATCGTGGCATCTCATCCAATGTATGGATAAAAGCGTGGACCCATTCGTCTCTTCGTTGCGATACCCATAACCGCTGACACTCCATCAAGTGACCACCAGGATCGTTCTGACCACCATACTTCCTAGTGTGGTAAACCTCGGTATCACTGAAGCGTACCATCATCAATATTATGCATTTCGACCATCCATTAATTGATGCCTTGTGTGTCACCCACCGGCGTGTTGGAGAAACCTTCAGTGCTTCATTCAATGACAGCAACTGCTGTGGTTCGGAAACTCATTCCTTGAACTTGTTCAGAAAGTCAGATAAGCCAGGAAGTCCTTCATATATTGGTAGCATAATCATTTTAGTTGCGACACGGAATAATGATTGTGTGATCAACCAACACTTACAGAGCGACACCTCGTGCAAGCAGTTCTGCCAATATTCTAGCGCATCATCAGAGTTGGAAGATGCAGAACTGTCACTGCGCCATCCCATCTCATTGTGGGTAGTCAGATGGATATAATCTTCAAAGATATTTAATGCATGGTCCCATCCGTTGGGATCGTCATCCTTCACTGGCTCTATGTAGTGGCGTCCTTCAGCCGGATCCAACGGGGCGATAACTTTGAGATTGCGATTTTCAAAAGTCATCATCCGTCGCTTGAAGTTGATTACAGCTCCACTATCATTAGCCCATCCAATCCCCAGTAGTGATGGATAAGAGCTTCCTCCTTCGACTACTTCTATTACATCAAAGTTGGCATATGTTTTCATTCCCTCAATGTCCACCACAATTCGTGGAACTCTCCCAATCGGTGTCACCTTAGCGTGATTAGCTAACCAAAGCTGTACAGGAGACCATATCAATGGGGGAATCCCCATCTTTTTCCAAGCCTGCTTGGTCAAGATGTTAACATTTGAACCAAGATCTAGAATAACCGAATAACATCGTAGTCACCAATTTGAATATTCATCCGCATCTCCTTACCCATCTTCCATCGTTGTAAGGAATTAACCGCGATATCTTGTTGATCCTGGGCCGATCGTCGCAACAAAGCTTCAATCGCAGCAAGAGCATTGGGATCTCTTGCTAGGGATAAACAATGTTCCAAAAATGATTGAAGTGTGCTAGACCCCCGCGACAGGCCAGCCTCTGAAGTAGTATCAAAAGTAGAGGGCATGTCATACACAACAGCTTTACCTCGGTCGTTTTCTAGTGCATGACATGCTTGAAGAAATGGTTCCCGCTCTGCATTAATGTCAAATGATACCTTCTTTTGTCTGGCTAACCAAATCAGTGAGCTATCTTCTCCAGTTGTCTTTCCTCCATGAGTGACCACAGCAACGGAAGCATCTTACAGTCTTGGCTCTAGAGAAATTGTCGCGATATTTGCACCCTGGGTCTAGTTCAACGGCGGATTCCTGTGTGGGTTCACGTTCTGATTCTGATTAGGCCGCATATTCAGGTTCTGCACTGGTTGCTGTACTTGGTTCTGGGCAGGCTGCTGTGCGTGGGGCTGGTTCTGCAACTGGGGAGTATTTCCTGCTTGCCATTGCGCAATCAACTACGGACAATTCTCAACCGTGTGATCGTTAAAAAAGCAGAACATACTTTGGTTCTGCAGCAGTGGATAGTCTCCCTGGTAGTGTCCCCATACCACACAGTGATAGCATTGAACAAGTCTACAACCACCTCATCCTACTCCACGACAAAATCCTCTACCACGTCCTCCCTGGTATCCTCCCTACTGTTGGTACTATGGTTGGTTGAACTGTTGCTGCATTGGTGCCGGTTGCATTCCTTTCCCTTGCTGTGCACGCTACTATTGCTTTACATACTATGGCTACTGTGGAGCCATCTGCATCAGAGCATATTGCGGCATGAACTACGGCGGTTGCGGTACAAACCGCATCTGCGGTTGAGGTAGTGGCTGGGATACCTGCGGCTGCGGTTGCGACTATTGTACAGCATGTTGGTCATCCTTTACATAGAATGCATCATACATTCTCTCTTGTAGCAACCCATATGCATGGAAATCCTTGTCATCGTGACCAACCAATTTGCAAAATGTACAATAAATATTCCTCAGGGTTGTGACCATTTTATGCATATATGGGAAATTGTCATGGTTGTGCCCATATACATGGCAGACGCGACACCATGGCATGCTATCACCATTCAACGGATTTGGCGCTCCTGAAACCAAATAATTGCGGAAATCCGGGCAATTGTCCTTCGTATGCCCTTCTCCTCGACATCGCGTACACCATACTTCTTCGTGCTGCTCCTTTCCCTTCTTCAAATCTTGCAGCTGTATAGTCAAGTTAGCGAGTTGTGTTTGTATCTGCGACATCCCGGCTGCATTTTCTCCAATCGGCGATGCCTCCAATCGCATTGCAATTTCTAGAGCTTCAATGGGCGTCGAGATGTTTTGTTGCATCAATGGTAGTCGAATATGTGGTAGCAGTGCTGCGATGAACCACTCTTTATGTTGGATGACGTTCATATTGAAACTAACCCTTGCCATCAGTGTCTTGAATCACTGGTCGAAATCCCACACCGTCTCATTGGGATACTGCTTAACTTCTTTCAATTCCGTAATATATTGAGCCTCAGACTTGGGCTTTCTGAATTCTGCAATCAACCCATCCCGAATCTCATCTAGTGACTTCTTTGGGGCTCCTGTAGGAACTAGAACAAACTTCATAAACCAATCTAATGCACGACCTCGCAGGGTTGTTGCTAACTATCGTTTCTTAGCGGCATCATCGGTGATTTGTTTTACGGTCCAGACTGCTTCACACAAAAACCAATACTGTTCTGGGTTGTCCGTCCCACTACCGTGGAACAACGGTAACTTAACATCATCGTCCGCCATTCTGGGCTTCCTTCCTCCTTTTTCTGTACTACTATCCATTAATTTCTGCGGTATTGATGAACTTGGCAGTGTCGAAGTGGTATTTCTTGCTAAATGAGAGATAGTGAGCGGAGGTGTGGGTACGTTGGTGCTGGGGTTTGGTTTTTCCTCTATCCTGGGCGTAGCCTGGTTTTCCTTGTTAGGACTATGAGGTTTCTTCGTCCCTTGTGGTCTTCCTTCACGGCCTTGCGGTTCGACCGCATCAGGACCTTCTCCCGTCCTCTGCCTCTTTTCCTGTTGGAACCTTACTCCTCCCCTCATAAGACCACTTTCTTCCTCGGCTTCACACACAGTATCATCATGACCTCCACCCATATACCCCTTATCATTCCATGTACCACCCCCCAACTGTCGCGGTACCCACGGCCTCTGCCCACCACGTTGTCTACTGATCAAGATGCATCTTCAATATACCCTTTTCACAAATAAGCATATTAATCGACAATTGAAGCGACAGCAGAAACCTGCCCCGGGGTTTGCGGAAAAAATATCTTTCGGCTTCACTATAGGATTTCTGAGTATCAACCGCGAACTCTGTGATATAGCCCTCTAGGATGCTATCAAACCACGCTTTGACATCCCGCGACGCTTTATTATCAACTTCTTGTAGCTCCTGAATCAAATCGGGGGTCCAGGTCGTCGGTTCTCCACCTTGGAAGTTCCTCTTCTGAAAGGTTAAATTTGCCAACCATTCGAACAACAGGACCGGGAACTCATAGAAACCGATTCATGTGGACCGTCGTGAATATATCTATCGACCCACTGACCTACTGTCAGTCGAGTGTTCTGACTTTCTTCTTCAGCGAATTCCTGCAACTTCTGATCAAACCATTCTTGGATATCCGGTTTTATCGGGTGCCACAACATATCCTCCTTTCACTTCGCACACGGTCCCGGCAATGGAACCATTTGTTGACTCAAACCTAGTCGACAGGGGTTCCCATCACTGTCAACACCAACCCACCGCGATTTCCTTGAGCACCTACCCAGACAGGTTTTACCCTGCCTAGCAACACCTGCAGAGCAGATGAGGTCTCACCTGAGGCGATCAGGGAGAGTGGACGGAACCATGTTTTCGCCAAATGAAGGAGGATGTTGCGACATCAGCTAGTTAGTCTTATTGCAACATTCAACGATAAATCTATGCATTCACTTTGACATTATTGTACTCATAGCATCATTTACTAGAAACATTCATCATTGCGGCAGATCATAATAGTAAAGCGACTATTGCATCGAAGAAACATTGCATTACCATCAAAATACAGAAGACACACCAGGATTGCACAGAACAGTTTCATCACATCATATCACTGCAAAAACCCAATACAATGCCTTTGCAGATCACAGACTTCAGCAATATCTCTGGATCTCAGAACATATGCACCAAAAACATATCAACGCTCTCCGCCTGATCTATCTCTCTATATCATGACCTACAACTTTCTGTCTATATATAGGCTTCCGCCTTTACAATGTTTGTCCACTTATTAACAACTTCCTAACTGACTCCTCGACAAATGAACCAAAATATAACTGACATGGTCCAAATGACCCAAAAACCCACATTCTACGGTACAAACGACTCAAAATTACATCTCATATGGTCCAATGACCCAACAACCCGCCTATTGCGGTACAAACGACTCAAAAGTACATAAACTAATAGAGCCTTCTTCCTTCCGCGTCCTCATCTGACATGTCGCAGCATCGGCAATGCTGCGATTCTTCCTTACCAAACTGCCTGCCAACAGACCTCTCGTGCATCAGGGTGAGCGGGTAGGTCATCCTGATAAGGTTCCACAACATGCTTGATATTGTAAAATGTGTACAACATGGCCCATTGAAAAGTGGTCCCAATGTTCTTGAGACCAAAGGGTAATTTGAGATATGCAAAGGTCCCCCATGGGAAGATGAAAGCAATCTTGTGCTAGTTTGATGGGAGTATCTCAATCTGATTATAGCTGGAGAAGCCATCCATAAATGAAAAGATGACGCTCCCGACACAATTATTGATAATTTGGTCAATAAAGGGAGTTGGATAGTTGTCTTTGGGACAAGCTTTGTTCAAATCCCTATAATCGACACAAACTCTAACTGTACCTTGTTTCTTAGCTACAGGAACAATATTGGATGCCCACTATGTCAACAGGACAGGATAAATGAAACCAACGTGAAGAATTTTTTCAACTTCTGCTTTAATGGCTACTTTTTTGCGGGGATGGATGGGTCAGAGTTTCTGCTGAATAGGTCAGGCACCAGGATAAACTTGAATTTCATGAACCATTTTAGAGGGGTCTATCCTTGGATTTTCATCATAACTCCAGGAAAAAACATCGCGGAACTCCTTAAATAAGGCAATATAAAATTCCACCTCAGTAGGTGTACAGGTTTTTCCTAAATGGATATGTTCTGCGATACCGGGTTTCACAAAGATGTCAATCGGGATAGTTTGCATGATGTTTGCAAGATTTCCTTCAGAAAACACATCGTGTGTAGGGACATAATTTTTAGTTTGGACAATATCCGGTGAAATAGTGGATTTTGTATTAGGTTCTACCGCATGGATTGTAGGGAAGGATGACCGATGATGGTGATCTTTCCATTGTGTTTCATCAATGCTCATGATATCCATAATATACTCTTTTGAAGGAAAAGTCTATGAGAGGGAGTCAATAGAGGGAAAGGATGAATTGATTCGAGATGAGATAGGTGCCACTGTATGGTGGTCGATAGTGTCAATCCAATCAGAATTGGATTGAATCACGTTGTATGTTTCTTGATTGCGGTTCAGAGGCATGTAATCACTGATGGTTTTGCACTCAACAGGACTTGGTATAACCCAAGAATTGTTAGATTCGTGAGGTTGAAACGTACTCGAAGAGATCCTGTTCATTGAAAATATTGGGGGTGGAAGATTCGGGAATACTCCTATGATGGAGGAATCTTTTAGCAGACCAACACCAATGTCTTCATCGTGATGTTGATATTGTGTCAACAATGGGACATTGTTGGTGGTGTTGGAGGGAATATTGGAGTGCAAAATTCCAACTGATCAATGGTGATGAATTTTCCCTTGATGAGGAAATTGGACCAGACGGAAAACGGAAGATGCTACCACAGTCATGGCATAAAACCAATTGCATCCTAGTAGGATGTTGTAATCCAATGGAGCATCTATGATTTCGATGTGGATAGAGATGGTTTTTCCCCTAGTTATACAATGAGTGATGGGATGATTCCGTAAGGTTGAAAACCACGACCATCAAAATATTTCAAAGTAGTAGTATACTGAGTTACCTCTTGAGAGCCGATAGCTCTCCAAAAAGACAAAGACACGATAGAAGTGGAAGCACCTTCGTCTAGAATGGTACGATGGATGTTGTTTCCACAAATCTTGGTATGAATCTGAAAATCCAATTGATGATATAGTCTCGGCTTAAAATATTACAAATTGAACGTAATTATGTTGGAAGAGTATGGGTCAACAGCTTTGAGTTTTGACAATAAGGTTCTATGTTGAGTAGGGAAGTGTTGTAGAACTTTGAGAGTGGACATTGCACAAGGCGCTTGAGATAAATCCTCAACAATATTGTAATTTTGGGCAGCTTGTGCATTTGGATTGAATGTTGCTTTCTGAATGGTGGCCTTTGGAGGGCATAGCATAGTGTTAGTAATAGGCCTTTCGATATGAAGAGAGGCTGTAGAAGGAGGAGTAGAAGGGAGATCTCCCATGGGAGTTTTATCTTTGGAATTCCCATTCTTGTTTGAAGTTGGAATAGAATCATACGTCTTTGATCGAGTGGATATATGGACTATCTCGTTACTCATCATGAGGATGTCGATATTTGAGGATGTCTCTGGTTGGGTGGGATTATTTTAGTTTCCCACTTGAGGTGGGGTGTGTGCGACCATTTGCTGTTGTTGGTGTGGGAAAGGGTCAGTTAAGAATGTCGGGTGGGAAGATCCTTTGAAACATTTATTGACTTCCTCTTTATAAGGACAATATTTTGTATAGTGGTATTCCTAGCATATAAGGTAGGGGAACTTAGCTTTCCGTTTGGGTTTGTTATCAGCATTGGTTTGTTGTGATTTGGGATTTTCCTGCCGAGGAGAATATTTTTTGGGTTTCCCTTTGTTATTCTTCTTTTTTCTTCCAGATTGTTGTGGTGAGGATTGAACCATGTTCACCTCGGAGGTCTGAGCAAGAGAAGTAGTGTTTTTGGATGCATCATGGTTTTGAGGTGGAGCAATAGAATTTTGTTGTCCACTAGATTTGGTTTAGTTTGGGCCTTCAGAGAACCAACTACACCATGGATAGGACTTTCGGTAGCGGGCCTAGATGGATCACCAGTGGGGCGGGGGGCATGAGGAATCAGTTCATATCGAGTTCCAGATTGGGAATAAACCAAGTCCAGGTACTGAGCGCAAGCGATTTCCTACTTTTCTGTCACAACCCCACCCATTGCAACATCCCTATAAATAGGTGGCAGTAATGAATTTGTGAAGAAATTAACCAATAATTGGTCAAGAATGGTTTCCTTAATTAATCTTCGGCATCTCCTCCAATCATGAATATGATCAGAGATGTGAGTGGCAGTACATTTCCTCAATGAAGTTAAGAGGTCCATGCCAGTCTCATATCGGATGGGAAGCTGGAAATGTGTCAAAAACTGCATGGAAAGGGAGTTTAAATCTCTAAAAGAGTGTTGTGGTAGCTCGATATACCATTTTGTTGTCATTCTGGTGAGTGTTCGTTGGAAGATCCTTAATCGTATGGAGTCATCCATTAATGAGTTCGAAGAAAACCAAAGATGGAATGTCATGATGTGATTTTTTGGATCTTCCCCGGGTTAAGAATCGAATCTAGGATATCCGCTGGTAGTTTGACACGAATATGTGGCCAATTTGGTTCATTCCAAATGGGATCATTTATTAGTCTGGACAAATCAGACAGGTCCAATGTTTCCAGGAACGGAAGTTTCCTATTAGGTTGCGGGTATGAATAATATTGATGGGGTGTTGGAACACCTGTCGGGACCTACACTGCATATTGTTGCATATTGTATCCTTACATGTTACCCGCAGTGTATTGTTGGATGTTCTATGAGTTGGGGACCATCTGGTTAATCGGTGGTTGGTTGGGAATAATATGATTCACCAATTGATTCAGAATCGAATTATAGACCGGTTGTTGAAAATGATTTTGGGTGGGATTGAATGGTGTAGATACCCGAGGTTGTGGGATCCATATGGGGTTCCCAAATCCTTGATTGGGTGGATTAACCACACCTTGAGTAGGGGTACGTGTCTGAATGGGTGGAGCCCATATATTGTTCGTTCCGCCTTGATTGAGAGACGGGGTTTGGGGAGGTGGGATCCATTGATTCTTTGATACACTAGTATAAGGTAACCCTTGATTCATATTAGGGGGGTAAAAAGATTGATGTTGATTCAGTTTCCAGTGTTAATTGCATATGTATTGGAAATGTGCGGAAATCATTGAGGGATTGGCCCAGATTCGTGTTCCATAATGATGAATATGGATCAAAGACATTTTCCATCCCTGAATCATCGGGGAAAGGTTCAAAATAGACCCAATCTGTGGGTCCAGATCAACCTACGAACAAAGTGCCATAGGTAGTATCGTAGGATGTGTATTGGAGGGCTTTGGAATCACACGGATTTACCACTTGAGACATAGGTATTGGTGGGAATTGTGAGGTCAAAGCCATTATTTGCACATCTTCATGTCTAAATTTGTCCGTTGCCGCACATTCTTGGGATAAACTAACAAGTTCTACTCGTATGGATGCCAAGATTTCATGGGCCGAAGGGAGATTGGGAGACGAAATTCCTAATGATATATTACTGGAAGATCCAAATTCGTATCTACACATAACTAGAGAAGAAGGTATGACAGGTGGTGTTACCATCTATACTAAAGGCTGGTTAAAGCTTGCAGCTAACTGGATCGTTGTAGAGGGGAGAGGATAAGATTCTTAGATAAATTTGATATATCCTTCGGGGAGATAAATTTGTAATGGAATTACCAGAGCAATGCTAGTTTCCAGAGTGATAAAAACTTCTAGCACAACATAGGCTTATGGTGGGACACTAACCTCAAGTGCTATAGTTGTTTCCAATGTTGTACTAACTTCTGGTACTACACTGGTTTCTGGTACTGCAATAGTTTATGGGATTGTGCTAGGATTTTGTGGTACCGTAGCAACTAGTGATGTTGTATTGGTTGATTGTGGGACAGTCCCCCGCCCAGCTAGTCTGTTAGTAGGGGGTGGGTATGCATGAAGATGGCGTGCGACTAGTTCTAGGCACAGGGTCAAGACTCTTCCATTGTTGTCTTCATGATTTCTTTGGTTCAAAATGGAATAGGATTAAATGATCTGGGGGAAGTCTCATTTAAAAAAGAAATAAAAAAACCTCAAGAAACCGAGTGTGCAAAAGGGGAGATGGAAAAAGAAGAGGCGCATAGGACAAAAATCAAGCTCAAAAAATACAATGAGACTAATGTCACCGTAAGCGAGCTACAACAAAAAGGCTAGAAATCCAACAAGCGGCACTAAAAAATAAAAGACTCTCTATAAGGTACAATAGAAGGAAATCCTCTTATGTAAGGTTTGGGGACCTCAACAGATCGCATCCTCCGCAAGGTGATGAAATCCAAGTCGGACAATACAAAGTGAGAGACCAAAAGATGAAGGGATATCCCTCTACCGAAAGGGATCCTGGGTAAAAGATCCCTAGAAGGAAGGTCACTAGGATACCTCGTTCATGACATGTCTGAGAAGGTTTACTGGAGCTTCTACCTTTGATCCCTTGTAGAACCATTATGGCGGCCAAAAAGTACAAGGAATACAATGGATTGATGTCCTTAGGTGCTAAGTGGAGTGCGGTATTCCACAAAGTCAGTCCGGAACCAATCCTCGCTGCTTACCCCCGTGGAACGAGAGGCCCTCCCAAAAAATTGGTGTATAATTGTGTCAAAAAATACAAAAGGATTTGAGCACCCTAAAGGAAAAAAACTATGCCTCAAATGTAAAGTGATAGGGGGGAATTATTTGGATTCCTATCCCCGATTTCCTACCTAAATACACAATTCTTTTATGTCCTCAAATGAGGTTAATATGTGTTTAGTTAGGGAATTAATTTTAAGGGATTGTTGTTTTACTCAAAAGGTGACGAAAGTGCAACTTGATGGTGTTAAGACTTGAGTCAAACCATGCATCCACGAATGAATCAATGCAACTCTTTCTTTCAATGAATATCTAGCTACGGGAAGGAGAGTTCCTTTCTTATTTCCAAATGAGAGAAACACTAAATGCCAAAAAAGAAAAATGTTCACTTTTGTTTTTCTTTCCAATTTTGTATGCCAAATCAAAATATGGGACACTCTTTCACACTGAATCTATCCAAAAACAACTTGAAAAACAAACTTTTGTTTTCTTTTTACTTCAAATGAGGTTAAAGGTGACAAGTAAATGAAAAAATGTTCTAAGATTGCAAAAATGTTTTACTCATTAAGTGAAAAGGAAAAGAGATCTTGAAAAGTTTCTAAACAAATTTGATGAAAAAAAATGCAAAGATTCTTTAACAAGCAATACTATTTTTCCAAAATTTCTTTAGGAATGCAAAATTCTCTTGAATTTTAACAAAATGATCACTTTTTCAAAGTAAAACAATAGATTTCAAGTAATTTTTTCTTTTTTTTTTTACTCTTGTCACTTCAAGATCAAGAAATCCAAACCATAAATCAATCAAACAAGCAAACCAATCCAAACTTCTAGACTTGCATATTAGGAGCAGAGTGAATAATCAAATCGAATGTAGAGGTGAAATAAGGTCATGGGAATGGTGTAAGTGACTATGACAGTCCTCTAACTTGCAATTCACTAAGAACTTCACAAATTCACTCTATAAGCCAAATAAGATCCTTAAAGAAAATCCAAGAAGTGCAGGAGTCAAACTGAGATCACACAGGTCTGGTCAAGATTAGAGAGTTGAGATCAAGCCAAAAATCAGAAACAAGCATCAACCAAGCAAAAAAACAAAAATTTTATGCAACAAACATGGAATTTTCACTCCCTGATAGATCACTGAGGCACGAAATTTAGGAATTTGCGCGCTCTATTGTTAAATTTTCAGAATTTACTTCAATCTGATCTAGGATCTTAACTGAGAGAACAACATGTACAGCATATCTACAGCATATCAATCATGGAGACAATAATGCAAGCACGCAAGAGACACAAAGATTTACTTGGGGAAAACCATAAAGGTGAAAAACCCCAATAACTTCCTCAGAGATAGATAGAGCAATGATACAACCAACCAAGAGAGATAGCCATAACCTAGCAACAGATCCTCCTCCTCCATAAGTGCGCCACTCCTCCTTGAGTGCATGTGTGAGAAGTGAGTGAGCAAATAGAGTGCCTCCCGCACTCTATTTATACTTGACTTGACTTGCCTTTTTACCTAACTCATGTAGGCTCGAACTTTACCACATAACATAATGCTGAGTGGGATGACCCCTAATAGGGTGGTCTAATAACCCTTTGACCCACATGACTTATACAGGGCCAACCCCAAATAAGGTGGTCTAATAACCCATCAAGTATAAGTTACGACACTTACAATATAAATGACGACACTTCCTTATAGAGGAATAATACCATCTCTATAGGAATACAATATACATATATGTGAAATACATTCCGAAGTTACATATACATCAACACTCCCTCTTAACTAGGAAGGTATTTCTCAGCACAGTTCTTCTAGCACAAGTCGTCTTCTCTGGATCATCGTCACTAGATAATCGTCATCGAGTCATCATCATCGTCACTGCTGCTGCTATCTCAATCAATCTCTGAATCTACTCGTCATAGGAAGTTCTACAGAGCCAGTCCTTTTTCATACTGGATGTAGGCCCACCACCTGCAGGTCTTCATCATCACTGGCCATACTGTGGAATCCTTAGGACTTATTACGTGCGTCACAAAATCTCGAAAGAGCATCCCAGGATGTTACGGGTACACAACTCCAACCTGTAGGATCTCCCAGGGCGCTATTACATGTGACCCCACCACAAAACCTCGAAAGAGCATCTCAGGATGTTAAGGGTACACAAATCCAACCTGAAATCTCCCAGGGCACAAATTACATGTGGTCCACCACAAAACCTCACAAGAGCATCCCAGGCTGTTACGAGCACACAACTCTACCTATAGGATCTCCCAGGGCAACAAATTACATGTGGTCATGGCAAAACGTCGCAAGAGCATCCCAGGACTGATTACGGGCACACAGCCCAACCTATCGGATCTCCCAGGGAATTGAATTACATGCCATAGGACAAAACCTCGAAAGAGCATCTTCCAGATATCCCAGGGAATCGAATTACATGCCATAGGCAAAACCTCGAAAGACTATCTGCAGATCTCCCAGGGCACCGAATTACATGTCCTCCCAGAGCAAAACCTCGAAAGAGCATTTTCCAGATGTCCCAGGGCACCGAATTACATGCCATAGGCAAAACCTTGAAATACCATATGCAAATCACCCAGGGCACCGGATTACATGCTCATCTGCACAACCTGATCTACGGCCACAGAGTATCAACCTGATACTCACCATACATCATCCTGATGTATCCATGATCCTCCTGATCATCATCACTGCAACGTCCTGCTACATGTCATCTGGAGCAACATCCTGAAGCTCGTCATCTATGATCATCCTGATCATCACTGCAACATCCTGCTGCATGTCATCTAGAGCAACATCCTGAAGCTCGTCATCTATGATCATCCTGATCATCACTGCAACATCCTGCTGCATGTCATCTAGAGCAACATCCTGAAGCTCATCATCTATGATCATCTTGATCATCACTGCATCTACTTGATGCATAACAAGGATCTACCTGATATATATCATCATACATGATCCTCCTGATCATCAATGTATCCACTTGATACAAATACAAATACATGATACATATCACCATACATGATCCACCTGATCATACAATGTATCCACCTGATACATATACAGATACTTGGTCCAAGCATCCAACATGATGCATACATACATACATAAAATGATCCAAATGATCATATCCAGCATCCACATGATGCGTACATACATACATAAAATGATCCAACTGATCATATCCAGCAGAAACCAGAACATCATCCTGATGCTCATCATCCAACGCTTACATCCACAGCCATGTGAAGGATCCTCCTTCCAACATTCTTGGAATGTCTTCAACAAATGTGTCCATCAATTCTTCCTCGAAGTATCCTTGATCTGAAGAACGCCAAGTCTCTCTCTGAAGTACTCGAACTTCACCCTGGCTAGTGGCTTCGTCAGCACATCTGCAATCTGCTCGTCCGTCGCAACATACAGGAGCTTCATAGCTCCTCTCTGCACCATATCCCTGATATAGTTATATTTGATCTCTATGTGTTTCGACATGTGATGAAACACTGGGTTCTCGGACAACTTTACACAACTCTGGTTATCACAGAAGATACCAGTAGCCTCCAACGGGAGATCAAATAGCTCAGACAGTAGCTTCTGTATCCATACTGCCTCACAACTAGCTGAACAGGCTGCAACATACTCTGCCTCAGCTGTACTCAGTGCTACGCAGGACTGCTTCCTGCTAAACCAAGAGATCACACCTGATCCCATACTGAAGCAGCACCCAGATGTGCTCTTCCTATCTGCAGCACTGCCAGCCCAATCTGAATCAACATAACCCTGCAGGTTAAACTTTTGATTCGCCTCATACCTGAGCCCATAATCCACTGTACCCTTCAGGTACCTCAGAATATGCTTTACAGCAACCAGGTGAACACTCCTTGGATCCGTCAGGAACTGGCTCAATGTGTTCACAGCAAAGCAAATGTCTGGTCTCATGTTCGTCAGGTACATCAAGGACCCAATCATCTGGCGATACATAGAGACATCAATCGGCTCAGATGAAGCATCACATAGAAGCTTCAGATTCGATGCCATAGGTGTGGCCATGGCCTTGCAATCCATCATCCCGAACCTCTTCAGGATCTCTACTGCATACTTCCCTTGTCCAAGGAAGATTCCATCTGCACTCTGCCACACCTCCATGCCAAAAACAAATAGTGCATCAACCCCAAGTTCTTCATCTCGAACTCGGCAGTAAGCTTCCGCTGCATGTCGACAATCAATCTATATTCACCATACCAAGTTCTGCACATATATGATTTCCTATCATGTGTCTCAGAACCAAGTGGCTGCTCCACATACACTTCTTCTTCAACTACACCATTCAAGAAAGCTGTCTTGAATCCATTTGGTGTATCTTCTATTTCATCACTTTTATATTTCTCAATGCTGCCATCTGCAACATGCTTGATCTGATAGTTCCATTTGGAAGTCATAACAAACTTCCCTTCACGTCTTGGGACTACATCCCAAACATCATTCGTCATGATCGACGGATCATGGCATTCCATTTCTTCATCCCAGATCCTGGGAACTTCAATATCTTCAATAGATATCTTTGTTGCTGGAACAAATGTTGTAGTCCTTTTGTAGGTGAAGATATACGGTCTTTCCTACAAAACAGGTTAAATTGCATGATTAGAAACATCTCATAATTTTCAGAACAAATTCTTACACATAAAGAAATATTTCATATAGTCATGCAATTATCTTAGCCAATGCTTCAATACAACATTTATCCATATCCCGTAACTTTCTAGATGCCTTCCAATCTCTACCAGAACATTGTTAAGAGTGTGCACAACTACCAACATGTCAGCAAAGAGGTTTCATTCTAGATAAGTAGCAATGGAATGTTGTACAGTGCCATAGGCCACTTACCCATGTATATTAGTAGTATACTCTTCATTAATGCAACTATTCTACTATGCACAATACATATCCTAAGTCTAGGAACATGAGCATATACATCATTGAACAATTTTATTTAAACAAACAAATATGCAAGAAATGATGATTAAAATACTTATCTTTCTTTGTTCGTTGGGTGGACTCCCTCTGAGTCTTTGCTTCCTTGCAGGAGCTGCTGGAGTCCTAATCTAAAGTAGCTTCTTCTACACCTTTCTGTTGTGAAGTGTAGAGAGATGGTCAACTCCCTCTGAATATCTGCATCCTTGTAGAAACTACTGAAGTGTGCTCCTTCTTGATCTTTGCTTCCTGAATTACCTGTTCTTGAACTCATATTCATCCTTGGTCCCTATGCATGCTTATTAGTATCATGATTGTGTTATCCTTGTGAACTCATATAAAATCATACATTCATTAGTATACTATTAGAACACAATAATCTCAAGCATGTATACTCATGATCATTTCAAACAGAAATAATAAGCATTAGCATTCAAGGTTTATGTAGGATTCTTATGGTTAGTCAAATCATAAGAAGCATAACATGTCTAAACATATAATTACTCAAACCTATGACTCTTTAGTTGAATCATTAATCAAGATAAGAGATATAATATGCATAAAACCTGTGATTATTCGAACCTATACCTTCATGATTCTTCTGGTTAGTCATATCATCAATTATGGTAAGAAACATAATATGCATACAACCATGATTATTCAAACCTATGACTTCATGAATAATCATTATCAACAATAGTATAAGATCCTAACACAAGGTAGGATTCTAGCTTGATATAGGAAAAACATACCTGGATTAGCATGCTAGCTATTTAAGTCTAACATACTCACATGATGTCTTCTTGTTCTTCTTCAATGACTTGTGCTAGTAACCTGTATATCTCATAGGTTAACTTTTACAAAACCAAGTTATACATACCTCGTAAATGGATCTTCTATGAGATCCATGACAATGAATGAATCTTTGTCCTCATGTTATCATGACATATGTTCTTGGACCAGAACATGATTTGTCTTTCTTGGTGTACCTTTCATGTTAGTAGACAACATAAACCTCATACAACACCATAATGCATTAGTACAATCATAAGTGTCAACACCCTAATCAATGAATATTTTCTATCGTGCATTCATAGTTTTATTAAGGTGATATGATAAGTATAAAATCAAGATTGTACTAACCGTAATAACATGAAGACAAACATACCATAAACTTAATCATGAACAAATATCGAAACATACCTCGATGAGTCATACCTGTCGAGATCACTTGAAATCTTCTTATGTAAGGCCTTAGCCTCATCTCCCTCTGAAACATGAACTTCTTCACTTATGCAGGTGACCAATCCATCTTCTTCTAGGATTAACCCAATCCACTTGATTTGCAAGAACTGGACTTCGAGCTGGACATGGGTTTGTCAGAGAAACCCCAAAAATTCAAACTTTGAATTTCAACCTTCTGACATGATAGAAATATGTGTCTTGATGAGCTGATCAAGCTGGTATATTCAAAATTTGAAAACTGCAAGGTTTCCCTCCTCAATTTTGCCTTTGAAACTTCCGGATTCACTGGACGTGACCCTAACCTGGGGTTTTATGAATCCCACTCTTCTGCTCAATCAAAAGGTTTGATCGAAATCTCTAAGCTTCTATTTTTCTGAGGAGCTTCCACCTGTGGTCATAGATTTCAAAAATTCTCATTTTTACAGAAGCCCTAATTTTCCACTTTTCTGATCAAAGTCCCGAACTAGGGTTTGATTAAGCCCGGCCTTCTTCCCAACCAAAAATTATGATCTTGGTCTCTAAATTTCTATTTTGATGAGTAGCATCCAGCCGTGGTCTCCGATTACAAAAATTCCAACTTTCTTCAAAGCCCTAAATTCCGGAAGCCATGAATGAAGGTACTAAAAAATAATTCTGTTTTGATAGAAATATGTACCTGATTGTTTCTAGTGTAACTCCAAACTTTTTAATCCACGGGGTCTGAAAACGTTTTCTGAGATAGCCTGACCTGTTATCTTTCCATCCTGATAAGTCTTACCTCAATTGGATTCTCTGAGAGAGAGTTATGCCAAATGTCGCAATGTGACCTGTTTTGGGATAAAACAAGAGAGCGAACTTGTACGGCATGCCACGTGTCACTGTTTCAACTTCGGCCTCTGAAAACTTTTCCTGAGATATATCGGCCTGTTAGCTTTCCATCCTGATAGGTCTGACCTCAATTGGATTCTCTGAGAGAGAGTTATGCCAAGTGTCGCAACGTGACCTGTTTATGGGATAATACAAGAGAGTGAACTTGTACGGCGTGCTACGTGTCACTGGATCAACTTCGGCCTCTGAAAAAGTTTCCTGAGATATTACAGTCAGTGTACTACCTGTCACTTTTTACGAAATTTCATTTGGAGCTTCCTAGCCCAGGTTATGACCTTTTTCCCAAGGTCACCTGATTTTGACTCAGATCTGGAAGAGGCAGAAACCCTATATTGTACAGATCATAAATCACAAAGTACAACGAATTAGAGGTTTTCCTTTGGACACAAGGTACCTGGAGATTTAATATTCGTCCTGTAACAATTTCAGATCCGAAAACTTCTCCAAAACGGATTTATAGCGAACGTGCTACGACGACGGGTTTTTGCTATATCAATCCCTAGCATCGTAAGTACAACAAGTGTCATACATGCCATATCATGCCTTCTTTCAGGCTAGCTCTGATACCATGTTAAATTTTCAGAATTTACTTCAATATGATCTAGGATCTTAACTGAGAGAACAACATGTACATCATATCTACAGCATATCAATCATGGAGACAATAATGCAAGCACACAAGAGACACAAAGATTTACTTGGGGAAAACCATAAAGGTGAAAAACCCCAATAACTTCCTTAGAGATAGATAGAGCAATGATACAACCGACCAAGAGAGATAGCCATAACCTAGCAGCAGATCCTCCTCCTCCATAAGTGCGCCACTCCTCCTTGAGTGCATGTGTGAGAAGTGAGTGAGCAAATAGAGTGCCTCCCGCACTCTATTTATACTTGACTTGACTTGCCTTTTTATCTAACTCATGTAGGCTCGAACTTTACCACATAACATAATGCTGAGTGGGCCAACCCCCAATATGGTGGTCTAATAACCCTTTGACCCACATGGCCGACCCCCAATAGGGTGGTCTAATAACCCTTTGACCCACATGACTTATACAGGGCCGACCCCAAATAAGGTGGTCTAATAACCCATCAAGTATAAGTTACGACACTTACAATATAAATGACGACACTTCCTTATAGAGGAATAATACCATCTCTATAGGAATACAATATACATATATGTGAAATACATTCCTAAGTTACATATACATCAACATCTATTATACCGTGGGGGTGTGAAAATATGGGTATTTTCACTCTGTAGTGTATCGGGAGGGTGCATAATTTCTCTATAATGGGATATGGTAGAAGGTCTGAGAGGAAAATTTTAAATTTCCAAAGATTGCAGACCCAGAGAACTCAACTATGAGGGTCAGACTGATGAATAAAGTTCAAGGACTGATAAAACATAGAGACAATAGATCAAATAGGTCAAAAATGAAGATTTGATAACCATATGAAAACTGGGATTTCCCTAGTGGAGTCGCCTATTTCTGTTCTAGCAAATTCGTCCTACGGATAGTTAAACCTACTCAAAGATTAAACTAGACTTATGAAAGCTTAATCTAATACACCGATGAAACAAATGGGATATTAATCTCCTATATCTAACACAATACATAAACTTCAAAGTAATGAGAGAGAAGAGATGGTGAAACTTACCTTAGATCTGTCGGTTGTCCTAGCTTCAATTTCAAACTTGATGCCCAAGATCTGAACATGTTTAAGCAAGACAAGATACAATATCTCCAAGTACTAGACGTAATGGTTAAGATATAAATCATATGAAACATATTATGGATCCAAAAGAAAGAAGCATAACATGGGAGAATAAGACAAGTTATATTAAAGGTAGCTAGAGAAGATAAATATAGAACTACCCTTGATTTCTAGGCAACAATTACTCCTTCCAAGCCTTCCTCCTTACTATCTCTGCAAAAAATACAAGACCATAGGTTTGATGTCTCCAAATTTCTCCCGTTAGCTCATGGATGGCCTCCTTCTTATAGGATTTGGGAGGCAAACTACTAAGAAAGGAAGGTGGATCTAAGTGAGTAAATGGTGGATCAAGGGGTTGAACCAGGATAAAGAGAGAGGATGAGGTAGGATTCGAGGGGAATCACAATCCCAAGAAAATCTCCCCGAAGCTAAGATCCAAAATCCAATTCAAGAGTTTGTTGAGGGATTTTTGCGCCTCGTGAGCTGAGCATAGTGCGAAAATATTGTAATTTTTGTGCCTTGCACCACTAGCATGGTGCAAAAATAATGGTAAAGTGGGCTCAATGAGATGGCATTTGGCTCAATGAGGTGGCATTTAGCTTCCATGAGTTGGATTTGTCTCCAAGGAAGGCCAAGGAGGGGACCAACAAGGTGAAAATAAGTCTCAACACTTATTAGGAGGTAGTACCATTAGGTTCCGCATGGTGATACGACATGAAGACTTGAAATGGCGTTCAAAGTGAGACTTTGAGGTATAACACTATATACATGTTTTTTTTAATCCAAAACAATCGCTTAAGATACTATACTTAAGCATATTATTACAATCCTTAAAAAATACCTTGGGTCAAACACCTTTAACAACTACTCACACAAATAGATCACAGATCAACACACCGATGTCTTACATGGTTAAAACCCTCAAAGAGTAAAATATTCCATGGCCACAACCAAAAAACTACTTGAGGAAATATATTATGCAAAGGAAAAATATTTTACATATGATTTTTTCACAATTGATCATCAAGCAAATGAACCTCCATCTTTAAATAGAGATCATGGACCAATTGGGTGATAATCCATGGATCAGTAGCCATTAAGATCAAGGTGAATATGAAACATTAGATAACTCTATGTCTATAACATATTGTGATCATCATATTACATAAGTACAAATGCATACTAATGTATACTAAAGAAACACACTTTACTACCAAGTTGATCTTAACTAACTCTTGACTGTCTAAATATCCTAACATCCCCCCTTAATGAAAAATTAGGATAGGATTGAAGGATTGATAAAGGTGACACAATAGGAGAAGGAAGGATGCATTAGAGCCTATCCCCCCATAATGAAAAAATCTTGAAATCCTAACATAGATCAAAGTTTAGAAAAATTTGCTTCTGTAAGAGAATTTGTGAAGATGTATACAACTTGATCGTCTATAGGGAAAAAGAGAACTTCGAGAATGCAATCCTGAACAAGATTTATGATGAAATGCATGTGTAGATCAATGTGTTTGTTGCACTAATTTTGAACTGGATCTTTGGAAAGCTTGATGGCCCTTTGATTGTCACACCAAAGGGTATTCAGATGTTTCTTCTCAAATCCAAACTATGAAAGTATTTTCCAAATCCACAAGTCTTCCCGACTTGCATTAATTGTGGCTCAATACTTTGGTTCTGCTGAAGAAAGAGAAAGAGATTGTTGTTTCTTACAAGCCCAAGTGATAGGTCTATAACCAAGATTGAAAACATAACCTGCAATAGACTTGTGATCTTTAGGGTCATCATCCCAATCAGAACCAGTGAAACCAACCAACAAAGGATCCCCCCCTAAACTATAATGAATCCCAAACTAAGTTGTACCCCAGACATACCAAAGTATCATTTTTGGTGTTTTCCAATGGATTTCATAAGGAATTTTCATATACTAAACAACAAGACCAATAACAAAGGAAATATAAGGACATGTATGAGTAAAGTATAAGGTCTATAACCAAGATTGAAAACATAACCTGCAATAGACTTGTGATCTTCAGGGTCATCATCCCAATCAGAACCAGTGAAACCAACCAACAAAGGATCCCCCCCTAAACTATAATGAATCCCAAACTAAATTGTACCCCAGTTATACCAAAGTATCATTTTTGGTGTTTTCCGATGGATTTCATAGGGAATTTTCATATACTAAACAACAAGACCAATAACAAAGGAAATATAAGGACATGTATGGGTAAAGTATAAGAGACTGCCAACTAGATTACGATACAAGGTGGCATCATCTACTTTGGGTGAAGTGCAAGCGATAGTAAATTTAAATCTATATTGGAAAGGATATGGGGCTGGTTTACAATCATCCATGTGAAATAGACAAAGAAGGTCACACACATACTTAGACTAATAAAGAAAAATTCCCTTTTCGGTTTGCAGGACAGGACTTGGAGGCCAAGAAATAATTGAAAATTCCCTAAGTCTATCATTTCAAATTTCTTCTTAAGGATGGATTTCACATGGGTTAAAAGGTTATGGTCACTACCAATAATAATAAGGTCATCAGCATAAAGAATGAGGTTGATGAGATTGTTTCTTTCTTTATTGGTACATAGATTGGGGTCAGAATGACACATTGAGAAACCCGTGTCAAGGAAAAAGCTATCCATTTTGACATACCGAGCTTGAGGAGCTTGCTTAAGGACATAGAGATATTTCTTAAGGTGTCAGAAAAGGTTTGAGTCATTTTGAACATAGCTAGGAGGGTTTTCCATGCAGATTTCTTATTGCAAATCCCCATGCAAAAATGTGTGCTTGAAATCCATTTGATTGGCCTCCCATTTATGTGAAGAGGAGAGGGAAAGAACAAGGTGGATGTAGTTCATTTTGGTGACATGGGAAAAGGTTTCATTGTATCCAATTCCTTCAACTTGGGAAAATCCTTTGGAAACCAGGTAAAATTTTAAGAACCCACCTAAATTTCTATGTATAATAAATGGGCGAATCCCCACGATATATAGGAAAATATGAAGGTTGTTTTTATCAATGTTATATTATGTATCCCGGTGGGTTATCTCAAGTGGTTGAGTGTTGTAATTTCAAGCATAAGGTATCGAGGTCAAATCCCTGGTGTCTATGCAAGGGTCTCACTTGTTTCCCCCACCGGGTTAGGCCCCATAATCAGGGCTGGTGGTTTACCTTGGGTACCATCCTCAAAATGAGGGGAAGCACCTAAGGGTTCCCCATGATGTGTTCCATTGAAACAAATGTTATATAATGTATTATCTAAATTTTTGGCAAATCTCTCATTGAATTATATAATCTTGTAAAATCTTAGCAAATATTTTACTAAAGTATAAAACCTTGTAAAATCTTGGCAAATCTTTCACTAAATTATAAAACCTTGTAAAGTCTTGACGAATCTTTTACTAAATTATAAAATTTTGTGAAGCCTTGGTGAATTTTTTGATAAAGTATAAAAACATTTATAGTAATAAGAAAACTTATACAAACAATACTAAATAGGATATAAATATTAATAAACCATCATATAACAAACCCTCTTTTGGTGGTAGTTTGGTACCTCACTCTAACTATCGTAGTACATAGAAATTCACCATACTCTAGGAATATTCTTGGAAAAAAACAATAAATTTTCATCACCTTGAAAAATAGAATCAATGTTAATATGAGGTTCCACCAACACCTCATTTATGCACACACCTTACCAAATGATATTTTAAGAGAGCAATACCAATGCATATAGGTATGTTTTTAATGAATCATAAGTGTGGGAGAATCTTACAAAGAAACTAACAACTCGCCTTATGTATCTTAATTCATCAAAAGACGTCCTTACGTACTTAATTTAGGAATATTCAGTCAAATAACACACAATATAATCAATTCTAGCATAGGTATATCATAAACACCCTTCTACGTGGCATCCATAAAAACAAAGTTAAGCATTCCATACCTTCTCTAGTGCTTCACATATCCATTTTTCCATATTTGTAAGTCTAGATTTAATGTATTCCCATTACTAAAAGAGCAACGTTCATTCCACAACAGTAAGCTAACCAACCACAAAATACATTTCCAACCCTAAAAAATCCTTTGAGAACCATAACATTCAATAAACAAAACAAGAAACATGTCAAAATACCTAACAAAACCCAGAGAAAAGAAGCATCAAAGACAGTGGGATTCCAGGTTGCTCCACCCTTGTCCTGTCACATAAATGATAACACAAACACAATAAAAAAAAATATGGGAGTGGTTATAAGTAGTGTCATGGCCCCCTTCACACCCAAATACAAGACTATGAATGGAGTCCTAGCCCCCAAGCATGATGCCCAAACACCCACATAAATTTTTTTGTGCATTGCCGATCTTTAGATTCAGAATCCCCATTTTTCATGGGGAAACTTTGGATCTGAGGTGATGGGATTCATAACTCTCCTAGATGCAAATGGGTAACTATAATAACTTATAGTAAATATCAATTTCCCTTCTCATGTGGAAATTAAGAAACTTGTAAAACGAGATTCAACCCATAAAATTTGGATGAATATAACTCCAAATTTGATTTCCATGATCTATAGAAGGAGAAAGATCCCCTAGAAACTAACATTTCTAGAAATTGGGGGAAAATGGGAGATTCCTAGCAATTTTCGTGGGCAAACAGAGGTTTAAATAAATTTTTAAACTTGATGGGGGCTAACCTTCTATTCATTAAAAATAAATAAATAAAATGTGGGCTAATCATACATAATGGGTGTTTAGTAAGACATTAACCCATTAAAAATTTTAAACCCCTAAATTTAGCCTGTGGGCTAAGATTATCCCCTAAAATTTTCCATGTTGGAAACTAACCTTTCCTTAAGCCTTTCATCTCTTCTATCAAATGCATACTTGGTTCTATAGGCCCATTTCCAACAAGTTTTCTTCCTTTCAGAAGAGGGACAATATCCCAAGTATTGTTCTCCATTAGGCGATGATATTCTTCATCCATATCTGCATCCCAATCTATGGCCTAAAGCTTCTGCAAATGTTTCTAGACCACAAATTTATGAAACTTGATCCAAAAGAGAAGAGGCATGTTGGAACTATGAATGTGTTCAATGTTGATCTCTATGATCATTGACAAGATCACCAACTTCTTTGCATGTTGTACAGACCCATCGAGGAAGTGGTTGTGATGGTGCAACTAGATGAAATGAGTGGGAGGAGGTGGCTTTTCATCCTCACTATATTCATCAGAAGAAGAATCTGAGGTAGGAACACTATCAAAGAAGTTGGGAGTAGAAGATGGAGCAAGTTCTAAATATGGATTGCAAGATAAAGACGACATATATGCCGAATTAGGCTCGCATGATCAAACATTTTCATCAAATTTAACATCTCGTCTAATAATTATGTCAATTATTTTGGTTGAATAAGTATAGAACCTTTTACATCTTTAGAATATATAACAATTATGCACTGCTCACTGCTCAAAATTGTCCCAATGATGTTTCCCAGGAACACACCCGAGACAAATGCCATCTTCTCAAGAGACGAGAGGAAGAATAGCCACCATTTTTTTATTACATAGTTGTTGCAATGAGAGATAGTTTAAATGACAAGAAAGCTCATGCCAAAGTTTTCTCAAGTCATCACTATGAACAATAAAAATTAAAGGAAAAGGTGATGACCCAAAGTTGTTAAATCTGTACAACTTGGTAATATCATCAACAATTCTAGTGGGTAGGACATGCTTAGTATTTTTCAAATCCTTGATTACAACATGGCAAGGTGTAAAATCTACAGTCTTACCTTAACCATAATGAGTTAATTGATAGACTAACAACAAATTCAATAATATTCTTGGAACATGTTATCATTCATTTTTTATAGTCCTTGAAAGACATAGAAGTTTGCAAAAGGGAACAAAGAATCTCATCCTAAGCCCTCAGGAGATTGACCAAAAGTTTCATAAGCCATAAAAGCACCCAGAAGAAGATAAAGAAAATTGGTAGGTGACTACAACTGAAAATCAAGAGCCAAAGGATTGGAGACTATTCACTTAAAGGAAAAGAAGCAGAAGACTGTGGCCAGAACCTAGGGACAAAGCAGTTAAAGGGGTCGTAGTGTGATTGAATAAATAATGAGAAAGGATCGAAAAATCAATGGATGATATGGAAATCACATCAAGGAAATGTGAGGAGATTAAAAGTTTCCCAAGGATCCATTGGCCCGAAACCACCAAGGACACATGGGTGTTTCTGATTGGTAATAGCTCCCTAGAGCTTTCATCAAAACCACTTTGCTTATGAGCTATTATCGCTATGTTAAACCAGAATGGTTTTCCTCCTAGGAACACAAAGCACGATAAAATTAAATATGGTTAGAAATCAATTCAAAATAATATAAAGTGGTTACTGCTTCTTTATCTATATAAAGACCATTCAGTATTATAATCAAGTGTTGGTAGTTTTGAGAGGGTTTGTGAGAGCTCTTGAGTCATTGGTCCTATTTTTGTATGTAAAAGTTGCGTTGGAGATTAATATTTTGAGATATATTAGAGATTTTTTCCTCCTCTGTATTTTCTTCATCCATTTGTTTCCAGATGTAATTCTGTAATCGATGAGAACTTTTCTTGAGAAATAATAAAAGCTTGAGAAACATTTTTTCATATATTTGTATCAGTGATGTGAATGTATGGTTGAATGTTGAGTTTGAAGTATATATTTCATTGTTCATGACATCTATTTCAGCATATGATGTCTAGGTGACTCAACAGCAGTTGAGGATTTCCTCTATTGTTGATTATGTGTATATCATTTTTTCCATTTGATCTAGCAAAAATCATCAACAGTTTGTACTATGTGTAACTGCTGAATTCTTTTCTTAAAATCTTAGTATGTTTTTCTTTATTTGAATGTATGAGATTTGTCCCCAATATGCCTTGTACACTTCTATTTGTCCCATATGTTGTACTCATTTTCACATATTCCTAAATTGTTGAATAGGATCCATTAAATTCCTTGGAAATAAGATTCTCCATCCAAGATAGTCCATTACCGTTTACCTGCAAATATTTTCAAGAAAATTCAAATTTACATATTATCTCAACTGATTAAGCTCTAAATTGTTAAAATTGAGCCTCATCATGCCCTAGCATATTCTAATTTCAGCCTAGAACATATCAAGGACTAACGAAACACTTAACACAACACACAATTGTCCATGAGTTAGTTGAACTATTCCAGATCCTACAACATTAATAGATTTATCATCACCAACAAATATTTGTTTTGTTTTAAATTCATTTAGAGCAGAAAAAATGGTTGTATCCTTAGTCATATGTTAATATTCTCTAGAATCAATGAGAAACTCATTAGAAGAAGAGGAAGAAGATGCATTGAAGGAAAACCAAAAACAAAAAGTGCATGTCCATTAATTGTAGAGTTCAAATCATAATCAAGGTTGATGTTGTGCTTCTTCATTGTTGCGTCCAATGCTTCCATCTTCTTGAAACACTTAGATTCCACACGCCTATATTTCCCACACAAAATGCAATGGAGCTTAGTATTATTATATTTATATTTTTTTTCCCTTTTCACCATTGAAAGGATGCGTTAGCTAAGAGGGTTTAGGACCCTTGTTTTTCTTATTGTTTCAAGGATGTTTCTTCTTTGGATTATTGGTTTTATTCTTTTGTTGTGCCACTAAGGCTTTGATAGATGTATTAGTAGTGTTGATTACTCATTTATGTATGATCTTATCTTTCTCTCTAATCAAGGAATCGCAAAAATATTCAAGATTGGGTTCTATATAGTTAGTCCCCATAGATTCTTTCATGGAGTAAAAGGTAAATACGAAAATAGAATAGGGAGGACCAAGCTTGGAAAGAGTAGCATAAATACATTGATTTCTAGATGATCTATTTTGCATTCTTCAACTAAGGTTCTAAGGGTTTTGAATTTAGATAGATAGTCTTGAATTCAATAAAAATCACTTGGATTTAAAGCAACCAACTCATTTTCAAGATGGTGACCTTGAATCTCATTGTGTTTACCAAACACAGTTTCCAATTTTTTCCAAACCTTATTTGGTTATCAATTCATTCAAGGTGGAACCATAACTCATTAGAAATTGACATCTCGATTAATTCAGAGGCTTCATCACATTTATTGTCCCATTTTATTTTCTTACCGACACCAATTGGGGTAGTTTCTTTCCCCAAGGTAATTCAATAAAGTCCCCTACTTCATAGGACTCCATATGGTATTTCCATGAGAATTAGTTGGAACTGATAAGCATAATATCACGTGTAGTGTACATATCATAATACACATGTAATATGGATTCAAAATAAGAAACTAATGGCCTAGATGCAAATATATCAAAACAATAGGTAGTTTAAAAAAAGAGGCACTAAAAATTGACTCTGGAAGTCAAAGTTGTTGTAGTGTCCCTGACCCAAAAATAAGGCCAAAGGCACTAGAGAATTAGGAAAAAATATAAATTAAATATTACACATATGAATATAGAGTCCTAAGGTTAGACCATCAGACCATTCAACCCAAACTTAGCCTCATGAAAACTAAACATTACAATTCCCAATGTACATACTTAATAGACATAATGATAATGTATTTCGTAAAATGAATCCATGGTATTTAGAATCTTCCGTATGATGTAATTAGCTAAAGTAATTGTTAGTAAGTACCAAATTGTAAAACTAGAATGAACTTGAGTGGTAAATATCATAGTTAACATTTGCACACATAACAATTATCTTTCATATGAGGGTTACTCTTTAGTTCTGTGATGTGTGTGCTGATAGAAGTGGTTAAGCAATAAATAAAAATAACATCAAATAATAGTCATATCCACACAACCAAATCAATTAAAGGCATAGGATGACAACTACATCCTCTGAAATCAATCCCCGCGTGGTTGTCCCCTACAACCAACTTCCACTAGTATAACTTAGATTAAATGGTTTCCTTCACTCCATCCATCAATCACCATTACATATCAGATTTACCATAGAATAATAAGATCTATAACAACATAATAATATCCTAAATATTACAATAAGATATGCAACAAGGGTGCTCCCAATCAGAAGACAGGGTGCGTTCCCTTCAATGCCGAAAACACTGTCAGCCAAAATAGTCATAACTTTGTCATCTGGAAAGATTTTGCAGTGAAACAAAAAGTGTTTCTTACTTGAATCATCACTCCGAACGCAATGGAACATGTTATATAACCCATGATAAAGGTACAAAAATGGGAAAAAAAAACCTATGGTTACGTTCCTCTCATCACCATGAGAGTTACATTCGTAAACCATGAAGGATGGTAGAAAGAATAGAAAGTAGAGGAGTTCCAATACAAAGTATCAAGAGCCATCCATCGTACATATAAATCTTGGCACATCATTCATAAAAAATTACAAATTCATTTCGGCCTCCATGGAACATAAACATAATAATAACATAAATAAGTATATGAACAAATACTTATCTTTAATGACAACTGGTTGTAGCAAGACAATTTTCCTCCCAACCGTAGACATAGTTAATCCTTCCTCACTTGAACAGGTCACCCCTGATCTAAGACCATGGATCCATAGGTATAGGAACACTTAGTATATAAAATCTCGGAACTACCTCTTCTGAGAACCACAATGCTTCCCACTACTACTTTCCTGTCCGTCTCCACTGCCTATGGGATGCCACTCCTCTCACCAACCCATTTCCTGGATTCCTGTGTGAGAAACTGGAATAGTAGAGTGATATAATGGAAGAAAAGGGAAACAAATAAACTAAATCTAAGTCTTAACACACTCACAATACTATTAACATTCCCAACATGGTGATATTGCACAAGTCAAGTGATCTAAAGCTCAATATTAGCTTCAACAAGGAGATAACACATGTATAAATAGCTGAAGGAGGGAAATTCGAACCCAAGGTGGCCAACTAAAATTGGTTTGATTGTGGTTTGGATTCATCATGGAGACATAACTCAAATTAGTGGAGTTTTGGCCTAGTTATAAGATTCCCTTTCCCAGATTAGCACGGTGAGGAGGAGTTACCAAAAACCAAGGAGTGGAGCCATGAAGAGCACAAGGAGGTGCACTAACGTGTAAGGGGGGTTACAAAAAAAGAAGGAGGGAACATTAGGTGAGAGAGGGGATCCAATAAGGTCATAAATATCATAGAAGCACATAAATAGGGATGGATGGAAGAGTGGGGTGAACTTATGGAGGTGGAAGCTAAATTCTAGCTTATAGCTCCTAGAATATAGGGATATGGCTCATAAATGGAAAACAAAAACATAAATAGGATGGAATTTCTCTCAAGGTGGGAGAACTAGGAAAGAGGGGTCCACTAAGGTATGCATAAAGTGCAATAATAACTCCATAGTCCATAAAAATAAAAAATGGGGTCTGTAATACAATGTTTGGGTGACCAACACTACTAAAGTCACCAAGGTAAAAAATGAACTAGGATGGACAACTACCATCCAACAACAATTTATAAGGTTCTAGGGATGTCCCCTATTCCCCCTCACATTGTGATATCCATGGTATCCTATACACTTTTAGTTTCCAGTGCTGAGCCAATTGTTTATTTAATTAATAACAACAACATTCAATGATAACAACAATGAAAATAACAATATTAACATTAATAATAATAATGCCAAATTCCATAATCACATCATCAAACAAATGAGCATAAGTCTATATTCATATTATCAAATAGAACATAAGTCCATAGTCCAATAAAATACCATAATTCCAGGGCTTAAAAACCGTTGGGGTATTACATCCCCCTCTCCCTTAAACAACACATTGTCCTCAATGCATATTTATTACATACATGCCATAAACACCAAAATTTCAAAGTATATGAGGGTATGATTCCCTCATAGCATATTCCGGCTCCCAAGTCGCATCCTTAGGGATGTAATGGGTCCATTGGACCTTACATGATTATCTTAATATATATATATATATATATATATATATATAATTGAATTGATGATTATTACATTGAAATGCTGACATTATATATGCAGGGTAACTTATGAACGGTCACACCTTAAGACGAGGTGACCTTTGACCACTAATGACTAATTAATCTAATTATTAATAATTTATTAAGAGTAATATACTATTAGGTATATTACAAGTCATCCTGCTCTGAAAAGATTCATCCACGAATCTTCTTATGAGCGTGCTGCAACTGGAATTCTTGCCATGAATAACGGTGCCACGATTTAGAAATTCTTGAAATATTTGCTCACATTTCCATTCAAATATTCTCATGCATATGATTCTATAGATAAACGCATAACAACTATATGGAGTATTCTTCTGAGCTTCTAATCTGATGGTGTTCTTTTGGTCTTCTAATTTGATGTAGATTTCTGATATTTCTGCATGCTTTGATATGGTTTTCTTATCTGTAGCAGCAACTACTAATAATGCACTTACTTCCTTGTCTGGAGAACTTGTCTTTAGTTGTTCGTTGGGAACCTTTTGATATTTAAATTCTAGAACATCTTGAGTTGCGACTATTGGTAGAATGTTCATCTCTTCATTTGTCGCAACATATTCTGGGTTTCGTTCTTCTATGTTATCATGATTAAGGACATCTTTGACACTTTTATTTTAGTCTTTGCATTCTTCTACAACATCAATTCTCTCATAATTGTTGTTAACATTGACTTTATTGACTTCATTGAATTCTATGACATCGTCATTTTCTTTACAATTGATATTGACATTGTGATTGTGTTGTTGTTGCAACATCCTTCCCCAAAATTTTTGAGAAATGTTGGGGCCCCTCCTTCTACATTGTTTGCAACAAATGTTTCTCTTTTCTTTGAAGCTTAACCTACTCCATTTTGGAAAACTTCAACACTTGTTTTTTAAAGAAGTTTGTCATCTAAATTTTCTAAGGCAAAATAACTTTTAGCCTTTGGCGCGAATTTTAATCATAACACTGCCGCTTTGGCGTGAATTTTAATCATAACTCTGTCGCTTTGGCACGAATTTTAATCATAACTCTGCCGCTTCGGCGCAAATATTAACCTTAACTCTACCGCTTCGACGATAATCCCAACCGTAATTCTACCAATTTCTGGGCTTCTTGCGCAACTTTCAAACTTAACTTGTCCGCAAATCGCACAAAACTTAACAATAAGATTGCCGCTTTCGATGCACTTTAAGGACTCAATTTTGGGACCCACTATGGTGCAAGTCTTAACCCTATGGTGGCCGCCTGTGGCACAATTACTAACGACATATCGGGCGCTTTGGTGCATGATTTAACCCTAAAAGGGATGCCGATACCGAAACCCATCGGATCTTTCCTCACGACTCTATGGAGCATCTTTCGTTGGTGCACAGGTTGTGACCAAATCCTCCACCGATGCACAAATTTTATCCCCAAAATGGCCAACATTATAACCGCGCTTCATCCTTTGACATAGCCCACAAGTTTAATTTTTGGCGCAACTTGTTGTCACACGATTTAAGACTAAGACGTCCGCTATGGGCGCAAAACTTAACAATAAGAGTGCCGCATTGGCGCAAAAGTTGATTTGGGCATATGTGCAAATACGAAGTTAGTGGGGTCATTAGTGTGGCCATGTGTCATTTTAACTGCCCGTTTTCCTCGAGCCCCATGCTCATCAATCTCCCAACCTTTCACGTACGTGAAGTTAATGCTTCCCCTATATGAGCGCGTAGAACAAGGTTTTGGGAAATTCATACCACCACTGCCGGCGGAAGACATAGCTCGCCATTGGATTTTTGTTTGGACCACCGTTTGTCTCGGAATGCCCGCTAGCCACCAGGAGATGCCGTAAAATTGACAAGTAGGTGCTCTGTCCCTCCCTTTTTTATGTTATCCGAGGTTCTTATCTTGAATCATACTCCCTTTTAATAGTTTTGTTGCTATATATATGACGAAGGAAACCCATACACGTTAAGCAGGTAGTTTTCATTTGATACGATGAGAACATGAAGCCATTCTATGCAAACCAGAGCCCGAAAGGCCCTATCCTCTGATGCACATCTCGGTCTTTTCCCACTATTGCTTACTCGACGTCCTAAGTAAGACTTCTCATGCTGCAATCCCATTGATAAGGAAAAAACTCCCTGAAATCTCCGTTTACATCTTGACAGCCATAAATTGTTCGCATAGATCACGCTCCACGCCCAAACCAGTAGCTAACATCCCGAATAATAAAATTGTTTGTACCAAATCCAAGTTTTAGAGCCAAAATCACCACAAAAACTTATTAAGAAAACCTCTTGGCCCGCATTGGCAGCACCGTGACTAACCCTACATTCGTTTGTAAAAAGCTTGCGGCAGTAGAACGATAGATGTATCGTAAACTAGTTAATTATTTTCAAAATAGCTTTTGTATCATGAAAATGCGCATTTCAAAAATTTTATAGATGCTGTTAATGTTTGGAAAATCATTTAGTTAAAATCTAATTCTGTCACGTTTTTCACGATCTGTAGGAAGTATTGCGTTCAATAATTGCTAAATTTCTACATACTCCTTATGTGTGCTACCCTGCTCACCGCAAGTTTGACATGCATAGAAAGTCAGCAAGGAAGAAGGCTGTGCAAAAGGTTGAGTCAGATTCAGACGTAGAAATCCTACTGGATACCTCACTTGAAACCATGTTCACTGATACACAAGCTACCACTAATGTACCCCCAGGAAGCTCTGGCCCAAAGTTTCAGTGGGGTGACTTATATAGATTCATCAGAGATCAAGACAACTCTCAAAACCCCATAGAGGACGCTATGGTATATGCAAATATCAGAAGGTCCTGTCTCCATAAGGCAACAACTCGTCCTGAGTTATTCCCATGTTCTGAAGTGCTTGGCTGACTGATCCCTCATGTCAAGACTGACACCAGGTCAATAAATGATAAGAATGGAATGAACCTAGCATCTTTTTCTCCTGAGCATATCACGGCTACCTACAGATTGCCCCTAGCTAAGTCTTGTTTAGATAATGAATGGATAGAAGAACATCTCATGGACCCGCTGGACACCGCCAGGAAAATGATGATAGTCGACAGACATATAAGAAGGAGGAATAATAATGAGTATGAGAGAAACCTCCTAAAGAATCCTTATAGACTCATCGTTCTGATGTTGAGCTGGATCTTTGGTACGCCAAATGGAAATATCTTTAAGCTTGGATGGGTACCAGTAATATTCCATATAGCTATGCATGGTACCGTCTTTAATTGGGCTGATATAATTTCAGACAGCTTGGTCTCCTAGCTAACTGCTACCCAAGGAGGAATGACTTAGAAGAAAGCGGAATTATTTATGTCCTCATACTTGATAGACTGTCTACTGAGCAAACACACCTTCCCTGACTTGGGTTGCTCATGGAACATAAAAGAGATACCTCTCTTCATGGCCTATCAACTCACATGGGAAAGCAAGTATGCGAGCTATTACAAGCAGGTTTGCGAGAAATTCATCATGCCTCTATACCAGCTTATTTTTGTAAAGGAACTAGATTGCATGTTAGAGAATGCCATGCCCATTATCGAAGCATTTGGCAATTATTACCATGGTATAAAAGGTACCTATATCCGAATGAGTGGAGGATCCGTAGCTCCCTTTTTGCTTCTCATATATGGTACAGATTTTGTGATACACAATGAAGCCATAAGGCAACTCTTCAGCATTGGCGGAATCAACAGAGTTCTCACTGAAAGGAAGAAAGGGATATATCCACCAATGCCTTTCACTATTAGTGCATACAGCCTCCCGAGGACCAGGGAAGGAGAAAACTATGTTCAAGATTTAGACATCTTCCATTTTGGTACAAAGTTTTTCAAAAGGCATGACCCTTGTGATAAAGTTGTCGAACATATTATTGATGTCAAAACAAGCTTTGAGTACGCCCATCTTATGGACCAAGCGGAAGAGTTTTTCTGTAGTGCTCATAAATTAACTAAATTAGGCAAGTGCTACAAGAAGAAAGGTGGAAAGATCTCTAATCCCAGGCTTGTCGGCCTAATCCAAAAGGAGCAGGAAGCATCAGTGTCCCAATTAGGATATTCGACAGGAATCGAATAAGAGGAAGATGATGTTAATATTCAATATGCTAAGACATAAAATATCAGCATTGCATTTCATTTCACAACAATAGCATATACAGGATCACTGAAAGAACAACAAGCATAGCATAAACACAAGAGACACATATTTATCCCGGGAAACCCTCATGGGGTAGAAAACCCAGCAAAGCTTCCTCAATATAGATGACCAGCAAATACAAATATGCAAACCCTAGACATGAGCTCCTTCTCCTCCATAGTAGACCTCTCCCTCACCTATGCGCTATTAACAAGTGAGTGTAGTGTGTGTTAAATGAGGAACACACCTCCTCTATTTATACACATCTCCGACTTGTATTTTATATTAACTAGGTCGGCCCCAACTTAACCACTGGGTTAAACACCCCATTACAACTGACTGGGCCAACCCCTCTAGGGTGGTCTAATAACCCTTTGACCCACATAACACATACAGGGCCGACCCCAACTAGGGAAGTCTAATAACCCAAGTTAGCACATTCTGACAGAGGAATAAACATCTCCGGATATACAATAAGGTCTTCACGGAGGAATGAAACATCTCCGGAATAATAAAGTACAAATCTAATATTCTTAGAAGTTACAATATTTCAACACTCCCCCTTAACGAGAAGGATATTAGGATATTATAACAACATTTGCAGGAGCAAGGAGTCATCGAATACATCATACATGATACATCTATAAATCATTGGAAGCTTTCTTTATACATCATCAACAGTAACTCAAGCAGTTACTGGAACATCTTTAAGATCTTCAATACTGGAACATCAACATCTTCCGTATCGAGTCTTCATCTCCTACAACACTTGAACAGCTACAGCATCATCATCATTGGATCCTCTGATCAACAGCATCATCTGGATCTGTCGATCACGATAAGCGACATCGTCATCACACAATCATCAACATTGTCATCACACGATCATCAGCATCGTTATCATACGATCATCAGCATCGTCATCATACGATCATCAGCATCGTCATCACACGATCATCAACATTGTCATCATACGATCATCAACATCTGGATCATCTCGATCTACACCATCTAAATCATCTCGATTTTCAACATACTCTGCAATACACATGATCCTATTACGGGATGATCAATCCCTCTCACTTTAGGACATAGGTCCATGGATGATACAATCTAGATCAAGTTCCAGGATGATCAATCCTTATCAATTTAAGACACGTCTCATGTCTATGGACGATGCAATCCAAATCAAATTCCAGGAGGATCAATCCTGATCACTTTAATACAAGTCTCATGTCTATGGATGATGCAATCCAGATCAACTTCCAGGAGGATCAATCCTTATCACTTTAAGACAAGTCTCATGTCTATGGACGATGCAATCCAGATCAACTTCCAGGAGGATCAATCCTTATCACTTTAAGACAAGTCTCATGTCTATGGATGATGCAATCCAGATCAAATTCCAAGAGGATCAATCCTTATCACTTTAAGACAAGTCTCATGTCTAGGGACAATGCAATCCCATCACGTACATTTTGAACCAAGAGTCTAGGGACGATGCAGTCCTATCATCAATTCTCAGATAAATATGTCTACTGATCAATTCTGGGACCAAAGTCTGGGGAAGATACAATCCCCACCTATCCACTAAGGACCTCATTCTCGAAGACATCTGTCTACGGATCAATTCTGGGACCGAAGTCCGGAGAAGATACAATCCCCTCCTGTCCACTAAGGACCTCATTCTCGAAGACATCTGTCTACGGATCAATTCTGGGACCAAAGTCCGGGGAAGATGCAATCCCCACCTGTCCACTAAGGACCTCATTCTCGAAGACATCTGTTTATGGATCAATTCTGGGACCGAAGTCCAGGGATGATGCAATCCCTCTTCTTTCTTGGAGACATATGTCTACGGATCCTTTTATAATATGTGTTCAAGGATGATGCAATCCCCTCATCAACTTAGACCTTGTATAAGGACCATCCACCAACCTCTCTATCGGCATCACCAATATAGGTATCCACATCATCGACCTCACTACCGATGCAGGCAATCTCATCATAAGTGACCACATCACTCCCCCTTTCGAGGAGGGTCCTTCTAAACTACACCAAGCTTGTCTAGGAAATACTCAAACTTTACTCGAGACAGAGGTTTGGTCAATATATCAGCAACTTGTTCATCAGTGCTTACATACTCGAGCTTGATAGCTCCTTTCTTCACCATATCCTGTATATAGAAATATCTGATCTCTATGTGCTTTGAATTATCATGGAACACTGGATTTTCTGTCGTCTTGATACAACTCTGGTTGTCACACAAGATCTCAGTTGGTTCCATCTCTACGCCAAATAAACCAGATAATAACTTCTGAATCCATATCGCTTCGCAACTAGCAGAGAAAGCAACTATATATTCTGCTTCGGTTGTGCTGAGAGACACACTAGACTGCTTCTTGATAAACCACGAGATCATGGCAAATCCAAGACAATAACATCCGCTCGATGTGTTATTCCTGTCTGATACACTTCCTACCCAATTAGCATCTTGTGTAGCCATACAATCTGAAGTCATGATCTCCAAAATAGTATAGACCAAAGTCTATCGTACCCTTCAGGTACCTCATCACATGCTTTGCAGCTATCAGGTGAACTCATCTAGGTTCCACTAGATACTGACTCAAGGTGTTCACCGCAAAGCATATATTTGGCCTGGTATTCGTCAGATACATCAATGACCCAATAATCTGTCTGTACAGAGTCATATCTACTAACTATGAGGAGTCATCGGATAACAACTTCAAGTTGGAATCCATGGAGTGGCCTTGGCTTTGCATTCCAACATATCAAATACTTTCCTTGGTTGAGAAAGATTCCTTCTGGGCCTTTCCATACTTCCAGACCTAGGAAGTAATGCATCAATCCGAGATCTTTCATCTCAAATTATGTAGCTAGCTTCTTCTTGCTTTCCATGATCTGTTTCTCATTCCCTGTTAGAAAGAGATCATCCATATACAATAATAGTATCATCCATAACCTTAAGATAAAGGTTAGGATCAGCTTTACTTTTGGTAAAGCCCAAGCTTGTCAAGAAACTGTCAATTCTCCCTCTGTGACTGAACATCATTCACACTCTGCATTGAGTGATCTTATACATATCTATCTATGCCATCTCTCGTCAGATGGGCCTACTGATATGAGTCTCAAGATCATCGAACTTGTGGTGAATTCCTTCTTGCATCTTTGTATAGATACCATCTTCAAACTTGTAGCAAAGGTTGAAATCCATATCACCCATGGTGATCATTAAGCTCATCAAATGACTATCGATCCTAGGTGCCCGTACAGAGCTTTCTTCAATTACACCATTAAGAGAATGGTCTTATCGAGCCACTTGGAGCAAACATCTCGTCATGATCCTCTTCCTTTTTCTAAGAGACTCTTCTAGCCACGAGCCTTCTATAGTATGTTTGATTTGTAAGTATTCTTGTTGAACGTCCATCACTCGTTCTTTGGAACAGGTGTTCATCATCATAGCACATGATATTTTCTACAAATTAAAGTTAATCCCATGATTAGTAATACTTCATAATCATCAAATTATGATAACCTACTATGCATACTGATATGATTCACATAGTCATGCAACTATCTTGACCAATACTTTGGCACAACACTTTTCCATATCCTGTATGCATACAGTGTCTATCTAGATGCGTTCCATCTCTACCAGAACATACTATCAAGAGCGTGCACAACTCTCAGCATGTCAGCAAAGAGGTTTCATTCTAGACAAGCAACAATGGAATGTTTGTCCAACTTACCCATCATATGCATATTAGTAGTATACTGTTCAATGCCATATGAATGCTTACACTCAGTATGATATATTCTAAGAATGCAAATATGCATACAACTATTACGAGCAATATCATAGACTATTCAGTAATTCAAATAACAATTCAAATACTTATCTTTTTATGTCTTGTGAGGTTGTTTCCTTCTTGGTCTCTTCTTCCCTTCCATGTCATGAGCTTCTATCTATCCTTGACCACTATGCATGCTTAAGTGTGCACTAGTGTCATCATCATGATCTCATACATAATCATACATTCATTAGTATAAGCTCAATGTTATCACAACATTATGATTCTAAGTAATCTTGAATATGTATGGTCATGATCATTCAATACATGGGTATCCTAGCACAAAGTAGGATTCTAACTTGACATAGAAAAAACATACCTGGATTAGTATACATGCTTAGTTATGTCTAACATACCTAAACAATATCTTCTTTGTTCTCTTCAATGATTTAGAGACCTTGTGCTAGAACCTGCATATCTCATAAGTCATACATACCTCGTAACTAGATCTTCTATGTGGTCAAAGACTATGGATGAGTCTTTGTCCTTTATAAAACTTGATTTGTCTTTCTTGATGTACCTGTATTTTGTCAGCAGACAACATCATCCTCATACAACACCACAAGTGCATTAGTACAATCATAAGTGTCATAACCTTAAACAATGAATGTCTTCTATCATTCACATGCATTCATACTTTTACTAGGGTGATAAGACAATTCTAAGATTAATCAAGATTGTACTAACCTCAATAATATGAAGACAAACATATCATAAACTTGACCATGAACATATTTCAACACATACCTGTATTTCTTCAAGTCATACCTGTCAGGATTGGTTTTAACCCAATCCACTTTGATTTGTTGAAACTGGATCTGGAGCTGGATTAGGGTTTGTTAGAGAAACCCTAAAAATTCAAACTTTGACTTTCACACTTCTAAATGGATGGAAAGATGTGCCTTGCTGAGCTGATCAAGCTAGCATACTTCAATTTTGAAATCTCCAAAATTTGACCCCTCAAAATTGCCTTTGAAACTTCTGGATCTTCTGGGAAGGATCCCGAACTAGGGTTTGATGAAGCCCACCCTTCTTCCCAATCAAAAGGTTCGACCAAAAGCTCTAAACTTCTATTTTTTTGAGGAGCTTCCAGCCGTGGTCACAGACTTAAAAAATTCCAACTTTTGCAGAAGCCCTAATTTTTCACCTTTCTTATCAAAATCCTGAACTAGGGTTTGATCAAGCCCACCCTTTTGACCAATCAAAAAATTCGATCTTGGTCTCTAAATTTTGATTTTTCTGAGTAGCATTCAGCCATGGAATCCGATTCCAAAAATTCCAAACTTTCTCCGAAACCCTAATTTTCCACAATAGTGACGATTCAAGAATGAAGGTGCTCAAAATTCAAATCTGTTTTGATAGAAATATGCACCTGATTGTTTCTGGTGTAACTCTGAAATTACAAATACGAAGGGTCTGAAACTTCTTCCTATGATATCCCGACCTGTCCTCTTTCCAACCCCACAGGTCTGACATCAATTGGATTCTCTGAGAGAGATTTATGCCAAGTGTCGCAACGTAACCTGTTTATGGGATAAAACAGGAGAGCGAACTTGTACGGCATGCCATGTGTCACTGGTTCAACTTCGACATCTGAAAACGTTACTTGAGATAGTACAATCTGTGCACTACTTCTCACTTTTTAAGAAATTTCATTTGAGCTTCCTAGCCCAAGTTATGACCTTTTTTCCTAGGTCACCTGATTATGAATGAGATCTGGAAGAGGTAGAAACCCTAACTTGTACTGATCATAACTCACAAAGTACAACGAATATGAGGGTGTCCTTTGGACATAAGGTACATGGGGATGTTATCTACGACCTGTAAAGGTTTCCGATCCTGAAACTTCTCCAAAATGGATTTATAGTGAAAGTGCCATGATGACTTGTGTTTGCAATACAAAACACTAACCTTCAAATCGTCGCAAGTGAAGCAAGTGTCGTAAGTGCCTTACATTACCTTCGTTCAGGTTATCTATGATACCATGTTAAGATTCAGTATGCTAAGACATAAAATATCATCATTGCATTTCATTTCACAACAATGGCATATACAGGATCACTGAAAGAACAACAAGCACAACATAAACACAAGAGACACAAATTTATCCTGGAAAACCCTCACGGGGTAGAAAACCCAGCAAAGCTTCCTCAATATAGATGACCAGAAAATACAAAGATGCAAACCCTAGACATGAGCTCCTTATCCTCCATAGCATACCTCTCCCTCACCTATGCACTATTCACAAGTGAGTGTAGTGTGTGTTAAATGAGGAACACACCTCCTCTATTTATACACATCTCCGACTTGTATTTTATATTAACTAGGTTGGCCCCAACTTAACCACTGGGTTAAACACCCCATTAAAACTAACTGGGACGAATCCTCTAGGGTGGTCTAATAACCCTTTGACCCACATAACACATACAGGGCTGACCCCCACTAGGGAAGTCTAATAACCCAAGTTACCACATTCCGACGAAGGAATAAACATCTCCGGATATACAATAAGGTCTTCACGGAGGAATGAAACATCTCCAGAATAATAAAGTACAAATATAATATTCTTAGAAGTTACAATATTTCAATAGATGACAGGATATTATGGGAACAAACTATCAAACATCAGCAAGATCAATAAGCAGCTAGGATTCAAAATGAACAAGCTGCCAAGTTTCAACAAGAAGAGGCAGCAAGAATCCATAGAGAGCAAGCTATTCAATTGCAGCAGCAAGAAGACGCTGTTAGAGTACAGAGGGAGCAGGAGAAAAAATCTTTGGAAGACAAGGCTGCTAGAATCCAGAAAGAGGTGGAAGTAAGGGCCCAAAGAGAAGAAGAAGATAGAATCCTCCAGGAACAGGCTACTAAACTGCAAGAAGAAGAAGAAGAGAGGATCTTGTTGGAGGAGGCAGACATATTACAAGCAGAATTAACAAGGCTAGATGAAAGACAAGAGAGAGAGCAGATTGAAAGAACTCCTGAACAAAACTCGTCCAGTCCACAGGCTATGGATTTAGGTATGTCAGAAATAGACCAACCAGGGATAGCTCATGAAGGGGTTGTTTCTACTGAAGAATTAGCACTGACCCCATACAACCCCAGAAAGCAGCGCCAAGTGGCCAACCTAGATTCCATCTATTTTCACGAACGGAAGAAGGATATCATTGACAAAAGAGTAAGGAAAATGGAAATTGGGGAGGAATTATATGAATTCAGAGTATCAGAGACCACACTAGTCCAATGGACTGATATCAACCCTTCATTCCAAGCAGGATGCATTATAGCCTCAGCCAAGGCAAGTAAATCCAATACTGACCAGTTAATAGAAGAGGTAAAACATTAGAGGGAGAAATGCTTGAAAATAAAAGATGATAGGAAGAATGAGCGGTGATAGGAAGAATGAGCGGTTAGAAGCAAATGAATTGAAGAGGAAACACAAAGAACTCATGGAAGAGAAGTTAAGTATAACTTCGGAAGCTCTGTGGCTTGAGAATGAGAAGAATTCACTGCAGATGCAGCTAGATATTTCAGAGGACGAACAAAAGAACTTGAAAATTGGTATATCAGAGTTGGAGGAACTTGAGGCCAGCAGGCCTCAACAGACTCATATTTTCAAACCTCATGTTGAAAGGTTAATACAAGAAAAGGATGAGTTAGTGAAACAACTCAAAGAGATAACAGAAAACAGGCAGGATCTGTCCACCTTCTGTAAGCAGGCCAGTGATATGCAGGGGAAGATACATCAATTACTAGTATCCATTTCAGAGGAAATTTGTGGGATGAAGGAAATGATTGCAAAGATGAAAACCATTGAAATTGAAGCACTTCAGATTAAAGACAAGTTTGCTCAATGTGCGGTCTAGATTAAGGAACAGTCAGAATAGAGAAAAGGAAATTCAAATTTTCCCCCAAATCTGCGTGTTTTAACCGATGAGGATATGGATATGGGTATAGGAGTCTTGGAATTTTGCAGAGATTGTGGTGATAGATTAAATATTGAAATCCGAAAGACAATAAAAAAGTGCTATGTTATCTATTCCAAGATCCGAGAGGCTCATGAGACATGTCAGATGCCTCTACCACAGGGTATCTATGAATTTCCTAAGAGATACCAACGCATGAAGGAGCTAGAAGATAATCTGAATGAAAAATTGGATTATTTGAAGAAGATAGAAGCTATATCCCCACAAGACCTCCATCAATTCATTGGGCAGATTGCTGTCCAAACTCACCTTCTATAAATCTGTGCACAAAGGACTGTAATGGGGATAGCAATTATCAAAACCGATTTGCGCAAACATAAGATAGCGCGAAATGTGACAATCTCATTGAGAGGGAAAACCATTTTGAGAGAAATTGGACAGTGGGCAAGCTATATTGAACATGAGGATAAATCAACACCATCAAGCGATCCTGTGGGAGCAAGTGAGCCTGTTAAAGAAAGTGAGTTGATAGGAGAAGCGCAACCCAAAGAATCAACAGAGATAGATGGGCCTTAATTTGTCTTATTATACTATAGGAAAATGAGCTGAAAGTTTTCATATGTAAATACATTGAAAGACAACTGTCTTTTATTTTGTCTTTTGTAAGGAGTTCCCCACGAATTATTCAGCTTTGTAATTACATACTAAAAGACAAATTAGAAGTTTCCAGCATTTTAGTGCACACTTTTCAGCTCAAGGAGAAATTTGTGAAACTATATATACAGAGATAAGAGAAGGAATTAGGACTTTTGGCAGGTGAATGAAGTTTCTTCCTTGTACGTGAATTATTTTGCTACTTGCTCCAAGAACTCGATTTTGCCTAATGAAAGCTTGGGAGAAGACGTTTTTTCCTGGGAAATGTGTCAAATGTGTGCTGGATTATTCCTGTGTCATCTGCATATTGTTGTGAGATTGTTCTTTACTATCATGAATTGTTTCTATGTGATGGATGCTCTTACATTTTCCTGTGCAAATATGTTCATCTCAAATGAGTAATAGAATGCATTAAATGAATTAAAGCTATCTTTAATATCTTTCATATTCTGCTGTAAGTACATCTTTGTGATTAAATGGTTATCTGTATAATATTTAGGTGTTTCCTATAGTTTATTACTCATCTTTACAGTTTTCTCCTTGCAAGGATAGGTTAAGTTTGCTTATACAATTTTAGATTAATTTAGATTATCTACTTGCTTTTAGCTTAGGGCACTTGCATTTCATCTTAAAGTAAAATACATAAACGGTGGATCGGGCCGTAACCGGTGTAAAGAACCAAAATCTTTAAATCTTACGGTAGCCAGAACCGTTAACCGGATGGATTCCCTACATCAAACGGTGGACAATGTAATATGGACTGTTTACCGGGGAGAATCCCTTGCTGATTGATGCTACGATTTTTGAGGCATCAACAATTTTTGGCGCTAGAAGGAGGGCCACCAGTGTATGGCTGATACAAGAGACTCTTCTTTAAGAGGAGATCCATCTGGAAACCCGCTTAAAACAACAATCCCAGACAATTCAGATGTGGAAGTGTCAAATCAAGAAAATCCCAATTCTGAATTTGAAAATCAAGAAAATCAAGAAGCACTGTATGCTATACCTTTTGAGGAAGTAGCAAACCTGAGAAGGCATACCCATTCTTACATTAAACAGCTTGGCGGTTTAAATGCAATTCCCTTTCTTCCTCGAAGAAGAGCTCCTAGAAGGGAAAGACAATACACATGCGATTCTATTTTGGTTCAGAGCTTTGAAGAATTAGTAAGTTTATCCTTGGAAGAAATCATAGAACCTGTTGGAGAAATTGAACTTGAAAACCTTCAAGATCTTGAGGAACCTTACACCCCAAAGAATTCTCCACCTCACACTCCACACGATACTCCGCCTAATTCCCCACAGGGAAATATGGTTGTTCCTGCATGGAGAGAAAGAGGACCATTAAATTTAGTTGGACCCTTTCATAATCTTCTTGAGAATCCTGAGAAAGTTTTGCCTAAGTATGACCCTGGAAAAGGTATCTCTGCTGAGGATCACCTTAAGAGATTTTATTTAGCTATAAGTCTTTTGAATGTGCAACACGAAGATGTAGTCTGTAGACTCTTTCCATATACTTTTGAGCCTAAGGTATCATCCTGGTACTTCAGTTTATAAGCTAGCTCAATCTCGAATTGGGAAGACTTTGAAAAATGTTTTTTAAAGAAATATGGGAATCAGAAGATAGTAGCTACACTCATGAAAGAGTTGCTTTCCATGAGAATGGAGAAGAAAGAAAAGGTTCAAGAATTCAACCAAAGGTTCACTACACTATTAAATAATTTTAGTGAAGCAACTAAACCCGCAGAAGAATCTTTAGTTGAATATTATACAACAACGCTCGATCCCCCCCATAGCAATGTTTGTTAAAAGAACCAAGAAAACTACCTTAATAGAAAATTTCGAAGAAGCTAGGAAGGTAGAGGAAGAAGCAGACAGCATTGCTAAACACGCTCTTGAACTAGAAGCAAAGCCATCAACTACTAAGAAACCCTTGCTGTTAACAAGAAACAAAGAAGAGCCGTCGGTAGACATGGAAAATGTAGTCAAAATGATGCAAAAGCTATCAAATAAAATTGTAGACCTTGAAAAGGATAGAGCAGCCAGTACATCCAGGAAGCCTTTTAAGCCTTTCTACAAGAAAAGAGAAGAAAATGACCAACCACATCCGCCTATGAACAACTCTCCTGTTTTAAATTTAAATGAAGTAGGAATGGAACATTTATGCACTTTTCATCAGGAACCACACTCTGAAAAATATTGTCCACAATGGATAAATTCAAGGAGCTTAGTGATGAACCAAATGCTGGACTCACAAATTCCAGATCAAGACAATCCTCCAGAAGAGCGGACTCCCGAACTAGAAGACCCCTCCCCAGACACCACTATGGTCTTATGGGACTGTGTACCTTTAACTAAGCTGATGGAAGATGATCTCGAAGAAAGTCAAGTTTCAGCAATAAACATCACTACCCGTAGTAAAGGTTCTATCACCGATCCAAGCTCAACCACGGCCAAACCTAAAGCCTCCAAAGAATTACCTAAAAGACACATCACGGTTATTCCACATCAGCCCAAGGCCAACCAAATACCTACCAAACAACCAAACGTAGAAACAACACAACAAACTAGGGTAACCTTAAAAAAGACAGACATTCAACCAAAAGTTGTAAAGGAATGTGACATGGGATATGACATAATTGAAGACATAAAGAAAGTAAAAGCAAACATGTCTATATTAGATATGTGTAGTTTTCCTCAGCAAAGAAAGAAGTTGTTACAAGCTCTTGATTCTCAATTGAGAACTCCATTAGCAGACATGCAGGAAGATCCTGAAATAAATGAAGCTAGTATTGGCGGGAAATCTAAATCCCAAACATTACCTTTTTTGTTGACCTTTGAAATCTTCAATCACAACGTGCATAATTGTTTAGTAGATTCTGGGGCTTCCTCAGATGTAATGCCTCTATCTATTTGCAGAAAGAGCAATGGGTAGCCAATTCCATCTCCAGCCCAGATTATTCAGCTGGATAGAACTGCTGTTAAAGTAATTGGGGAAATGAAATATGTGCTTATTAGATTGTCTGCTGACTCTAGAGTGTGTCAATTCATAGATATAATGGTAGTTGATATCCCAGAAGCTTATGGTTTGATCTTGAGTAGGGACTGGTCTACAAAACTAGATGGTTATTTTGCAACAGATTGGTCTCACTTATGGTTACCATACCAAAATAGGCAAAATCAGATCAAAGTACTACGAGAACCACAAATGAAGTAGAATGTGAATCAACTAGAAGAAAAAAATGAAGCTGTAGATTTTTCATCTTCGGTCTTGGGGAATTGTTTCTTGGAAATTTAACCGGGAAATTATCAATCAGAACATATCAGTAATGAATCAGACAAACAGTCCAATCTCCATTTTTCTCGGACTGACGATATCGACTATAACATAGTTAACTTAGTCATTGACATAGATGGTTAAGATGCTAACTTAGTTAGATCAAAGAATGTTTTTTGGGTGTTGTACTTTGACAGTTCCAAAACTCAAGAAGGATCCGGAGTCGGTTGTGTTCTAATGGATCCCGAGAGGAACAAACACTTTTTGTCTTGTAGATTAGAGTTTGATTGTACTAATAATACTGCTGAATATGAAGCTTTAGTCCATGGATTGAAGAAAGCCATCGGCTTGAATGTGAAATATGTGAAAGTCTTCGGTGACTCGGAAATAGTCGCCAGACAGGTAAGAGACATGATCCATTGTCTTTCACCACATCTGAAAGGATATCAGTCTGAGGTGTGGGATCTGATTACAAACTTTGAAGCTTTGAATATAAAATCTATCCCCAGATTATAGAATGCTGCTGCTGACTTATTAGCTACCTCTGCTTCTAGTTTAGTTCCTACTAATAATAAATGTTTTATTGAATTGGTTTTCAGGCCTTCTGTTCCATATAATATAATAAATTTCAGGGTGTTCGATGATGACAACCAAATCATTAGTTTCCTTACCAATGAAAACATGTTTCAAGAATCTGTTATAGATGAAGAAAAACATGATGCTGATCTGCAAGATAAGGACACAGTCAAAGGAAATTTCATTCCTAAAGGATTGAGATCACTTGAAAGTTTGTTCGATCTGCAAAGCAAGTTCAAGAGACCAGCAAATGTGAAAACTCATAGTTATACTATGCAACATGAATTGATAAATCTAGGTACAGAAGCTGAGCCAAAATATGTCAATCTAGGTAGATGTTGTTCGCCAGGTGAAAGAGGAAAATTCATCAAATTGTTTTGGCAATATAAAGATGTGTTCGCTTGGACATATGAATATCTAAAAACATATGACACTCGTATTATTCAGCATGTTCTACCAATGAAATCAGGTGTTAAACCTTTTCAGCAGCAGCTAAGAAGGATGCACCCTACTCTCGAGCCGTTAATTTAGAAGGAATTAAAGAAGTTATTAGATGCTAAGATCATCTTTAAAGTTCGACATTCAAAATGGGTCGCTAATCTAGTCCCCGTGAGAAAAAAATCAGGAGAGATAAGACTATGTGTTGACTTCCGAAATTTGAACAGAGCTTCTGATAAAGATAACTATCCCATCCCTTCAATGGAACAAATTCTCCAGATGGTATTAGGATTGGAACTCTTCTCCCTGCTGGATGGTTTCTCAGGTTACAATCAAGTATTAGTAGCTGAAGAAGACCGTCTTAAAACTACTTTCCGCACTAAGTGGGGAACGTTCGTATACCAAAGAATGTTGTTTGGCTTAATAAATGCTGGAGCCACATTCCAACGAGTGATGGACATCGCCTTCCGAGGATTGAGCGGTCGTTGTGTTGTGGTTTATCTAGATGATGTGACAATTTTTTCAAAGAAAAGGGAAGACCATGTTGTTCATTTAAAACAGATTTTCGACCGCTGCCAAAAATATGGTATCTCTTTGAACCCCAAGAAAAGTGTGTTTGTTGTTCTTGAAGGTAAACTTCTGGGTCATATCATTTCAAAAAAAAGAATTTCAATAGATCAAGAGAGAGTGCAGGTTATCAATAAAATTCCCATGCCCCATAACAAAAAATCTATGCAGTCATTTATGGGCACTATCAATTTTGTCCGAAGATTTGTCCCTGATTTCGCTCAGACTGTTAAACCCTTGCAACAAATGGTCAAGTAGAGCATACAGTTCAAATGGACAGACTTAGAAAAGGATGCATTTAGAGATATTAAAACAACCATAGCTAATGCCCCCTCTCTAAGAAGTCCATATTTTGACAAAGAATTTATTTTATATACCTTTGCCTCAAATGACTCTCTCGCGGCTGTGCTCACGCAAAAGGTAGAATTAGGAGATGAATACCCAATCTCTTTTATGAGCACTGGTCTGCAGGGTGCTGAACTGAACTATCCTGTTGTCGACAAACAGGCGTATGCCGTATTCAAAGAAGTAAAGCAGTTCAGACCATATATCCTTAAGAACAAAATTAAAGTTATAGTCCCCCACCCAGCTGTCAAATCCCTTTTCGTTCAAAAGGAGTTGGGAGAAAGAACTGGAAATTGGGTTACAACTCTTAAAGAATATGATTTGGAATTTAAATCGGCCACCATCATTAAAGGACAAGGCCTATGTAAATTACTTACTGAACATCCAATTGATGAAGAACAAGACTGGAAAAATGGAACTGAGTTGAATACAGTTGAAGTATGTCCCATTTTCACAGCTCTTGAATCATGGTATAGGGATTTAGTGCATTACTTGCAAAAAGGATACTTACCAGAACATTGGAATTTCTAAGCAAAGAAGGGCACTCCGTTTGAAGTCAGCAGCCTATCAGATCATTGACAGAATACTTTTCAGAAAAAATTATGATGGAGTTTTTCTCAAATGTTTAGAGAAGGAAGATGCAAATAAAGTAGTCAAGGAATTACATGATGGCCCTGCTGGTGGACATTATTCCGGGGATACAACAGCTCACAAAATACTGAGAGTTGGAGATTATTGGCCCACTTTGTTCAAATATTCTCATGTCTACGCATGCAATTGTGATGTATGCCAAAGGAGTGCTGGTAAATTACCAAAAGCAACAGGACCGCTGCAGCCAGTTATCATCTCAGAACCTTTCGAACAATGGGGCATAGATGCCATTGGAGAGATAAAACCGAATTCCTCTCTCCAGCACCGGTATATCCTAACAGCCACGGACTATTTTACAAGATGGACAGAAACTATCCCTTTGCGCAAACTCAATGAAGATACAGTCATCAGTTTCTTAAAGGAGAACATCATAACCAAGTTTGTGGTTCCAATTTCCCTAGTCTTTGATAATGCAACTTATTTTTCGTCTTTTAAAATAAATGATTTTTTTTATGAAAGAGGAATTAAATTACATTATTCATCCAATTACTATCCCCAAGGAAATGGATTAGCTGAATCTTCAAACAAAAACCTCATCAGGATCCTTAAGAAGACTGTGATTGAAAACTAGAGAAGCTGGCACACTGCTCTCCTGAATGATTTATGGGAAGATAGAGTCACTCCAAAGAATGCTTTAGGGGTTTCTCCATATACCCTCGTCTATGGAACAGAAGCCACCCCCCCCCCCTAACCTCTTGCTCCCATCTTTGCAATTGGCCCAAACCTCCCGAGGTACCAGTAGTCAAGTTTTACAGTCCAGAATCGACACTTTACTGAAACTCGAAGAATCTCGGTAGAAAGCCAAAGACCAGTTCGACCAACACTAAGACATGGTGAAAATATGGTTTGATAAAATGAAGTTCGGTAAAAGGATTTTCGAAGTAGGTGACCTAGTTCTGAAATGGGATCATCCACACGAAGGAAAGGGAATGCATACAAAGTTCCAACATCTATGGGTCGGCCGGTATCTAATTTCCAAAAAACTTGGCCCATCCACTTGCAAGCTAAAAGACCTCTAGGGAGAGGAAGTAACCCTTCCTCTCAATGGCCTCACCTTGAAACAATACTTCGTGTAGTCTCATTTGAACCTTTGTACATAAATAAAAATTTTCTTTGTTTCTTTTCTTTCCCTTGTTTCTTGTTTTTGTTTTTATGAACAGTTCAAGTCGTTTGGTCTGTATAGAGAGTTTTCCCCTTTCCGTTTGTTTTTCTCTTTTCTTTACTTCATTTAATAAAGCTCACCTCAAATTTTGGCATAGTTGTAGGACAAAACTCCGAGCAAAATTGAAGTCTTGAAAGACAGAATTTAAGACATAAAGAAAATATAGTTCTGTGACCCTTCACTGATCAGCCTCTAGGAATGTAGAGATATTTTCCTGTCTGTTCAGAATAACCCCAGTTAAATGACTAATTATGTTGTATTTCTCTCTCACTATCTTAAGGCTTCACCCACTTTAATATTGATGCCTGTCTCAAGGTTTTTCTATTATGGACCCATGGAAAGGGAGCATGTTTCACAGGTGTATAGTATTTAAAATGATCCCATGCTACCAATAAAATCCCAAGAGATTATATCAGGGAGTCTGATTTCCATAAATTCTCACCTCAATGAAAGCATGGCTGAGATGAAGCAAGATGTTAAATATATAAAGATGATCAAGTAATTCAGCCCAACCAAGGTTCTTCTCCATCCGTGAAGCTTGATAATCAAATAAAATCTCTCACTCACACAAAAGGGCATTATGGATTGAAGAACCCAGATCAAAATATGGAAATTTTAAGCAAGTTATTTATGGAAGGCTCAAACAACTAAAGCTGTCAATTTAAGAGACATCCAAAAGAGATGCAAATAGCATGGGAATGAGGAACAAACGAATACGCCTGTGAGACATTGTTACAATCTTGTGGAGTCCTCCTGTAGTCAAAACACCATAAAGACAGATCCTAAAAGAATTAACTCCATATCCCGTCCTTGGGAGAGTTTGAAAGAAGTAGAAGTCTTAGCCTCCTTTTCCCAAAATACCAATATGATTAAGAGATCACTCCATTCTTGGAAGTTGAACTGAATGGCATTTTGTTACGCTTGAAGCAGCTAATTAAAAGTCATTCTGATTGTGACAAGATTTTGTTTCAGAGATCTGTGTTCGCCAGCGAATCACCAATTGTTGTTGCTGCAACATCCTTCCCCAAAATTTTTGAAAAATGTTGGGGACCCTCCTTCTACATTGTTTGCAACAAATGTTTCTCTTTTCTTTGAAGCTTATCCTACTCCATTTTGGCAAACTTCAACACTTGTTTTCCAAAGAAGTTCGTCATCTAAATTTTTCTAAGAAGGAAAAATCAGTTTTAGCCTTTGGCGCGAATTTTAATCATAACTCTGCCGCTTTGGCGTGAATTTTAATCACAACTCTGCCGCTTTGGCGGAAATTGTAATCATAACTCTGCCTCTTCGGCGCAAATATTAACCTTAACTTTGCTGCTTTGGCGATAATCCCAACCGTAATTCAACCAATTTCTGGGCTTCTTGCGTAGCTTTCAAACTTAACTTGTCCGCAAATCACGCAAAACTTAACAATAAGATTGCCGCTTTCGGCGCACTTTAAGGACTCAATTTTGGGACCCCCTATGGCGCAAGTCTTAACCCTATGGTGGTCGCCTGTGGCGCAATTAATAACGACATCTCGGGTGCTTTGGCACATGATTTAACCCTAAAAGGGATGCCGATACCAAAACTTGTCGAATCTTTCCTCACGACTCTATGGCGCATCTTTCGTTGGCGCACAGGTTGTGACCAAATCCTTCGCCGATGAGCAAATTTTATCCCCAAAATGGCCGAAATTATAACCGCGCTTCATTCTTTGACGTAGCCCACGAGTTTAATTTTTGGCGGAACTCGTCGACACACGATTTAAGACTAAGACGTCCGCTACGGGTGCAAAACTTAACAATTAGAGTGCTGCTTTGGCGCAAAAGTCGATTTGGGCATATGTACGAATATGGAGTTGGTGGGGTCATTAGTGTGGCCATGTGTCGTTTTAATTGCCCGTTTTCCTTGAGCCTCGTGCTCATCAATCCCCCAACCTTTCACATACGTGAATTTAATGCTTCCCCTATATGAGCGCGTAGAATGGGGTTTTGGGAAATTCATACCACCACTGCTGACGGAAGACATAGCTTTCCATTGGATTTATGTTTGGACCATCATTTGTCTCAGAATGACCACTAGCCACGAGGAGATACCGCAAAATTGACAAGTAGGTGCTCTGTCCCTCCCTTTTTTATGTTATCCGAGGTTCTTAGCTCAAGAATCATACTCCCTTTTAATATTTTTGTTGCTATATATATGCCGAAGGAAACCCATACACGTTAAGTGGGTAGTTTTCATTTGATACGATGAGAACACGAAGCCATTCTATGCAAACCAGAGCCTGGAAGGCCCTATCCTCTCATGCACGTCTCGGTATTTTCCCACTGTTTCTTACTTGGCGTCCTAAGTAAGACTTCTCACGCTGCAATCCCATTGATAAGGAAAACACTCCCTGAAATCTCTGTTTACAGCTTGACAGCCATAGCCTGTTTGCATAGATCACGCTCCACGCCCAAACCTATAGCTAACATCCCAAATAACAAAATTGTTTGTACCAAATCCAGGTTTTAGAGCCAAAATCACCACAAAAACGTGTTAAGAAAATCTCTTGGCCCGCACTGGCAACACCGTGACTAACCCTTCATTTGTTTGTAAAAAGATTGCGGCAATAGAACGATAGCTATACCGTAAAATAGTTAATTGTTTTCAAAATAGATTTCATATCATGAAAATGCACATTTCAGAAATTTTATAGATGCTCTGCTAATGTTTGGAAAATCATTTAGTTAAAATCCAATTTTGTCACGTTTTTCACGATCTGTAGGAAGTATTGCATTCAATAATTGCTAAATTTCTACGTACTCCTTATTTGTGCTACCCGACTCACTGCAGGTTTGACATGCATAGAAATTCAGCAAGGAAAAAGGCTGCACAAAAGGTTGAGTAAGATTCGGATGTGGAAATCCTACTGGATACCTCACTTGAAACCATGTTCACTGATACACAAGCTACCACTAATGTACCCCCAGGAAGCTCTGCCCCAGAGTTTCGGTGGGGTGACTTATATAGATTCATCAGAGATCAAGACAACTCTCAAAACCCCATAGAGGACGCTATGGTATATGCAAATATCAGAAGGTCCTATCTCCATAAGGCAACAACTCGTCCTGAGTTATTCCCATGTTCTGAAGTGCTTGGTTGGTTGATCCCTCATGTCAAGACTGACACCAGGTTTATAAATGATAAGAATGGAATGAGCCTAGCATCTTTTGCTCCTGAGCATATCATTTCTACCTACAGATTGCCCCTAGATAAGGCTTTTTTAGATAATGAATGGATAACAGAACATCTCATGGACCCGCTGGACACCACTAGGAAAATGATGATAGTCGACAAACATATAAGAAGGAGGAATACTAATGAGTATGAGAGCAACCTCCTAAAGACTCCTTATAGACTCATCGTCCTGATGTTGAGACTGATCTTTGGTATGCCAAATGGAAATATCTTTAAGCTCGGATGGGTACCAGTAATATTCCATATAGCTATGCATGGTACCATCTTTAATTCGGCTGATATAATTTCAAACAACTTGGTCTCCCAACTAACTGCTTCCCAAGGATGAATGACTCAGAAGAAAGTGGAATTATTTATGTCCTCATACTTGATAGACTGCCTACTGAGCAAACACACCTTCCCTGACTTGGGTTGCTCATGGAACAGAAAAGAGACACCTCTCTTCATGGCTTATCAACTCACATGGGCAAGCAAGTATGCAAGCTATTACAAGCAGGTTTGCGAGAAATTCATCATGCATCTATACCAGCTTATTTTTGTAAAGGAACCCGATTGCATGTTAGAGAATGCCATGCCCATTATTGAAGCGTTTGGCGATTATTACCATGGTATTGAAGGTACCTATATCCGAATGAGTGGAGGATCCGTAGCTCCCTTTTTGCTTCCCATATATGCTACAGATTTTGTGATACACAGGGAAGCCATAAGGAAACTCTTCAGCGTTGGCGGAATCAACAGAGTTCTCACTGAAAGGAAGAAAGGGATATATCCACCAATGCCTTTCACTATTGGCACATACAGCCTCCCGAGGGCTAGGGAAGGAGAAAACTATGTCCAAGATTTAGACATCTTCCATTTTGGTACAAAGTTTTTCAGAAGGCATGACCCTTGTGGTAAAGTTGCTGAACATATTATTGATGTCAAAACCAGCTTCAAGTATGCCCATCTTATGGACCAAGAGGAAGATATTTCCATAGTGCTTGGAACTTAACGGAATTAGGTAAGCGCTACAAGAAGAAAGGTGGAAAGAGCTCTAATCCCAGGCCTGTTGGCCTAATCCAAAAGTAGCAGGAAGCATCAGTGTCCTAATTAGGAGATTCGACATGAATCGAACAAGAGGAAGATGATAGGATGTTACGGGAACAAACTATCAAACATCAGCAAGATCAAGAAGCAGCTAGGATTCAAAATGAACAAGCTTCCAAGTTTCAATAAGAAGAGGCAGCAAGAATCCAGAGAGAGCAAGCTATTCAATTGCAGCAGTAAGAAGAAGAAGAGAGGATCTTGTTGGAGGAGGCAGATATATTACAAGCAGAATTAGCAGGGCTAGCTGAAAGACAAGAGAGGGAGCAAACTGAAAGAGCTCCTGAACAAAACCCATCCAGTCCACAGGCTATGGATTTAGGTATGTCAGAGATAAACCAACCGGGGATAGCTCATGAAGGGGTTGTTTCTACTGAAGAATCAGCACTGACCCCTTACAACCCTAGAAAGCAGTGCCAAGTGGCCAACCTGGATTCTGTCTATTTTCACGAACGGAAGAAGGATATCATTAACAAAAGAGTAAGGAAAATGGAAATTGGGGAGGACTTATATGAATTCAGAGTATCGGAGACCACACTAGTCCAAGGGATTGACATCGACCCTTCATTCCAAGCAGGATGCACTGTAGCCTCAGCCAAGGCAAGTAAAGCCAATACTGATCGGTTAATAAAAGAGGTAAAACATTACAGGGAGAAATGCTTCAAAATAAAAGCTGATAGGAAGAATGAGGTGTTAGAAGCAAATGAATTGAAGAGGAAACATAAAGAACTGATGGAAGAGAAGTTAAGGATAACTTCGGAAGCTCTGTGTCTTGAGAATGAGAAGAATTCACTGGAGATGCAGTTGGCTATTTCAGAGGACGAACAAAAGAACTTAAAAAATCATATATCAGAGTTGGAGGAACTTGAGGCTAGTAGGGATCAACAGACTCATATCTTCAAACCTCAGTTTGAAAGGTTAATACAAGAAAAGGAGGAGTTAGTGAAACAACTCAAAGAGATAACAGAAAATAGGTAGGATTTGTCCACCTTCTGTAGCAAGCCAGTGATATGCAGGGGAAGATACATCAATTATAGGTATCCATTTCAGAGGAAATTTGTGGGATGAAGGAAATGATTGCAAAGATGAAAACCATTGAAATTAAAGCACTTCAAATTAAAGACAAGTTTGCTCAATGTGCGGTCTAGATTAAGGAACAGTTAGAATGGAGAAAAGGAAAGTCAAATTTTCCCCCAAATCTGCGTGTTTTAACCGATGAGGATCTAGATATGGATATAGGAGTCTTGGAATTTTGCAGAGATTGTGGTGACAGATTAAGTATTGAAATCCGAAGGACAATAAAAAAGTGCTATGTTATCTATTCCAAGATCCAAGAGGCTCATGAGACATGTCAGATGCCTCTACCACAGGGTATTTATGAATTTCCTGAGAGAGACCAACGCATGCAGGAGCTGGAAGATAATCTAAATGCAAAATTGGATTATTTGAAGAAGATAGAAGCTATAGCCCCACAAGACCTCCATCAATTCATTGGGCATATTGCTGTCCAAACTCACCTTCTAGAAATCTGTGCACAAAGGACTGTAACAGGGACAAACAACTATCAAATCAGATTTGCGCAAACATAAGATAGCGCGGAATGTGACAATCGCATTGAGAGGGAAAAACCATTTTGAGAGAAATTGGACAGTGGGAAAGCTATATTGAACAGGAGGATAAATCAACACCATCAAGTGAGCCTGTGGGAGCAAGTGAGCCTATTAAAGAAAGCGAGTTGAAAGGAGAAGCACAACCCAAAGAATCAACAGAGACAGGCGGGCCTTAATTTGTCTTATTATACTATAGGAAAATGAGCTGAAATTTTTCATATGTAAATACATTGAAAGACAACTGTCTTTTATTTTGTCTTTTGTAAGGAGTTCCCATGAATTATTCAGCTTTGTAATTACATACTAAAGACAAATTAGAAGTTTCCATAATTTTAGGGTACACTTGTTAGCTCAAGGAGCAATTTGTGAAACTATATATACAGAGATAAGAGAAGGAATTAGGACTTTTGGCAGGTGAATGAAGTTTCTTCCTTATACGTGAATTATTTTGCTACTTGCTCCAAGAAATCGATTTTTCCTAATGTAATCCTGGGAGAAGGCGTTTTTGCCTGGGAAATGTGTCAAATGTGTGCTGGATTATTCCTATGTCATCTGCATATTGCTGTGAGATCATTCTTACTATCATGAATTGTTTCTATGTGATGGATGCTCTTACATTTCCTATGCAAATATGTTCATCTCAAATGAGTAAATGGAATGCATTAAATGAATTAAAGCTATCTTTAATATCTTTCATATTCTGTTGTAAGTACATCTTTGTGATTAAATGGTTATCTGTATAATATTTAGTTGTTTCCTGCAGTTTATTACTCATCTTTACAGTTTGCTCCTTGCAAGGATAGGTTAAGTTTGCTTATACAGTTTTAGATTAATTTAGATTAGCTACTTGGATTTAGCTTAGGGTACTTGCATTTCATCTTAAAGTAAAATACATAAATTGTGGATCGAGCCACAACCGTTGTAAATAACCAAAATATTTAAATCTTATGGTAGCCAGAACCGTTAACCGGATGGATTCCCTACATCAAACGGTGGACAATCTAATTGGGACTGTTTACTTGGGAGAATCCCTTGCTGATTGATGCTACGACTTTTGAGGCATCAACAGATTGTCAATATCATCTTGATCTTTCATATCCTTGTCCTCTATAGCTTCTGTTTCATCGTCTTTGTTATCATCTTCCTTATCATGTACTTTGCTTTGATTAGGAATCCCAACATGGTCTCTGGATTGTATTTGAGTACCACTGGACATCTTTATAGATTTTTCGACTAGCGCATTAATGTGACTTACTTCCCTACCTTGTAAGAAGCTACAACGAACTTCTGGTAGGCGTGCATACTTTTTACTAAGTATCGCATTTTGAGGTTGGTAGTTGGGATGTCTTTTCTTATCCCACTTGGTGTCTGGTGGTATGGATCTTTTGTGGGGAGGAATATAAGGAAGCAGTCAGTGTGGCTTCCCTTCCTTTCTGGTTGTAGTAGCAACTTCGGACTCTTCCATACTTGAATATATATGGGTCATCATAGTGCCTTGTTCCTTTTCGGCTGTCCCTTTCGGCCGCCGCACACCGCGCTTTTTCCCTCTGCAGTCGCGTCCCGACCGCGTCTTTCAGGCCTTTACCTGCGATCCGACCACGGCTCTCAGACGGTTTCCGACGCCCTGCCGGCGGATTCAAGTCTGTTACCTGCGATCCGACCGTGGCTAATCAGCCTGTTTGCTGTGATCTAACTGCACCTGTCGGCCATTTTCCCGCGTCCCGACTGCGGCTTTCAGCCTCTTTCCGGCTCCCCGACTGCGTCTGTTAGCCTTTTTGCCGCGACCCGACTGCATCTTTTTCCCTATTTCCTGCGTCCCGACTGTGTCTGTTGGCCCGAAAGCCGCGACCTGACTGCGTCTGTTTCCTTCAAACCCGCGGTCTGCCTGTTCCGATTCGCCACAGAACCGCGGTCTGATTTCTGCATTTTTCCTGTTTTGAGCCCAGCCCCTTTTGCTGCAATATTTTATGCATCTGAACAGCCCCCTGTCCTACCTGCAGCCCACTTCCTTACAACCTTTCTGCAACATAATTTCTGTTCCCTTTACAGAATTCTTTTAAAATTTCAGTATTTTTAATTCAGAAAATTTTGCAAGTTAAAGTTTCAATTCCAGCATTATTGATAGTTAGAAGTTGCCCCCCTTGTGGCACTTCTATTTTGGGTTCATAACCTCACGAGCACACACTCTGTCCCATAAATCAAGTGAGCCTTAAAAAGTACCTAACTGAACCAACATTCTAACCTCACTTGGGGAACACAAAAGAATCATTGTAGTTAGGTAGGATCGGGGGGATAGGCTTCCAATAACACCCCTCGGTTACTTTCACTTGAGACATAGTTGTTGTCCAAATAGGGAACCAAAATCCCCTAGTACTTTTTGGCACGGTCACGACCAGTTTATCAGAGGGCCTCTCCCTTAGGAGGGTTGAAGTCGGGAGACTGGTTCCGGAGGCCTGAGTGGAATACCGCACTCCATTCAGTAACCGAAGGGCTACCTTTCACGGTTCGCGGGATATCCCTGTATAGGGGTATTGCGGTAAACGGACTAAACGGAAGATTCACCTTTCTGGACGTGTCATGAACGGGGTATCTTAGTTGCCATTCTTCTAGGATTGACTACCCGGTATCCCTCCCGGTAGGGGGATATCATAGCCACTTGGCTTTCCTACTCATATTGTTTGACTTGGATTTCATCACCTTGCAGAGGATATGTTTAGTTGAGTCAGAATACTTTTAGTTAGGTGTTTTGCATGCTCCTTTACCTCCCTTTGGTCTAGTGAGTCCACCATTTGTTATTTTTAGGAAACCTGCTGCTTGTTGGTATTCTGACCATCTTTGTTGATACTCCACCTATTGTAGCACAGCTGTTGCAGTGGGTGTTTTGAGTTGGTTGTTGGCCTGAGTGCCTTGTTTTTTAGCTCTCCTCCTGCACACTCGGTTGCATTAGGATTTTTGAGCTGTTTTTATACTCACCTCAACCCACAGAGATTTGACACCATCTGTCACCATTGAGTCCCCGAGACATTCTCGGCGCCTCAGGGGCGAGCCCCCACAGCACGATTCTGTTGACACCACACGTCATAGATTCCGATCATCATCTGTTGATACCACTGATCACAGATCTAGAGCCTTGTCACTTGACTCCACTCGTCAGCGACATAGGACTCCGTCACTAGATATTGACGCTCCTTACTTTACCTTCGATTTTGACGAAGAGTCTGAAAACCCTATTTACAGTGCCCCTACTAGCCCCATGGCTGGCACGACTTCCACTCCTTTTGTTATAGGGACCATTGGTGGCACATCCACCACTACACCAGTTACTACACCTGTTTTGGGTATGCCCTCCATGGGGCCCTCATCCACCATTCCCATCACGGTACCTATTCCCGCAGAGGGAATCCCTATCCCCACTACATCAGTGGCTCATACTACCCATGGTGGTGCTGGACCATCTTCCACCACCTTCGTTCCCCCACTTGGGGGCACCATCCCAAGTCCTGTCCCTCCACTTGGGGGCATCGGCCCCCACCTGGTCCAACCCACTACTGTGTCACATCCTTCTTCCAGTTTACCATTCATGGCTAGCCTCAATTTACCTGACCTGGCCAGATTGACCAACGATCCTATTCGACACAACCCTACGTGGCCTCATATGCCTACCAAGCTCCCCTCTGACATCCCTAAGTTCAAGGGCAAGGCCGGTGAGGACCCACAAAACCATATCATGTCTTTCCACCTATGGTGTTCCTCTAACTCCATAGTGGATGACTCTGTTCGCCTCCGTCTCTTACATCGCACCTTCACTGGCTCTGCAACCAAATGGTATATCGAGCAACCTCATGGGACCCATGCCACCTTTGCTTCCCTTGCCTCGACATTCCTGCAGTTCTTCCAGTTGCCTGTCCGCTATGACGCGGGCGTTGAGATCCTCCTATCCCGCAGACAAAACACGGCTACCCACATCACGGACCACATCCATGAGTGGCGTCGACGCCGTAGCTTATGCAAGATCAAACTAGACGACCGTATCTTCCTAGATTGGTTCCTCAAATCCCTTCTCCCTGTTATTGCTAAGGATGTGGCATCAGAAAGACCCCAGTCTGAAGAAGAGGCCATCCTTAAGGCACAGCAGTTCGACCTCATTTACGCCCAGTCGAGCTACCTTTATACCATTATACCTGACGCCCCTCGCGGCGAGTCCTCCCAGCATGATGCACCGGGGGAATCCCACGCTGCAGACAGTATCATTGGCCGTGTTTCTTCGCATCCCCAACCATTTTCTATTGCACGTCCTACCCCTGGCCCCGACCTTTCACGGGCTACCTCACAGTCTGGAGCAACCAACTCATATGCTCCCATGACACATCACCATCACCATGGACCCCGCATGTCCTCCTCAATGCTTCGGTCATGCGACTCCCGCTTATGCCCCCCCAGTCGCACCTCAGCCTTACTACCATCAGCAGGCTGCCCCAGCTCCTGCGCCTTCACAGGCCCAACCTGCTTATTATCCGCCACAGACAGCCCCTACGGTGAATCCACAACCCGCTCCGCAGCCATATCAGCAACCCCCTCAAGTTGCTGCACCTGCTCAGCCTCCACCTGCATATTATCAACCGCAGCCTGCTCCCGCACCTGCGCAACCTCAGAATCCACCTGCTGCCCAAGGGCAAGTTTAACGCCCAACAAAACCCGCAGCAAAACCAGAACAACCAACGCAACCAGGGCCAACAGAACCGCGGCAAGGGCCGTAATCGTGGGAACAACCAACCTGCAGATCAAGCCGGTCAACCGGCTAATCCCCCCGACAACACCAATGCGGCCCCTGCTAATCAAAACCCTGATCGCCCCGCCCAAGCAGGCTAAAAACCCCAATTTACGAACAAACCACCCTTGTTCTATTTGCGGGGTCTATGGACACTACACGCATACTTTCCCACACTTAGAGCGAGCTCGGCAGCTCTGGGTTGACGATGCCCATCGCCAAGGGCATGCGGCTCCTCAAGCACCGCCCAACCCCCCACAACCTCAGCAGCAACCTTTGGTGCTGTAAAACCCCTTACCAACCCAAGGCGTGGTGAACACTCAGCCGTTGGCCCCTCAAGCTAACGCGCAACCCCAACAACAACAGATCACATACGCCGCTCCTGATCAACCCATGTTTGACTCAGGTACCCATCACTTGTTGATGATGTCGCCCAATGATGTCAACCTACAGACCCGTCGGAACCAATATGGCTCCACCTCTGAAGCCCTTCCCGCTGATAAAACCACTAACGCTCATCCCACTGATCAAGCGTTACGTATCCCTCCCCCGCCGGTCGATGGCGCTTCCAAAGCAGCTCGTTTCCCACTTCGCCGTATCAACAATAACCCCAATGCGCGTGCTGCGTCAAACTACAACATTGTAGACGACCTAGCCCAATCTCCCGCAGCCATGTCTGCGTTAGAAGTCTTGAAGAACTGCCCTTCCCAGCGCAAGACTTTACTCTCCGCCATTGGGGGGATTGACCCAAATGATTCGAATCTGATGGCATTTGATTTGGACCAATCCGAACCACGCCTGCCTTCCTCCTTAGCATTCCAAGTTTCTGTTTCCGTTCGGAATCTTGTCATCCATCGATGCATCATCGATGAGGGTGCCTCCACATGCGTTATGTCTACATTCGTATGGCATAAGTTGGGATCCCCTACCCTCCAGCAGTCCACCACTGCGTTACGCGCCTATGACGGTCGTTCGGCTCAGCCCCAAGGTCTCCTAGCCAATGTCCCTGTCCAGTTAGGTGGTAAAACCGTCCTCATCGATATCGAGGTCATCAATGCCCAATTGGATTATAACCTTTTACTTGGCCGCAGTTACATGTATGCCATCAGGGCGGTTGCCTCCTCCGTCTTTCGCACCATGATGTTTCCCCATGAGGGACGCGTGGTTAAGATTGACCAGCTCACCTACTATGATCCCAGTGCTCCCGCAGCACCTGAAAATGTTCTCCCCATGGTTGAACAACCTGTTTCTCGTGCCACCACCTCGTTTGTTTCCTCTACGGGGCCTGGAGTCTACTCAGACGCGCCGATGACTTCCACCTTCCAATCTATTCCACCTCCCTCGGCCCCCACGGACGTGTCTGACTTATGTACCTTGTCCCATGATAACCCACCACCTAACAATCAACCACCCTTGTTTCCAAAACCACCATTGGTACCTAGCCACATTGGTGTTACACCCATCCATACGATCCCCTTCCTAGTCCCTCCATCGGGAGTAGTAAGCGCCCCGGTCATGGCTACCCTTAGGCTCCCTGGGTTAACTTTGGGATTACCCGTATGGTATCTTTCGCCTCCGGTTCGCCCGCCAACACCAGACGTCGTCCTCCAACCGGTGCAACCCATGGCTACTACCACTCAGCCACCTCCCGGTGTCTCTACCCCTTCGTCCTCCACGACTCCTCCTCCTACTCCCAAACCCACTGGGGGCAGAGGTCCCCAACCTTACACTGCTGTACCACCTCCCAAGACAGTAAAAAACCCTCCAGTATTTCGTGCTCCCCCCAAATGCTCGTTGTGCGATGAGTTAGGCCATGCGACACACCAATTCCCACAGTTACCAGCATTGCAGAAACACATGCAGATGCTCGACGATGACCCCAACATCCCGGTTGTCGAACTAAACACCACCCCTAAGCCCAAAGACAAATCCCTGCGTACCAACCACTCCTGTTCCATATGCGGCGTTTACGGGCATTATTCCCATCATTGTCCCGATCTCCCGGATTACAGAGCAGCTCTCTATGAGATGAACAATCTGGATCTTGAGACGGCACCGCCTACCATTGAGGATATCTACCCCCCAGACTCTTCACCTTCAGGAGAGGTTAACACCATTTATATGATCTCTTCCACCACTACTCCCTCGTCAACTGATTTGACGATGCAAACTTTCCGAACCGATGAGGAGATTCTTGAGGCCCTTACCGCCCCGGATTATCCCTGGGATGATATGCACCACCGTTCCTATTTTATCCCAGAAGAATTCTCCTCTAGCACAGCTACCCAATTCACAGTTGAGTCCAAAGACTTCCTTCCCACCAAGGTCGACTGGTTCAAGGACCCTATTCCTGCTCCTGACGCCTTCGAGGAAGGTAACATGGCCAACATCTCACCTGTCCTCCAAGTTGATATCGCTGCCCCAGGACGTGCCCCTGAACTCATCACTTTAGGAGCATTCTGCAGTAAACAAGAGATTGAGGACTACATAAACCTTTTCAGAGAATTCCGTGATGTCTTCGCTTGGTCCTATACCGAAATGCCTGGTCTTGACCCCGCCATTATCGAGCACCACATTGACACATGGCCTGATGTACCCCCCGTCCATCAGAAACAGCGTCCTAATACCTCCCTCAAAGTTCCCCAGTTGTGCCCCTCAACTCATCACTTTAGGAGCCTCCTGCAGCGAACAGGAGATTGTAGACTACACACAACTCTTCCACGAGTTCCGTGATATCTTCACCTCCCCCCTCGAACAGGGGGCATACATCTTAGCTGACTCCGAAGGCCATCCTTTGCGCAACCCCTGTAATGGGTTGTATCTTAAGCGTTTTTACCCGTAAATGAAACCGCGGCCCTATTGGTCCGCATTGTACAGTTTGCTATCTTTTTGTTTTTCCACATTTTTACCTTCATCTTACATTCATTCTTTCTGCATGATTTCAGATGGATCATCTTCCACCTTGTTACACTGGCTTCGCTGATGGCGCAAGCCGCTGGTCTCCCAACCTGGCTTCTGCAGCATGGGTCTTGTACTCCCCTTCCAACGAGATGATTCACCTTGACGGAATATGTATAGGCGCTGCTACCAATAACCAGGCGGAGTATGATGTTGTGACCGGTCTCTTGACTGCCGCCCTCCAAATGGGCATATGTCACCTTCATGTGTTCCTTGACTCCCAGCTACTTGTCTCCCAGCTCAACAATTGCTACCAGGTGCGTGATCCCTGCCTTTATAGAAAATTCCTGCGCGCAAAACAACTCAGCCGACAATTTGAATCCATCACATTCACACATGTCCCCAGAGCCCAAAATAGTGTCGCAGACCAAATGGCCGACAACATCCTAGATTGGCATATCAATCAAACCATGTAACATCATGCATCACAAACCCATAGCATCTCATAAAAATATATAAAAACCCAAAAAGATTGCATCGCATCCACATTTTGCATCAATGTACATAAAACCACATGCATATCCATAGGGGCATCCACGTGCCTAATCATACATACATCATGTCACATCACATAAAATACACAAGGGGCATCCACGTGCCTAACATCCTAACCTACTTGCATCCACGTGCAATATAAACATATCACAACTCATAAAGCGCATCCACGTGCGTACAAATATAACAACATCATACACAAAGGTGCATCCACGTGCATATATATATATATATCAAAAAATATACATGTTCAGTGCTATACATGTCCTGAGTACCCCTGTACTCAGCTATACAAAAATAGCTATACATCCCTCATAGCCTCATCAACATACATGCCGTAGCTACAAAACTCGAGGGGAGTCCCCTGCCCTCCCTAATGGGAGTCGTATCCTGCATCACTGCCGGCATCGGCTGCCTCTGAGTCCTCCCCTCGCTCCTCCTCCGGCAAATCCTCCTCTCCTCCGGCCTCCTGTGCCCGTGCCCGGTCCACCAAGATCGCCACCCCGGATCGCGATGGATCTGAACTCTCGGGGTGCCCTCATACAATCCTGAACTACATCAGGATCGACATCCCGCCATCCCTCGTCGGTCACCCCTATCAACAACCGATCTAGTAGTGCCCGCACCAACTCCAGTGTCCCCTCCGCATCACGGCGACGGAGCTCACCTCGCCCAGGCAGAGCTGGGACGGCCACAATACCCCTCCGTGCCACATGTCCAGGAGGCGGCCTCGGGCCCACATCTGCAAGATCACCCATATGTCAGTCACAGTATATCAATCTACTATCATATAAATAAAACTTGACATACATAACATGCAAGCAAAAACACATACGTACCATCGGGACCCCATGCCTGTCCTGGTGCTCGTGGCGCCTCCGGATCTCCCGTGAAGTCCATATCCCGATACGGGAAGTCGTCCAGTGTCAATGGTATCTAGAGCCACTGCAGGTACAACTCCTGCGTAAAATATCTGCCCACGTCGCCGCCACCACGGCGGCGCATCATCTCGCTCCACCGCACCATCCGCGGCTCCCTCAAACCTCCTGCTCTGATCGGCACCCGCGGCCGCAGTGTGGGTACCCTCTCCATAAAGAAGGCACACAAGAAGGAACCAAAACAAAAGCCCTTTCCAGCTTCCTTCGCTGCCGTCAGCTGCCGCTGCACGCAGGTCAGGAACATCTGGCCCCACGCGTAGTACACCCCATCCAGTACGCGCTCTATCATCTGCATCTGACCCCCAGACACCTTCTCAGGTGACTGGGACCCCAGTACTCGAACCACACATACCGCCAAGGCCTGCACTGATGGCTCCTCTAGATACCTCACCAGGAGTGCATTCCTATGCACCATCGCCTTGGGCCTACAGTATCTCTCTAGCATGTCCTCCATGTCTACGTCCGCGGCGAACCGCGGCTGTGTGTCTGCCACCCTGCCCAGGCAAGGCAACCCCGTCAAAAAGTATACATCAGTCAGGGTGAGGTCCACCCTCTCACCCTGTACCCGGAAAGCCTGTATGTCCGGCTCCCAGAAACTAATCAGTCGGTTCAGCAGCAACGCTGCTGACCGTATCATGGGTATCTGGGCAAACTTTAGAAGTCCAAATAGCCCCAGTACCGACCGTACATTGTCATCCTCTCGGATGACGGCCATGATCTCGTCAGGAATCTCCCGCTCTCTCCATAGAACCTGCAGCATCCTGTTAATCACACCAAGTAGACTCATCAGACTCATGTCAACTGAATAAGTACTTTTCCCTCTCCCGGAAGACCCTCATAGCTCGGCCCAAAACCGCGGCTTTCGGGCTTCCTGCCGCGGTTTCCAACCGCGGCTGTCAGGCCTACAGTTGCGGTTCTTAACCGCGCCTGTCAGCCCTAACCCCGCGGTTTGGAACTGCGTGTTCCTCCTTGGAACTCGCGGTACTAGACCGCGTATCCATCCAGGAAACACACGGTCGCCAACCGCGTGGTTTACCCCGAAACTCGCGGTCGCCAACGGCAGTTTCGACCCCCCGACCCGCGGTCCACCCCACGTGGACCGTACAAATAAGCCCTGGGACCCACTACCCAATCCCCAACCCTAAAAAACATGCAGGTATGAGTCTGACGGAATACCTGTATCTCTCGGATCTGAAATCGGCCGGTCGGATCGTCCAGAAATGCCACCTAAGCTCTGGTCCACTCTGATCACAAGTCAAAGTCACAACGTACAAATGACACATGTCATGTTGGACCCACCACTATTTATAGTCAGTTGACTTTTTCTTGTTTTGGCCATTCTGACCCCATATGGAGTCCGTTTTACGAACCGTTTCCACCACTGGAATCAGCACGACGAGACCGTCATGATGGTCACCTCGTTGCATTATTTTCACACCGTCATTTTTTGCCCATTTTTCAGACGCCACTAGTCGCCTCGGTTTACGTGCCACATCGGCCGTTCTCCGTTTTTCACATATTTTATACCATCGGATTCATTTTTCCGAGCTCGTGATGATGCTTGAGATCATTTCTCGCTCTCACCCCCCAATTTTTTGGGTATTTTTCCAAAATGCCCTCGTCGCCTCAGTGTGCGTGCCACATCGGTCGTTACCTGTTTTTGACACCCTTTATATCGCCGGATTCATTTTTCCGAGCTCGTGATGATGCTTGAGATCATTTCTCGCTCTCACTTGGTACAATTTCCACATTGTGTCCCGACACCTTGCTTCCTCGGTTTGCGTGCCACATCGGCCGCTATCGGATTGTTCCACATTTTTACATGAGCCATTCACTCCTGTCATACTGCCAATGTTTCGTTATTTTGCCACCATTTCATCTACCCCGCAAGGAGGCCCACCAGTGTTCCCCACTACCCTCGTTCTTGATCACCATTACTGTTCCTTGATTGAACACTTCCTCCTTGCCTGGCCATTCCTTTTGTTCGGTATAATTTTATCCCTTTTTCGGGCTGGACAAGTCCTTTACGAAAAAGGCACTTAGGGAGTTTCCGTTAAGCTCTTTTCTGACTCCTAAAAGAATGAAAAGATCGCCGAGCAATCTTGCTTCCTTTCATGCTCGTTAAAGTACCCGAAAGGGCGTCTATCTGGTATAAGTTTACCCCTTTTCCGGACCTGGAAGACTAATTACGAAAAAGGAATACTCTAGTCACACCGGCTAGAAGAGTTCTTCATTGCATCCTTTTATGCTTCTTTGGGCCTTGGAGACTAAATCTACGAAAAAGCAACCCCCTGGAGTCTTCTTATTTTCTTTCAGACTCTCTAAAATTGAAAGCAACCACAAGCATGAACTGTCCTGGGCTCGTAAAATCCACACAACAGTACCATTCCATCATTTCCGAGTCTTCTTATCGCTTTCAAACTCCTTAAAATTGAAAGCAACCACGAGCATGAACTGTCCTGGGCTCGTAAAATCCACACGACAGTACCATTTTACACACACTTCTTCTAGTTCATTAATCCATGAAGAAGTCTCCTCCCGTGCCTCCTGGCACTATGATCGATCCTCTCGGCAGCACCCCCAATCAGGTCGCCTTTGTTCAGAGTATTCTGCAGTCTCCTGCCATTTTACACCAGCTTGAGTCTCCCTCAGCCCAGTTACCCTCCCAGATCTATTACAGCTATGATCCCTTTCCCCTCAGTCAGTTTCATATGCTGCCAGATCATTCCCATTATCATACTCTGAACAAAGGAAGTTTGAGTCCACCCACTCTACTTGCCCAGTTGTCACCACCAGTTTGTCAGTCCTGCCCTCAGTACTATCATATTTCGGTTCTCCACCTCGCGCTTCTGTCAAGGAAACATCATTGCCTTGATAGTTGCAGGTCTCCCTCTGTCGACGACAGCCCCTCTATTCCAGAGGATAGGCCCAGAGGTCCCTACGCCTTGGACTTATCACCATCTGTGGTAAGTGCCTACGGACCATTCTAAGAGGAGTCATCATTGCCTCTCCGAGTGGTTGTTTCTCTCATGCTCGACTTTAGCACCTTGATCGCATCGTCGAGAATCGCGTAGGATTATATCCTTTACATTATGTGTCGAAGACCCCGGATTTCCCCGACTCTAGCACATTGGTGAGTCACTTCGGAACGACCAGTTATATGTTCCCGTGGATGTCCGGGCTGCGTTGGCATTTGTATTCGGAAGCCATCCAGTTACCTGCTTCCTTGAGTACCCAGTTTCAGTCCCAGATCAGTTCCAGTTCAGTGTACCATTGCGAGTGTACCCCTTGTCACTCTGATCCAGCAGCTCATTAGTTCCTTTGGTACCACATTCAGTAGCACTGTTGATTGTTCCAATGTATCAGCTCTTCAGCACAGACATGGTCAGCCCAGCAGTATGTCCCAGATTTGTGTCCCCTCTGGACCCTTATGATGTACACAGTGGTTCTCTATGTATCTTACAGGTCCCCCTTTTTCAGGCCTCACAGTTCTGTTTATGTATCTTGATACGAGCATGGGTATGCCCGCCTCGTCCATATATTGAGATTATTCCTCAGTCAGTATTTGAGGTCATGTATATTTCAGGTCCCCTTTTTGGACCCCATTGTTTATGTTATGTTATATCCTGATACGAGCATGGGAATGCCCGCCTCGTCCATATGATCAGATGATCCCTCATCCATTATTGAGGATATGTACTTTTAGTTCTTGCAGTTGTTCGGGATCGTTGTTCCGGGCTTCAGTTTGTTTCTTCTCTTCTCTCCACTCCCCAGGAAAACCATTCATGACTTATGATGTCCATCGGCCATACGATGAGCTCCTGCCCTCGCACATCAGGGAGCAATCTGTTAACACCCAAAAAGTGTCCACTACCTCATCTACCACATTATATGGCTCATTTGTCCATTTTCCTACCATATTTCCCTTAAAATCCCCAAAAATCCCATTCAAAAGCCTCCAAAAGGCCTAAAATGCCTCCAAAAGGCCACAAAACCCTCAAAATAGCCTAAAAAAGGCTAAAAAAACCCCTTTTTCCTCCAAAAATATCCAAAATTCCTCAAAAATAGCAAAAATCCCCTAAAAAGGGAATAAAAAATATAAAATAATGAGGAAAATGAGGAAAAAACCCTATACAGCTGCACAAAACCATGTGTTTCCCAAAACCATGGGTCAGCACTCCACCACCAAAAAACTATAAATAGGTGATGGAGATCCCTTATTCCATATCCACAATCACAAGCACCCTTACTCTGCCAAAATCTCTCTCGAAACCCTAGTTCACCATTGAACTACTTTCACCTTGAGAGCCACCATTGGCCCATTCCCACCATTGGAGAAAGAGAATGAGCATATTGGAGCTTGGAGCATCCTCTTGGACATTGCAAGGAGCTTCATCAAACCTTCACATTGAAGGTAATATCAATACAAAAAGCCATTCCTTAAATTTGTTGTTTATGTTTCATGCATGTTTTAGAATTAATTTAATTTCTGTTTTAGCTTAATTATTTACATTTACTGAACTGCTACTAAGGAGTCCATTCTCCTTAGTAGGTGCTCATTTGCACAAGCTAGGGGTAAAACCCTAGCTACAGCAGTCTTGAGTTGTACTTAATAAATATCATTTAATGTTGCTTCATGTTTTTCCTTGCTTGAGAATTCAGATGGCATAGCTGATTCTTCTCCCTTTAACTCATCAATATCATTTAATGTTTCTTCCATTATGGTCGCAGTCCATTCTTTTGTCGTGAGTGCATATGCATTTTCCAGCTCTATTTGACCTGAGAACTCTAGAGTCCCTTCCTTTTTGGTTATGGTCGCAGTCCCTTCTTCTATCATGAGTACAGATGCAGTTCCCAACTCTACTTGACCTGAGAAATCGGGAGTCACAAGAGCTTCTTCCTTTCCTTTCTTCTTGTATTTCCAATACCATCATTTTCAATTTGGTGTACGTTTCCTCTTCTTTAAGCCATCTCTTTTCGATTTCGTCGAGTTTAGATTTGATACTTATTCTCGACTTTTGGCCATACATGATTTAGCTAAATGATGGAAACATAATGACTCCAGTTTGTGAAAATCTTTCAAGAATTTTTTTTATTTTTTTGGAAAATTTTCGCTTTTTTATAATAATAATTATTGTTGCTAACTATACATATAATTTTCATATATATAGTTCTTATTTATTTATATAATAATAAAACTATTATTATATATTATTTTCCTTTATATAGTTTTTTTTATTTTTCAAAATTAAAATATTAAAACTGATCTAATTTAATATTATTACAACGTTTTAATATATTTAATTTTTTTTTGAAAATCAAATTAGGGATTTGAGGAGGTTGTGGGTTGGTGGTGGGATGGTGGAGGAAGAGGACAAGAGAGGATAGCAGGGAATTGGCAGCGTGGAATGGTAGGAGAGAGGGAGTAGGACGCAGGAAGAGGTGGCTGCTGGGGTGACGCGAAGAGGGAGGCGAGCAGGCTGATGGGGGTTGGGCGGATGGGAGTGGAGAGGGCGTGCAAGCATAGGATGGCAACGCGCAGGCTGGAGGGTGTGCAGGACAGGGGGGGTAATGGAGCTCGGTGCGAGGGGTGGATGATGGAGGTCGACGCGTGGGAGATGACAAAGGATTGCAGAGGGGCGAAGAAGAGGATGGGAGCAGCGACGACGTGGAAGGGAGCAACGAGCAGGTGAAGGAGGAGATGGATGGAGGGGATGGTGGCTGGTGGGAACGGCGTGGAAGGGAACAGCGTGCGGTGAGGGATGGTGATGGTGAAGTGGACGATTGGGGTTGGAGATGGGAGATTGGGCAGTGGCGGGAGAACTGCGCAGGGAGATGTGTGAGGAGGAAGGAGGGCGGTGGTGGGAGAACTGCGCGGGGAGGAAGGAGATAGAGATGCATGGATGAGGACGCTGGTGTGGAATGGAGGTAGAGTGGAGAGAGGAGGTGTGAGATAGGGAGGGGCGCAAGGGTGTGGGAGAGGAGTGTGCAGAGGAACTGGAGCAAGGGTGTGGGTTGTGAAGAGTATGTAGAAGGCTGTGGGAGTGGAGGGAGCATAGAGGGGTGTGGCAGATGGAGGGAGGGAGCACATAGTAGCGTGGAATGAGGGTGATGGAGGGAAAGTTGAGGACGCAGAGGGAGGGCGAACGTAGTGAAGTGGAGTGTGAAAGGAGTGAGTGTGTGGAAGGAGGTGTGAGTTGTGTGGCAGGGGTTGTGTGGAAATGGAAAAATAGAAAAGGTGAGTGAAGATGGAGAGTGAGAGGAATGAAGATTTCGAGGATGGAGAATGAATGCTCAGAGCTCAGTGCGAGCAAGAGCATAAAGCTCTGATATCACTTGTAAGCTACCAGGTTTATATGATTATCTTAATATATATATATATATTTATTTATTTATAATTTAATTGATGATTATTACATAGAAATGTTGACATTATATATGCATGGTAACTAATGAACGGTCACACCTTAAGATGAGGTGACCTTTGACCACTAATGACTAATTAACCTAATTATTAATAATTTATTAAGAGTAATATACTATTAGGTGTATTACAAGAACTATATATATAGAAAATTATATGTATAGTTAGCAACAATAATTATTATTATAAAAAAAGCGAAAATTTAAAAAAAAAAAAAAATTTCTTGAAAGATTTTCACAAATTGGAGTCATTATGTTTCCATCATTTAGCGAAATCATGTATGGCCAAAAGCCAAGAAAAATTATCAAATCTAAACTAGACAAAATCGAAAAGAGATGGCTTAAGGAAGAGGAAACGTACACCAAATTGAAAATGATGGTATTGGAAATACAAGAAGAAATCGCCAAGAAGAAAGGAAAGGAAGAAGCTCTTGTGACTCCCGATTTCTTAGGTCAAGTAGAGTTGGGAACTGCATCTGTACTTACGATAGAAGAAGGGACTGCGACCATAACCAGAAAGGAAGGGACTCTCGAGTTCTCAGGTCAAATAGAGTTGGAAAATGCATATGCACTCATGACAAAAGAAGGGAGTGTGACCAGAATGGAAGAAACATTAAATGATATTGATCACTTAAAGGGAGAAGAATCAGCTACACCATTTAAATTATCAAGCAAGGAAAAACATGAAGCAACATTAAATGATATTGATCAAGTACAACTCAAGACGGCCTTGACACCTATGATGGAACACGGTACTACAATGACTCCTAAATATTTAATTAGGGAAGAGTCTGAAGTTGCTACAATAACGAGAAAGGAAGGGACTTCCGAGTTCTCAAGTCAAATAGAGTTGGAAAATGCATATGCACTCATGACAAAAGAAGGGATTACGGCCATAAAGGAAGAATCTATTACGACTCCCGAGTTCTCAAGTCAAGTAGAGTTGGAAACTACATATGCACTCTCAACAGAAAAAGCAACTGCGACTCCCAGTTTCCCAAGTAAAGAGGAACATGGTACTAAGACGACCCCTAAATATTCAAGTACGAAAGAATTTGAAGTTGTTACTGCAATCAGAAAGGAAGGGAAGAAACGTCGACTGCCTCCTTATATTCCTCCAGACAAAAGATCCAAGCCACCAGACTCCTAGAGGGATAATAAAAGACTCCCCAACTACAAACCTCAAAATACGATACTCAGTCAAAAGTATGTATGTCTACCAGAATTTCGTTGCGGATTCTTACAAGGTAGGGAAGCAGTGCACATTAATACGCCAACTGAAAAATCTATAAAATTGTCTAGTGGAACTCCAGAACAAGGACTTGTTAAGGAAGATGATAATAAGGACGATAAAATAGAAGAGATAGAGGACAAGGATATGAAATATCAAGATGATATTGACAATCACAATGTGAATATCAATTATAAAGAAAACAATGATGTCATAGGTTGTAATAATAAAACACAAAATACGAATGAAGTCATTATTAACAACAATTATGAAAGAAATGAAGTGGTAGAAGAATGCAATGATAAAAGCGTCGAAGATAACCTTAATCATGGTAACGGACAAGAACGAAACCTAGAAGTTGTCATGACAAATGAAAAGATGAACATTCTACCAGTGGTCGCAACTCAAGTTATTCTAGAATCTCAATATCAAAAGGCTCACCGGGTACAACTAAAGATAAGCTTGCCAGATAAGGAAGTAAGTACATTATTAGTAATTAACACTACAGATAAGAAAACCATATCAAAGCATGCAGAAATATCAAAGATCCACATAAAATTAGAAGAGCAAAGGAACACCGTCAGATTAGCAGATCTGAAATATACGTCGCTTAGTTGTTATGTGTTCATCTACAGAATCATAAGCATGATAATATTTGAATGGAAATGTGACCAATTATTCCAAGAACTACTAAACCGTGGCATAGTTATTCGTGGCAAGAATTCCAGCCGCAACACGCTTGTAGAAGATTCGTGGTCGAATCTTTTCAGAGCAGGATGACTTGTAATATACCTAAATAAGTATATTACTATTATTATTAATTAATATAACAATTAGGTTAAATTTGTATTATTGGTCAAAGGGAACCTCTTTTCATGGTGCAACCTGTGAGATTTTCAATTACTAGGAACTAGATTCATAAGACAATTTCACCATGGAATATTTTAAACAATGAGAGAAGAAGAATAGAGAGAATAAATTATGGAAAATACTCTGTATATCATTCATTGATATTGTAACAATATATAATACATCCTCCATGGAGAAAATCGAATTGCTTTGAAGCAATATGGAAGGAGCAAAAAGAAAAGGCTTAGAAAAGACAAAAAAAAACCCTAGGTGGCAAAAGCAGTTTCCAAAACTGTCATAGAGGCTCACAAATTTGGAAAGTATGGTATGGAATCTCATGAGTGAGGTAAATGGAATGTAATGATGGATTTATAAGGTTAGATATGATGTGGAGGTCGAATTGGTCAAGTGGCAAAAGATTCCAAGTAAACTAGCTTTATCTTTTCCACTAGAAAGCATAAAAAACAGGACAAAGCTAACTAAAACTGGGTAGTGTCTTTCTAATTCAGGAATGGAATAAAATCAGACAGAATCCAAGGAAATCTTATCTAGAATATATCCAACTTCGTTTTTGTGAAAGTGGATAGCATGTGGTCCACTAAAAGACAAAACTGGCCTATTCTACCTAGTCAAAACTTAGGAAATTAATCATAAATGATTAATTAATTTTATCCTAAGTCTAGAATGACATAGTAGGTTTTTTAAATGTTCCAACACCCCCCCTTAAGCTTGACTTTATGTGATGGGAATCAGAAAAAATATCAGAAATATAGGGCCTAAGCAACAAGGCTAATGGTCACCCCAATACAAAAATAACTAGTCCATGTAAACTGAGGAAACAGGGAAAACCTCATGGGAACAAAACCCTCCCTCAAAAATGGACATGCTTAATGTCTTCATACTGTCATGTTGCTCATTTGAATGAGCTGAATGGGCTGCTTTTGAGTAATTGACTTGATGAAGAGATTGTGGATGTCATGATCATGCATCAGTGCATCGATGTTGTGTAGGAAAGAACCATGTGTTGAAGCTCTATGAAGTTCATCTTTTGATGATGGAGGAGCATCAAATGAATTTTTCTTGCTGATGTAACATACATAATCAAATCTGAAAACATAATCAATGATGGAAAGAATATATATGCATACTCCCTCCCAAGGAGAAACAATGAACTCAACAGGATCAATTTGTTCTATAGCTGAAATGTGGTGTACTAGTTTTTGTACTTTCTTCTCAAATTGATGTAGAACCTTTCTGATATTTAGAATGAGATCATGCAACTCTGAAATATCAGAATGTGACTCATATGGAGCAGCAACCAGTAAAGATGTGGAGTCTCCATGATCGAGCAGAGTTTCAATAGAATTTTTTTGAGAAACTAGATCACCCGGACAACTGAGCGAGCCTGGAGAGTGTGAGGACTTGAATTTTGAACCATGAGTGATGGGGTCCGGTCCAAATGTGTGGAATATCAGTCCAAATAATGCCAAAACAATGGATATCCAACCAATGAAAGATATGCAAGAAAAAAGTGCAACATAGGAAAGTGACACAGTGTAGGAAAACATAGAATTGTGTAGTTTCTTAACTGGAGAACTTGGGGTTTGTAGGGTATTTTGTGCATCCAAAGGTTGGGAATATGATGCGGGATATGTAATGACCTACATATTAGACTGTAAGTCATCTTCTAAATCAAAATCTAAAAGATTTGAATGATGGTGGAAATACCTTTCAGAAGACAAGTTAGAAACTAGTAAAAAATGACTAGTTTTGAGAGTAGACTTGGATGAACTGACCGAAGATTGTTCCAAGGAAGAGGTGGAGGTTTCTGATTCTGATATATCAGAATGTGAATCAATATCAGAGACATCAGAATTATATTTCACTATAGCACTCAAAGCATAAACATTATTACCTTTGGGAGAGGCTTGGAGACAGAGTTCTTGTTCTACAACAAGCTTGCCTTGTTCTTTCTTTGCAAAGTCAGGAACATCTATGTTATGCTCTTCAAGCATCTTGGCCATGATGTCCAATTTATTCTTGAAGCAATATTTCTAAGGATGAGTGCCTTTGCATCAATAAGAACACTTGGGCTTCTCCTTCTTCATCTTCTTGGATTTGGAATCTCCATCAGAATCCTCTTCATCTGACAATATCTTCTGTTTGGATTTGTCATTCTTGAAACTCTTTGCTCCATGAGAAACAAGTGAAAAGTATTTGGAGGGTGATTGATCCCTCATTTGGACCAGCTTGTCCTTTTATTGAGTGAGCAAATCAATGAATGCATCCAAGGTTGGCATCTTCCACTTGGGAACTGCAAGTTTTGTAGAATAAAACGTAGACACAAATATTGAGTATTCAGAGCTCAGTTTTGACAGAATGGTAAGGATTAATTGCTCATCCTTCTTCTCTATACCACATTGCTTGAGTTGAAGCACTAGGTTCTTGAATTTTGAGATGAAATCCTCCATAGAATAGAAATTACTTGGAATAAGAGAGATCAGCTCAATCTCCAACAAATGACCTTTGAGCTCGTCCTGTTTTTCAAAGAGAGACTCTAGCTTTGTCCACACTTCATTTGGAGTTGATAGAGAATCGATATGGAATAGATGATCTGGAGATACAGAGAGACAAAGTAACCCATAAGCTTCATCAATCCTATTGAACCATTTGGATTTTAATGCAACAACTCCTGGCTCAGTTTCAAGCCCCATAGTGACTCTATACAATCCTTTGCTCCGAAGCTGGATGATCATATGCGCCTTCCAGTCAAACAAATTGAAGGGAGTGAGAGTCACAGCTTTGGCTTGATTTTTCTCCATACTGATGCGCTCCTGGTGATGGTAATACCTGCAAAAAACACTCTTGGAAATTTTTTTGAATCAAGCTAGCTCTGATACCATGTGAGATTTTCAATTACTAGGAACTAAATTCATAAGACAATTTCACCATGGAATATTTTAGACAATGAGAGAAGAAGAATAGAGAGAATAAATTATGGAAAACACTCTTTATATTATTCATTGATATTGTAACAATATATAATACATCCTCCATGGATAAAAGTGAATTGCTTTGAGGAAATATGGAAGGAGCAAAAAGAAAAGGCTTAGAAAAGGCAAAAAAACTCCCTAGGTGGGAAAAACAGTTTCCAAAACTGTCCTAGAGGCTCACGAATTTGGCAAGTATGGTATGGAAGCTCATGAGTGAGATAAATGGAATGTAATGATGGATTTATAAGGTTAGATATGATGTTGAGGTCAAATTGGTCAAGTGGCAAAAGATTCCAAGTAATCTAGCTTTATCTTTTCCACTAGAAAGTAGAAAAAACAGGACAAAGCTAACTAAAACTGGATAGTGTCTTTCTAATTCAGCAATGGAATAAAATCAGACAGAATCCAAGGAAATCTTATCCAGAATATATCCAAATTCGTTTTTGTGAATGAGGATAGCATGTGGTCCACTAAAAGACAAAACTGGCCTATTCTACCTAGTCAAAACTGAGGAAATTAATCATAAATGATTAATTAATTTTATCCTAAGTCTAGAATGACATAGTGGGTTTTTTAAATGTTCCAACACGACCATTCATAGGTTAGCTTCCATATATATAATGGAAGCTATCATTGTAAAATTCATCAATTCAATTATAAAAATATATTTATTATCAAATATGATAATTATGTAAGGTTGATACCTTACAGGATCTTTACCTCCCTGATTTCTCGATTCTGAAGTAGCTTGACCTTGCTGCCCAAAATGGAAACATGTTGCACCGGAAAATCCCCTTCCGGTTCCACCTGGATCATAATTCATTCGATCAAATGAGTAATACCACGTAATTACATGTATATATATCAATAAAGAAAATAAAATCTCTCTAATTACCTAGATCACATTCCAATCAATTGCATGGTTAGCATAAGGTATATACTTTTTTCAATAAAGACACATGAAACACATTATGTACTCTAATGCAAGCGGGTAGATATAACTCATAAGCAATAGGTCCTATATTATCTAAGACCTCAAAAGTTCCATAGTATCTAGAAGCTAACTTGGACCAATTTCCTAATTTAAGGAACTCTTCTTGGGTCTAACTTTCAAAAACACAACTTGAAACTGTCTGGCAGTCATGTTCTGATCTACATAGATTTTCTTCTTGTCTTGAGATTCCTTTAGATTCCACTTTATCTTAACCATCTAATCCTTCATATACTTTACTAATTATGGTCCAAAAATGACTTTGTCTGTTGGGTTATCCCAAATGATGGGAGTATTGCACTTCCTTCCATACATGGTCTGAAAATGACTCATCTTTAAAGAGGAATGATATCCATTGTTATAAGAAAATTCAACCAAGTGTAAATAATATTCCCACTTAGATGTGTTGATGTATATGTAACTTCGGAATGTATTTCATATATATTTATTGTACTGTTATTAGAGATGTGTTATTCCTCTATAAGGAAGTGTCGTCATGTGGATTGACAAGTGTTGCAAGTGTGTGTACTTGTCGATGGGTTATTAGACCACCATGTGTGGGGTCGGCCCTGAAATATATATATTATAATGTGGATGTACCTAGCTAGACAAGTCGGCCCCATAAGGTCACTGGGAAAACAGGTTAGTATAAATAGAGATTAGGTGATCTCTATTTAGATCATTTGAAAAGTCATATCTCTCTCACTCAGAAAGTGGCGCACTAATGAGGAGGAGGATCATTTGCTACTAAGAGACTATCTCAGTGTATTTTGGTTGTACTTTGGTTGAGCCATTGCTCTCTCTATCTCTGAGGAAGTTGTGGGGTTTTTCACCTTAGGGTTTTCCCCATGGAAACTCTGTGTCTCTTGTCTCTCATGCTTTTGATTCTTGTGATGCTTGTCATGCTTATTGTGATTGTCATGCATTGATATACTGTATATGTTATTCTATCAGTGAAGATCCTAGAGTATTGTGAATTAATGCTCAAAATTTAACATGGTATCAGAGCTAACCTGAGAAGAAGACATTTTGCAGTGACAGAAACTTGAGTTTCTTGTTTATTGGGTTTCTCTCCACAGATTTTGGAAAAGAAGTATAGTAGATTGACTCTACTCATCAAGGCGCATCTATCTGTCCAATCAAAATTCAATTCCGAGCATTTTCAGATTTGGCACCAAAAATTAGGGTTTCCACGAAAATAGGAATTTCTAAAATTTGAAGACATAGCTGGAAACTCCTTGCAAAAATCGAAGTTTAGAGCTTTAGATCGAGATTTTTGGCTGGGTAGATCTCTGAGAAACTCAAACCCTAATTCAGGGCTCTCCCTAGTGAACTCGGGAGGACAAAAAGGAAAATCTGAAGGGTAAAACTTTGCTGATCTGAAATTATGAATGCACCAGGCTGATCAGCTCATCAAAGCGCATCTTTCTATCCTTTCAGAAAATTGAAATTCACATTTTGAATTCTTAGGGTTTTTCCGACAAACCCTAATTCGGGACCAGATCCAGTTTTCAGCATTTCAAGTGGTAAGACCTAAATCTTTTCTATTTCCATTTGAAGTACTCTTTAAGATGTCTCACCACACCAAGCTTGAGGATAAGCTTGAAGGGGCTGATAACTTCCGAGCTTGGAAGTATAGGATTGGGTTAATCCTGGAAGAGAATGAGTTGGACTCATATATAAAAGAATACATCCCTATCCCAGAGGATGAAGAGGCCAAGGTATTGCATAAGAAGAACTTGGTCAAGGCAAAGAGAATCATTGCTGATTCTATCAAAGACCATCTCATACCCCATGTGTCTTCTCTAAAGACACCCAAGAAGATGTTTGACTCTTTGACCAAGCTATTTGAAGGGAAGAATATTAATCGGAAGATGACTCTGCAGAATCAATTGAAAGGGGTCAAGATGTTGAATGGAGAAACCATTCAATCTTACTTCTCCAAGGTCTCTCAGATCAAGGAACAACTCGAAGCTGTGGATGAAGTAGTGGACAATGGTGAAATTGTTATGACCACTCTGAATGGCCTACCTAGGTCATGGGACTCCTTTATTCAAGGAATCTATGCAAGAAAGAAATTGATCTCTTACAGTAAACTATGGGAGGAATGCTCTCAAGAAGAAGCTAGACTTGTAGCTCGTGAGGAAAAGATGGGAGGTGAAGATCAAGCTCTCACAACTCACACCAAAAGAAGCAAGCCCAAGAAGGAGCACTCTCACTACAAAAGATCCTATCAAAAGAATAAGAAGGATCTAAGATGCTTCACATGCAATGAGAAGGGTCACTTTGCTTTAGATTGTCCCAAGAACAAAAGGGATAATAACAACAAATTCAGCAAGAAGAAGAAGGGCAACAAAAGAAAGTTCCATGCTTATGCTGCCGAGGATGATGAACCTCCAAAGAAGAAGGCTAGGGAAGAAAGTGATGATGACTCATCAAGTGAAGAAGAGTATGTTCTAATCTCTGCTCTCATAGGTACTATCTCCCATGGTTGTAATGATTGGTTGATTGATAGTGGGGCTTCCAAACACATGACTGGGTTTAAGGAATCTTTTGTGAATCTATCTGAACATGAATCACCCCAGAAGGTGAAACTTGGGGATGATTATCAATACCCAATCAAAGGAAGTGGTGAAGCCTCCTACAACCTAGATTCTGGAAAATATTTGAAGATGAAAGAAGTCCTTTATGTACCTGGGCTCAAGAAGAACTTACTCTCCATCTCTGCATTGGATGCAAAAGGTATGAGGGTTGCATTTGTGGATGGCCAAGTCCTAATGTGGCCAAAGGGAAAGACCATAGATGATGCAGTAGTGATTGGAGAGCAAGAGGGAGGATTGTATAAATTGAAGGGACAACCTGAACATGCCATGGTGCATGAATCCATGGAGCCAAGTGAACTTTGGCATAGAAGACTTGATCATATGCACTATAGGGCACTTCCAATTGTAAGCAAGGCTGTAGAAGGTCTTCCTGAAATCAAGACCAAACATGAAGGTGTTTGCAAAGGATGTGCAAAAGGTAAGAACATTAAGAAGGCTTTCCCAAGTAGTGAAAGCAAGGCCAAAGATATCCTAGAAATCATCCACTCAGATGTATGTGGTCCGATGTCATCCATTTCTCTTAGTGGGTATGTTTACTATGTCTCATTTATTGATGACTTCTCCAGGAAGACTTGGGTATACTTCTTGAAGAACAAAGATGAGGTTTTTGATAAGTTCAAGGAATTCAAAACCTTGATGGAGAATCAAACTGACAAGAAGATCAAAACATTTAGATCTGACAATGGTGGAGAATTCACCTCAGGTGACTTCAAGAAGCTTTGTAGTGATTCAGGGATTAAGAGGGAGTTGATTGCTCCTAATAATCCTCAACAAAATGGAGTTGCAGAAAGGAAGAACAGAACAATCATGGAAGCAGCAAGGGCAATGCTGCGTGACCAGGATCTACCCATGCATCTATGGGCAGAAGCAGCTAGAACAGCTGTGTATGTGCAGAACAGAACACCCCATAGGATATTGGACAACAAGACACCATAAGAGGTCTTTTCTGGTAAGAAACCTGAAGTCAGCCATCTCAGAATATTTGGTTGTCCAGTATACACTCATGTCCCAAAGGAAAAGAGGAGTAAACTAGATCCTTCAGGAAAGAAGGGTATCTTTGTGGGTTACAGTGAAAGCTCGAAGGCTTACAGAATATACTTTCCAGGGTTGAAGAAGATTGATGTCAGCAGGGATGTAACATTTGATGAAAACTCAGCATTCATGAAATCATGGAAGGCACCTATCAAAATTTATGAAGAACCTAAGGAAACTAGATTTAAAGACACTACCATGACTGAAGCAGATACATAAGTTGTTCGTGAGCTTGAAGATCCACAAGAACCTGTAGATCCACCCCGTGAGGATAACTCTCACAAGAGGAAACCTGCATGGGCTAGAGAGCTCATTCAAGATGCAGAAAGATTTGGCATTCCAGAAGAAGAACACAGAGCAAAGAAGAGAACCAGATCACATACCAGCTATGTTTCTTTACTCTGTGACATTATGAACAAAGAGCCTTCCAATTATGAAGAAGCAGTGGAAAAGAAAGAATGGAAGGATTCCATGGTCGAGGAATACCAATCAATAATGAAGAATGATGTTTGGGATGTTGTCCCAAGACCTAAAGAGAAGTCTGTTGTGACTTCCAAATGGATTTACAAAATCAAGCATGTTGCAGATGGCAGTGTAGAGAAATACAAGTCAAGATTCGTAGCTCGTGGCTTCTCTCAGAAAGAGGGAATAGATTATGAAGCAACTTTTTCACCTGTAGCCAGGTATACTTCCATCAGAATAGTACTTTCCCTGGCTGTAGCAATGAAATGGAAAATACACCAGATGGATGTCAAGACTGCTTTCTTGAATGTTTTAGTTGAAGAGGAAGTATATGTGGATCAGCCACTCGGTTTTAAAATACATGACAGGGAGTCATATGTGTGCAGATTGAAGAAAGCCTTGTATGGCTTGAAACAAGCTCCTAGAACCTGGTATGGTAGGATGGACAATTTCCTATTTAGTTTGGGCTTTACCAAGAGTAAAGCAGATTCCAACCTTTACTACAAGGTTGAGGAAGGGAATCCTATGACTCTACTCCTGTATGTGGATGACTTATTTGTAACAGGAGATGACAGATTGATTGCAAATACTAAGAGGAAGCTTGCTGCCGAGTTCAATATGAAAGATTTGGGAATGATGCATTATTTCCTAGGTATGGAGGTGTGGCAGAGTACAGGTGGGATCTTCCGTGGTCAAGGGAAGTACACAGTAGATACCCTGAAGAGATTCAGGATGATGGATTGTAAGGCCATGGCCACACCTATGGCATCGAATCTGAAGCTTCTATGTGATGCTTCATCTGAGCTAGTTGATGTCTCTATGTATCGTCAGATGATTGGGTCCTTGATGTACCTGACGAACACGAGACCATATATTTTCTTTGCGGTGAACACATTGAGTCAGTTCCTGACAGATCCGAGGAGTGTTCATCTGGTTGCTGTAAAGCATGTTCTGAGGTACTTGAAGGGTATAGTGGATTATGGGCTCAAGTATGAAGCGAATCAAAAGTTTAACCTGCAGGGTTATGTTGATTCAGATTGGGCTGGCAGTGCCGCAGATAGGAAGAGCACATCTGGGTGCTGCTTCAGTATGGGATCAGATGTGATCTCTTGGTTTAGCAGGAAGCAGTCCTGCACAACACTGAGTACAGCTGAGGCAGAGTATGTTGCAGCCTGTTCAGCTAGTTGTGAGGCAATATGGCTACGGAATCTACTGTCTGAGTTATTTGATCTCCCGTTGGATGCTACTGGTATCTTCTGTGATAACCAGAGTTGTGTGAAGCTGTCTGAGAACCCAGTGTTTCATGATAGGTCGAAACACATAGAGATCAAATATCACTATATCAGGGATATGGTGCAGAGAGGAGCTGTGAAGCTCTTGTATGTTGTGACGGACGAGCAGATTGCAGATGTGCTGACGAAGCCACTAGCCAGGGTTAAGTTCGAGTACTTCAGAGAGAGGCTTGGTGTTCTTCGGATTGATGACACTTCGAGGAAGAAGTGATGGACACATTTGCTGAAGCCATTCCAAGCATGTTGGAAGGAGGATCCTTCACATGGTTGTGGATGTAAGCACTAGATGATGAGCATCAGGATGATGTTCTGGTTTCTGCTTTGTATGATCAGTTGGATCATTTTCATGTATGTATGTATGCATCATGTTGGATGCTGGATATGATCAGTTGGATCATTTATATATGTATGTACGCATCATGTTGGATGATGGATATGATCAGTTGGATCATTTATATGTATGTATGCATCATGTTGGATGCTGGATATGATCAGTTGGATCATTTATATGTATGTATGCATCATGTTGGATGCTGGATATGATCAGTTGGATCATTTATATGTATGTACGCATCATGTTGGATGCTGGATATGATCAGTAGGATCATTTGTGTGTATTTTGTATATGCATCATGTTGGTTGCTTGGACCATGTATCTGTATATGTATCAGGTGGATCATGTATGGTGATATGTATCATGTATTTGTATTTGTATCAGGTGGATACACTGTATGATCAGGTGGATCATGTATGATGATATGTATCAGGTAGATACTTGGTATGCATCAGGTAGATGCATTGTATGATCAGGATGATTGTGGATGACGAGCTTCAGGATGTTGCTCCATATGACTTGCAGCAGGATGTTGCAGTGATGATGATCAGGATGATCATGTGTACATCAGGATGAGGTATGGTGAGTATCAGGTTGATACACTATGGCCGTGGATCAGGTTGTGCAGATGAGCATATAATTTGGCCCTGGGATATTTGCAGATAGTCTTTCGAGGTTTTTCCTATGGCATATAATTTGGCCTTGGGATATATGGAAAATGCTCTTTCGAGGTTTTACTCTGGGAGGACATATAATTTGGCCTTGGGAGATCTGCAGATAGTCTTTCAAGGTTTTTCCTATGGCATATAATCTGGCCTTGGGATATCTGGCAGATGCTATTTCGAGGTTTTGTCCTATGGCATATAATATGTCATTGGGAGATCCAATAGGTTGGGCTGTGTGCTCGTAATAAGTCCTGGGAGGCTCTTGCGAGGTTTTTCCATGACCACATATAATCTGTCCCTGGGAGATCCTATAGGTAGAGCTGTGTGCTCGTAACAGCCTGGGATGCTCTTGCGAGTTTTTGTGGTGACCACATATAATCTGTCCCTGGGAGATCCTATAGGTAGAGTTGTGTGCTCGTAACAACCTGGGATGCTCTTGCAAGGTTTTGTGGTGAGGTCACATATAATATGGCCCTCGGAGATCCTATAGGTAGAGCCATGTGCTTGTAACAACCTGGGATGCTCTTTCAAGGTTTTGTGATATACGTAATAAGTTCTGAGGATTCCACAGAATGGCCAGTGATGACGAAGACCTGCAGGTGGTGGGCCTACATCCAGTATGAAAAAGGACTGGCTCTGTAGAACTTCCTATGATGAGTAGAGTCAGAGATTGGTTGAGATAGCAGAAGCAGTGACGATGATGATGACGATGCATCGACGACGATGATCCCGAGAAGAAGACTTGTCTAGAAGATCTGTGTCGAGAAATACCTTCCTAGTTAAGAGGGAGTGTTGATGTATATGTAACTTCGGAATGTATTTCATCTATGTATTTCATATATATTTATTGTACCCTTATTAGAGATGTGTTATTCCTCTATAAGGAAGTGTCGTCATGTGGATTGACAAGTGTCGCAAGTGTGTGTACTTGCCGATGGGTTATTAGACCACCATGTGTGGGGTTGGCCCTGAAATATATATATTATAATGTGGATGTACCTAGCTAGACAAGTCTGCCCCATAAGGTCACTGGGAAAACAGGTTAGTATAAATAGAGATCAGGTGATCTCTATTTAGATCATTCGAAAAGTCATATCTCTCTCACTCAGAAAGTGGCACACTAGTGAGGAGGAGGATCATCTACTACTAAGAGACTATCTCAGTGTATTTTGGTTGTACTTTGGTTGAGCAATTTCTCTCTCTATCTCTGAGGAAGTTGTGGGGTTTTTCACCTTAGGGTTTTCCCCACGGAAACTATGTGTCTCTTGTCTCTCATGCTTTTGATTCTTGTGATGCTTGTCATGCTTATTGTGATTGTCATGCATTGATATACTGTATATGTTATTCTCTCAGTGAAGATCCTAGAGTATTGTGAATTAATGCTCAAAATTTAACAAGATGGCTGATCCATCACATACATCCTTAACATATCTTCAATCACTTGGTTAACTCTTTCTGTCTATCCATCCGTCTGAGGGTGGTATGATGTACTCATGTTTAGAATTATGCCAAACCCCCCTAACAATCCTTTCCAAAAGTTAGAATTAAATTTTGAATCTCTGTCTGATACTATAGCCTTGGGAATACCATGCAATCTGGTTACTTCTTTCATGTAAATATATGCAATGTTAGTTTCTTTGTGAGTTGTCTTTACTAGAATGAAGTGTGTCTCCTTAGTCAACTTATCCACCAAAACCATGATATCATCATTTTTCTATCTCATATTAGGCAACTTGGTGATGAAATCCATCGTCACTACATCCCATTTCCATTCTGGCATTGGCAAGAGCAGGAACAATCCCGCTGGATGCCAATGCTCAATTTTAACTTTTTGACATTCCATGCACCTAGATTTATATTCTACAACATCATTCTTCATACCTGGACAATAGTATTGTTTCCTTACTACTGCTACTATATTATGATAACCTAAATGTTCGACATAAGGAAAATCATGCATTTCCTTTAGAATCATCTTCCTTATATCTCCAGCATTGGGCACATAAACTCTATCTCTATGCATGATGATCCCATTTTCTTCCAACTCATACTGATCAAATTTCTGTGGAATTTTCTACTGTTGCGATCCTTCTTTTACCTATTGATAAAGTTCATCTGTAACATTGGATTCAATGATCTTATCCTTTAAATTTGATGTACTAGTGTTGATAGTTTCTACAAGCATCACATGTATCTTCCTACTAAGTGCATCAACTACTTTATTTTCCTTACCTTTCACATTCTTGATGTCAAAGTCATACCATCCATATCCTCCATCTTGCATTCAAATTAGGTTGCCCAAACAAGTATTTTAACCCATCACGATCAATTCTTAACTCAAAATTCTTACCCATTAGATAATGTATCCACATCTTCAAAGTATGGATGACAACTGCAAGCTTTAATTCATGGGTGGCATAGTTCTACTCATTTTCATACAACTTTCTATATTCATAAGTGATCACATGTCCATCCTACATCAATAATCCTCCAATGCCTTGCTTACATGCATATGTGCACACAACAATTTTTCCTTCAGGATCTACAATCTTTAAAATAGGTGCACTAGTAATAATTTCCTTAAGTCTTTGAAAAATATCTTCACACTTAGGAGTCTAGTCAAACTTCACACCCTTCTTTTTCAAATATGTGATAGGATGAGCTAACTTCGAGAATCCTTCGATGAACCTTCGGTAGTACCCAACTAATCCCATGAAATATCTTACTTTTGATACGTGCTTAGGTGTTGGCCATTCCATAATGGCTCTTATATTTCTAGGATCTACTGAAACACCTTCTTTGGATATGATATTCCCTAGGTAGTGAATTATTCTTTTCTCTAATAACTTGCATTACTAACTTTAGATGTTATTCATGCTCTTCTTATGTCTTTAAATAGATAAGGATGTCTTCCAACAATACAATCACAAACTTATCTAAGTAATTTCTGAAGAATCCATTCATTAAACACATGAATACTGTTGGTGCATTTTTTAAACCAAAAGGTACCATTGTGAACTCATAATGTCGATACCTTATTCTGAATGTTGTCTTACTAATATCCCCATTCTCAATTCTAATTTGGTGGTATCCCGACCTCAAATATATTTTTGAAAATAGTTTGGCTCCTCTCAACTGATCAAACAAGTAGTCAATTCTTGGTAAGGGGTACTTTGTTTTAACCATTGCTTTGTTCACCTATCTATAATCTATGCAGAGTCATAGAGTTCCATCCTTCTTCTTTACAAATAACACATGGGATCCCCAAGGTGAAACACTGGGTCTTATGTAACCTTTCTTTATTATCTCCTCTAATTGCATCTGTAATTCCTTTAACTCTGGAGTACTCATTCTATAAGGTGATTTAGATGAAGGTACTAATCTTGGCACCAAGTTAAAATAAAAATCAATGTCCCTCTTAGGAGGTCTTCCTAGCAGTTCCTGAAATATATCTGCAAACTCTTGTAGTACTGATTAATCCTGTAGTTCTGGATATTTTCCTTCTTTGGACTCTTCCACATGAATTTCATATAACGTGAATCCATTTATGAGACATTCATCAATTGTAGAGGCGTGACCTTCCTTAGGGATATGGTTCTAGATATACCTTTGAATGTCATTCGGTTTCCTTCTTCATCCAAACAAGTATAAGTTTTATTATGACAATCCAGTATGGCATGGTGTGCATCCAACTGATCCATTCCAATCAATACATCATATGACCCCAAGGGTATGATGTTTAAGTATGCAAAGGTTTTCAATCCATTCATTTCTAATGGACACACTTTTACAAATTCTGTAATTTTCCCCTTGGCTCCTGTATATAACTATACTAGACTTGTTGTTTCAATTTTAATTTTCTTCAAATGACATTTCTCAAGTAAATTAGGTGCAATGTAACTATTGGTAGCTCTAGAATCAATCAAAATAGCTATGGTTTTATTAGCAATATTACTTACTACTTCAATCATTCAGGATTGGTGGTCATCTTTCCTCCCATACAGGGTTGATTAGATCCTCTAAACACTTCCACCTACATCTTCAACAGTTTAAGCCTCTTGAATTTTGTGAAGGTTATTTTTCTTATGCAAGCACTGACTGACAAACATGATTTTCCTTGCATATTCCATAGGTGGTGTTTTACCTGAAGGCTCTTCCCTTGGCTGTTCTTGTTGATAAGAATTACTATTTCTAAATTTCGAAAGATGGAAACCTTTCTTTCTCTGCTCCTATTTGTTCTTCTTCATATCCTTCCAATTATTTTGATATGTGGCCTTGCTCTTATTCTATTCATATAAGTGATTTACCTTCCATATGGCATCCTTAAGGTTCTTTGGTCTATTATATTGGTTTTTGTCTCTATAATATCCAGGAAGACTACTTAGGAACCTTTGAATATTTACCTTCTCATATTTAATGAAGTTCGCATACTTCAAAATTTCCAAAAACTTCTTCTCATAGGCCTCCATAGTCATGCTTCCCAATTTGAGCTCACGGAATTCTTCCATCTTTTTGTCATAGTAATGCTCATAGAGGTATTACTTCTGGAAGTACTTCTTAAATTTATTCCAAGATATTTTGTCTTCGTCGATGTCTTTTAGCTTAAGTAGTTGATCCCACCAAATAGATGCCTTACCCTGCAGCTGGTATATGACTAGTCGTTCTTCCATATTAGGTGTGTACTAGTGCAACTGGAATAAATTCCCGAGTCCTAACAACCATGCTTTAGCATCTTCTCCATGCTTTACTTATCCATCAAAAGTTGGGGGATTGATTTGTCTCAGCTCTACTACTAGTTCATCGACCCGAACATACCTCCTCTTCTTGTATCTCATCGGATATCTTCCAGGACTACTCTTTGTACTGCTTGATGCATACCCCTTCCTCCTCTCTATGTGTTGAGCTCAACTTGAATATGATCTAGACCTCACATAACCTATTCTATGAATATTTTTAGTAGATCTTTGGATGGTATTCAATGTTTTTAGATCATTCACAATATGCTTCTGGATATGAATTATCCTTTCGTTATCCTCCCTACACTTCCTCATTGAATCCTCCAAGCTTAACAATTCACTTCTCCTCTTATTCCTATTTGATCTTCTTCACTCAACAAATTCCTCTTCAAGACTGTATGGTATCTATCCTTCCTCAAAATCATCTCTAATCTCTTACTTCCTACTGCTGAACTTGTACTTGTTGAATATCTAGTCTTCATAGGTTTGATTAAAATCTTACTTTAATGGTCAAACTGCTTGCTCAATCATTCACTGGGAACTGAAATGTGTTCATTATCAACTTTTTGTTAGTAAAATACACATTGGTATAAGTTCATTATTGTTCAAACTATTTTTATTCGGGTTTATAAGGTAACTAGCTAATTTCTCTAAGTTACAATCTGCCTAACTGCCTTCCAGGATTTCTCCTTACCGGTTGTGCATCAAGTCCATATCCTTCCAAGGATAACAATTCATTGAAATAACTCATATGCAAAACTATATTAAGGTGCATGTACCCAACTTAATTAATGCAAATGCATAATTACATATTGACTTGCAGAAGGCCCAAAATCCATAGTGTTAAAACCTTCATCTCTCATACGACTTTGTAGTGTCCCCGACCCAAAAATAAGGCCAAAGGCACTAGAGACTTAGGAAAAAGTATAAACTAGATATTACACATATGAATATAGACTCCTAAGGTTAGGCTATCGGGACATTCAACCCGAACTTAGCCTCATGAAAATTAAACATTACAATTCCCAATGTACATACTTAATAGACATAATGATAATGTATTTCATAAAATGAATGCATGCTATTTAGAATCTTCTACATGATGTAATTATCTCAAGTAATTGATAGGAAGTATCAGTTTATAAAACTAGAATGAAATTGAGTGGCAAATATTGTAGTTAATATTTGCATGCATAACAGTTATCTTTCGTATGAGGGTTACTCTTCAGCTCCGTCATGTGTGTACTGACAGAAGTGGTTAAGCAATAAATAAAAATACTCTCAAATCATAGTCACATCCACACAACCAAATCAAGGCAAGGCACATGATTCCAACTATAGCCTCCGAAATCAATCCCGTGGCTGTCCCCTACAACCAACTTTCACTAGTATAAATTAGATTAAATCACTTCCATCCCTCCATCCATTAATATCCATTACATATCATATTTACCATAGCATAAAAATATCTACAACAACATAATCAGACCTTCAACAAGTGTGCTCCCAATCAGAAGACATGGTGAGTTCCCTTCAGTGTCGGAAACACTACCGACCAAAATAGTCATAAATTTGTGATCCAAAAAGCTTTTCCAGTGAAATAAAAAGTGTTTATTATTGGAATAATCACTCAAGACACAATGGAACAGGTTACAAAACCCATAAATGAACATAAATGGGTGAAACAAAACCTATGGTTTCGTCCTTATCATCACCATGAGAGTTACATTCGTAAACCATGAATGAGGGGAGAAAGAATAAAAAGTAGAGGAGTTCCAATACAAAGTATAAAGATCCATCCATCCTGCATATAAATAATGGAACATCATCCATAAACAATTCCAAATTCATTTCAGCCTCCATGGCACATAAACATAATAAAATAACATACATAAGTATATGAACAAATACTTATATTTAATGATAACTAGCTGTAGCAGGGCAACTTTCCTCCCAATTGTAGACATAGTCAAGCCTTTCTCGCTTGAACAGGTCACCCTTGAGATAATACCATGAATCCATAGGTGGAGGCACACTTAGTATAGAACCTCTTAGAACTACTTCTTCTGATAACCACAATGCTTCCCACTACTACTTTCCTGTCCGTCTCCACTTCCTATGGGATGTCATTCCTCTCACCAACCCATTTTCTGGTTTCCTGCCTAAGAACCTGTACTAGTAGAGTGATATAACGAAAGAAAATGGAAACAAATAGAATAAATCTAAGTCTCAACACATTCTCAATACTATCAACATCCCCAACACGGTGAGATAACACAAGTCAAGTGATCCAAAGCTCAAGATTAGCTTCAACTGCAAGGAGAGAGCACATGTATAAATAGCTTAAGGAGGGCAATTTGAACCCAAGGTGGAAAACTAGAATTGGTTTGAGTGTGTTTGGGCTTCATCATGGAGACTTAACTCAAATTAGTGGAGTGGTGGAATAATTAGGAGATTCCCTTTCTAGGATTAACACCATGAGGAGGAGTTACCAAAAACCAAGGAGTGGGGCCATGAAGAGCACAAGGAAGCACACTAATGCATAAAGGGGGTTACAAGACATGAAGGAGGGCGCATTAGGTGAGAGAGGGGATCCAATGGGGTCATAAAATATCATAGAGGCACAAAAATAGGGATGAATGGAGGAGTGGGGTGAACTTATGGAGGTGGAGGCACAAATCAAGGAGGTGGAATCTAAATTCTAGTTTACAGCTCCTAGAATCTAGGGATAGGGCTCATAAATGACAAAAAAACATAAATATGAGGGAATTTATCCCAAGGAGCGTGCAATAATAAAGAGGGCCCCACTAAAGTATATATAAAGTGCAATAATAACTCCATAATCCATAAAAATTAAAGTAGCGTCCGTTGTACAATGTTTGGGTGACCAACACTACTAAAGTCACCAAAGAAAAAAATGAACTAGGATGGACAAATACCATCCAATTTTTTTTATAAGGTGTTAGGAATGTCCTCCATTCCCCCTCATACCGTGAGATCCATGGTCTCCCATAATCTTTTAGTTTCCTTCGCTGATCCAATTGTTTAATTAATTAATAGAAACAACATTCAATGATAACAACAATGACAATAACAACATTAACATTAATAATAATAATGCCAAAGTCCATAATCACATCATCAAACAAATGAGCATAAGTCCATAGTTATATTGTCAAATAGAACATAAGTCCATAGTCAAATAAAAGACCATAAGTCTGGGGCTTAACAACTGGGGTATTATAGTTTTAACCTTTTGAAGAAAGGCATAAAAAGATGCAAGGATCCATTTGGAAAGAAAAGGTTGATCCACTTGGTGATGGGAGAAAAAAATGCAGTAAATAAATCCCCCCTCACTAACTTTTCCTATAATCCCACTTTTACAAATAAGTTTCTTTAAAATTAGTGACCCACTTTTATAAAACAAGTGGGAAGCACTTATACAATCTAGTTACTTTATAAATTAATGTTACACGAATTTTTGCAAAATGTAACAAAAGGACTTGAACCCAAGACCTATTACTTATTAAAGTAACTTTCAACCAAGTGAGTTAAGCAAAATATTTAGCAATATTATGGAGGAAAATTGGGTGTTGTTGTTGGGAGAGCAAACATACTAAAAAAACCTTGTTTTTTGGCCCGCAAGACACTTTATACAACCACACAAAAGCAAAAAACAAAATTCTAATATCAAAATTCTGATATTTGGGGTTAGTCCTTGGTTAACGTACCCAAAAACCAGAAAACATGAATTTTCTCATTGTATTTAGTTTACCAAGTTCACACAAAGAGCACGACAAAGAGAATACATAGTAAACAAAACCCCCAAAGGGTAAAAAACATGGAATGCAACAAAAATACAAGTCATAATATGAAAGAATATGAGAAATATTTTATTTTTTTTGTAAATGTAAACAGCATACCTATGGACCTAGTAAAATGGTTGTATATTAGACGAACAAAAATCTTAAGTGAAAAGAAAATATTTTCCAATTGAAAGAAACATACCAGACACAATGGAACACCCCTCTCAGCTTATAGAAATAGAAGAATACATAAATATTTTGATGATACCATGCTCGAATAACATAGGATATTTCTAGAAGATAGAACACCTTCAACAACTGTCACACAAACATATCATATATCAATAAGGGAAGTGGGCCTTCATAAGAGCTCTGATACAATGTTCGACTAACAAAGGATATTTCTAGAAGATCAAAAACCTTCAGAAACCACTCACAAAAACATATCACACATCAACACACCAATTGTTTACGTGGTTAAAACCCTAAAAAAGGGAAATGTTATATGGTCCCATCCAAATAGCTACTTGAGACAATACATTATGCAAAGCAAAAATATTTTACATATGATTTTCTTGCAATCGATCATTGAGAAAATGACCCTCCATTCTCTTTAAATAGAAATCATGTACCAATCGGTTGTTAAGACATATCAATAGTCGATACGATCAAGGTGAAGATGAACCATTAGATCACTCTATGTCTAGAACATATCGTGATCGTCAAATTACATAAGTATAAATGAATACTAATGTATACTAAAGAAACACACTTCACCTAAAGACATATTATACCAAGTTTATCTTAGCTAACTCCTAAGTGTCTAAATATCCTAACAAGGCCCAACATTTGTTCCAAGAAACACTTAAGACTATGATGGCTTGCATTGATTGGAAACACCATCCACTTAAATATGGTTTCCATGTCTCAATTGCATTAAGTATAGACATCATTTATTTTTCATAGGTTGACTTTCCCAAGTTCCGCTCATGGAGATACTTATTGGTGAATGATAATGGGAATCTATCTTGCATTAATAACACTCCCAAGCCAAGGCTAGAGGCATAACATTCTAAAAAGAAATTCTTAGTGAAATTTGGTAGGGCTAACATAGGCATAGTGCACATAACAATTGTTAGGTAAAATAAGGATTGCTCCTCTACCTCATTCCAGGATAAAGGGGAGATGCAATATTTCCTTAGTTTTGCACAAACTTACGGTAGTATCCTGTAAGTCCGAGGAACCCTCTCAAGATATTCAGAAATTTTTGGGGCAGGGTCAGTTTTGCATAGCTTCCACTTTCTTGGGGTCCAAACATACACCATCCTTATTCACATTATGGCCCAAATATTCAACCCCATTCACTCCAAAATTACATTTGGAACATTTCACAAATAATTGGCGATATTGTAATAACTGCAAGGTATGAGAAAGATGTCGGAGGTGGATTTCCCAAGTGGGGATGTAGACCAATATATCATTGAAGAAGACCGGGACAAAATCATTGAGGAAAGGGTGGAATATATTATACATGAGGCTCTACAAAGCACATGGGTAATTATAGAGGTTGAAGGGAATGACTTAGAGCTTGTAGTGATTCACATGAGCGTGGAAGAATGTATTGGGTTTGTTTTATTTTTTCATTGTATTTGATGGTAGCTCGAAAGAAGGTCAAGTTTGGAAAATAATTTGTTTCGATGCAGATCATATAAGACATAGTTAAGGACAAGAACAATACATTTACCTTTGATGGTTAATTTGTTGAGAGCCCAACAATTAGGACACATGGTTAATATCCTTCCCTTTTGAGGACCATAACCATCAGGGAGAAATACGGGCTTGTGATGGGATGAATGATGCTAGCCTCCTATAATTCTTAAATGATTTTTTCAATTTCATTATTTTTTGCAAAAGGGTGGTGATAAGAGTGGACATTGAGAGGTTGAATGTCAGGGAATAAAGAAATACTATGGTCATGTTCTTCATGAAAGGGGGGGGTAAACCATTTGGTGCCTCAAAAAACTATTTATAATGGGAGAGAACTTGTTGCAAGTCAAGGTGGATATCCAGTGTGGGAATTCCCATGACTTGGATATAATTGAATTGAGCAATGATACTTGAGTGGCCTATATTCAATAATTTATCCATTCAATGTGATGGGATAATTTTAGGATAAATAGAGGTAATTCCATTGAGGTGAAGTGTATTCCTAGCTTGATTACATATTATCAAATGTGCTTTAAAATCCATGGTGACCTGACCCAAATGTTTAAGCCATTCAACCTTCAGAACTATAGTGCAACCAATTATGCCAATACCAAACATTTGTGTTTTGAGATGGTATTCACCCATTTGGGGTTTCATATTTTCATAATGACCCCAGCATTTCATCATACCCCCATTGTCCATCATAATTTGGAAATTGGATATAGGGAGAATATAGAAATGGGTTTCTTCAACCACACGCTAATGAATGAAATTATGGGTGCTACCACTACCAAATAATACAATGAATTTCCAATGTTTGATGTAGTCAATCAATTTCAATGTTTAAGGAATGGATAAACTAGATAGGCATGGAGTGATATTTGGGGTTTTCCCTTCGGTACTAGTATATCAAGGTCATATTCCAAAGGGGGTTTATTAACCCCCACATAGGGTTTTGGTGGAGCCTCCATGGTGGTGTCCTGATGGGAATCATGTGGGAATGCCTCCGATTTGAAATAATTTATGTTCTATGAATTTATGTCCTTAGGAATATTTTTCATCACAGTTGTAGTAAAGTTTGAGGAATTGGCTCTCAACCATAGCATGCGAGGTGAATTTTTGGATTCATAGTGGTGGGGTGGTATATTTGTTGGGATTAGGAACCATGGAAGACACTATGTTAGTGGGAAATAAAGGGAGCTTTGGATGGGAATTGATCACTTGTTCAGATTATTGAGATCTATCATAGTATTACAACCAAGTGGAGGGATGCTTCATAAGGCATGTGCATGAATTTCCTCATTGAGGCCATTAATGAAACATTCTTAAAAAAATAAACCAGAGAGGACTTCTGTATAGATTTCCAACTGCTCGAATGTTGTAATATAGTTCATAATAGTTATGGTATGGCATAATTTGGTTAACATGCCCAAGTAGTGAGTGCCATAGTACAAACAATCATGACGGATCTTAAAAAATTGGCTCCAAGGGAAATAATGGTGATCATATTTTTGGTACCATTGCCACATTGCCATCTTTCAAAATCTAAATATAAAACCCCAATTTTCAACTTCTAAAGATTATATTTAATGCCATGGAGAGAAAAATAATGTTCTAGTTGGGTCACCCAACCCAATGGGTTGGAGCCATAAAAGTTTCACATGTCAATCTTTGGGAAGCGATGCCATGAATTTTTATCCTCAAAGGAGTGATGTTGGGTTTCCAAGAAGAGAGTGTGAGAGAACTGGTTTTCAATTACCACAACTTCACTGGTTGGACTCTCAAGTGTATGTAACACCCATTTCCTATAAGGGGTGTTAATAACTGAATCAATCTAAATGATTTCATTTGCATAACATGATTAATGTTATTTTGCTTGTAAAATAAATTTGCGGGTCATAATTCTAGATTTTACTATTTATAAATGTAAGTTCCAACATCAATAATTTTCAATACAATTACAAATCTAATTTAAGAAATTAAATGTTCTACTTTTGTAATTCAATTTCAGTTGAAACAAAATCAAAACAAGGAATAGTTGAGTGGGTTACCTCAATAATCTAGTTAAAATAGAAATTCAATGAATTTATCCCCTGCAATAATCCAGTCCAGTATTCCCAAATTGGGATTTACCTCCCAACCAACTAGGAACAACCTATCCATCTCCCTAGTTCCAAGACCCTGTAGGTTTCCCAACCCTACAATTTCTTGGCCCTCCTTTCCCAAAGCTCCTTGAACAACCATGAAAGCTAGTATTTAGTCCCAAAATATTATTATCCAAGTTCACTTCCATTCATATGTCCTCCCCCTTTTTTTCTTTCTTTCTTTTTCCCAACCCAAGAATGACCCCCTTTTCCATATTCCCCAAAATCATCCTTAAGCACATCCCACCCTGTGTTCCCTCGGGATGAGTGTTCCTCTCTTTTATTGAAAGGGTTATGATAATAATAACAAAACTACAATTCTATTCATACATTTAAATATATCAACATTTCACCTAACAAATCAATTGAGGTATCATCATTTCAACCTTGGTAAATATCTATGAATCATATTGCATAAAATTGAACCAAATTAGTATTCAAATGAAATACACCCAAAATCAAACCAAATTAATATTAAAATGAAATACACTTTTCATTGATACATGAATGCATCCCTCCTTTAGATTAAAAGGATAACTAACCCAATATGCATCAACACAAATAATCATAATTTAATAGTAATTCTTTAATAATAATGTATGCACATGAGGTATATATGTGTAGCTAGTGAATACATAGCATGTGCATGTAATAATAATAACAATTCATACCTCTAATGCATAGTCACGTAGTGTCTTATCCAAACATGCAATCAACAATAACCCATTACAAGGAAAACACGTTATAGTAGAGGTTTTACATACCTTTCACAAAAAATCCCATTCATCCATTTATAGTGGAGGTCACCAGTAGAGGTAGGAGGGCGAAAGTTTTAGTGAAGATTTTCAATCAGTGTGTCAGACCATACAACACAGACTAGTTTGCTTTAAGAAAACCGACACCGGTGCATCGAAATCATAAGAGAACCTACCAACCATTGCACCAAACTATGACGTGCAACGAAGACATCATAGCTCTATGCAATTCAAAACACACACACACACACACACACACACACACACACACACACAAACACACACGCGCGCGCTAGTGCGTGTGGAATAAAAAGCACCAGATAGAATCTAAAAAGACATATTTTTTTATTATAAAAAATGTACAATGCTCCACTTCTATCCAGACACATCGGTGTACCAACACAATACATGCACAAGTGTGTGCCATCAATAAAAAGGCGTTAGTGCCGAAGACAACATAGCTCAATAGAATTTAAAAAAAAATGTATATTTTGTTCCCATCAATATTGGCAATGCATGATGAGGAAACAAATGTGCCGGTGCATGTGAAACTAAAAATCACCTACGAAAAGACAAAAAAGCATAAATTATTATTATAAAGAATGTACGATGCTCCACATCTATCAAGATGCATCGATTTGCAACACATGCGTCGGTTAAAAAACATTAGTTCCAAAGACAACATAGCTTGATGCAATTTTAGAAAAATATATATTTTGTCCTTGTCAAAATTGGCAGTGCATGAAGATGAATAGACACTTCAGTTTGTGTGAAACTGACAAGGACCAACCAGAATAAAAAAAAACAGAAATTTTTATTATAAAAATTGTATGGTGCTCCACATTTGTTGAGATGCAATGGTGCGGAAACACAACAAATGCAACGATGCACATAATTAAAAAATAACTAATATCAAAATAGGTCGATGCATTTTTTATAAATATATTTATTTCATTTTCTCAGCAAACCTTGTCCGATGCGTGAAAATGAGATGGAAGCACCTATGCTTTCAACGCTACAATGCATTTCCCTAGAAAAACCTATTTTTAATTTACATGTTATATCTCCTCAGTGCATTATATCTATAAAGAAGCATATGTGATTAACATGATACAATGCACCATATGATAAATAGAAGAAATATTTTTTTAAAAATAGATTACCAAGCGATGCTTAGTATTCAACATAGCACACCAGTGCATATCCTATAAAATGCGCACCAGTTTGCCACGATGTTGGGCACACCGGAATAGGTTAAAACGACAAAACAATATCATTTCCCCCATTTCTCAGCTCCATATATCACCTAATCCCACCCAAGCACCGATGCTTCTTTTTGACACTCATGTCCCCCGTACTCAGTGTGCCTCAGTGTTTGGATTTTTCCTGCGATTTGAATGGTTGGTGGAATTGAAATTTTTCCATGTGGTTGGAAAATTTGATTTCATCTATACATGGAATCCATGACTCCCAGGAAATAAAGAGTCCAGGTATTTTATATATTTCCTTCTCATTTAAATTTTTTAGTGAATTAAAAATTGAAAATTTCCTTCAATTTGCCATTTGTTTCAAAAAATAAAAAAAAATATGCATGGTATACTTTGTCTGTTCGGCTTGCACTGGCCACTATTGTTATATTTTAATGATATAGAAGTATAATTTTCACATAATCAAGAACAAGAACACAAGAGACACAATAGTTTACCATGGGAAACCCAAACTCGTGAAAAACCAAACAAACCTTTCCTACTTAGAGATTCAATACATAATACAAGTACATCAGATGTGAAAGTGTCTATATCAAGAGAGATCACAAATAGAGAAGATATGAAAAAAAGAGCCCCAAAATCAGTCTTCTACAACCCTACAGTCTTCTTCTCTCCCTTTTGAGCACTTGAGTAGTAGTCTTAAGCGAATTTGCTCCTTGTCCAAATGAGGAGGGAATTACCTGTATTTATACCGGTTCTATGCTGACCTTTTTACACTATGGGACGAATTTCCTTCTAAAACTATTCCAACTTCACTTTTTTCATAATAAAATACATTTTATTTTATTTTCTTTTGTTGGTCGGCCTACTATTTCTTTGTGGCATTATTTTTCATTCTTTTATGGATTTAAATATTTCTTTTGGATCACCACATGTGTACGTAATAAATACAAGAAAAGTATATCATCTGATGCTACAAATAAAATCAACACTCCCTCTTAGCGAGGAAGGTATTCTTCAACACTGGCTTCATGACATCTGAATATCATTTGATCGTCACAGCTTCTCTCGTACATCTCGTCATCATAAGAAAGGTCTATTTACCTCCATGTGGCTACCACCAACATGACATCCTCTACACAACTCAGTCCATTGAGAAGTGTCATAAATAACAACCATATCCCTCTCTCTCCCTCTCAAGGAGAGTCACACCATTCTCCCTATCTTAGGGAGAAAACCCCATCTCAATGAGGGAGGTATTCTTCTTGCTTGTTCTACTTGAACACATCTTGTCATGACTTGTCTTCAATGAATCATCTCAAGGAAATATCGATCACGATCTTTCTTAAGGATGATGGTTTCAAGGTCTCTTAACCAAGTCTCATGGATAAATCCATGCACTTTCCTAAGTACATGAGTGAGAATCTAGGGACTAATATCCCCAGCTCATCACGGGATGTCAGAGAGAAGGTAGTTCCCCACTCTAAGCATTTTAGGAACTAATATATCGACCCAACTTGGTGTCCGAGAGAAAGAACTGCCCCATTATGATTCATCTTTGCGAATAATCTCTCCACCCTACTCGGTGTCTGAGAGAAGGCATTGTCCCACTTGACCCACCCCTAGCCAAGTCTCATGGACAATATCGGGGAAATGCTCGATGCTCAACCTCTAGGAGGATAGTGTGTGCAACTGAATACTAATATTCCCACCCCATCATAGGATGTCCAGAAGAATTCACTACCCTACTCTTATATATTCACCTCCAGCCAAGTCGCATGGATAATACTGAGGGAATGCTCGATGCATCGACACTACTCATCATGCAAAGGCCAATCTCCCCAACCCTGTACAGAGTGTCTGGGAGAAGACACTACCATACCATTGGACCATTCACCCCTATCCAAGTCACATGGATAATAATGGGGGAATTTCCACTTGATGTTTCAAACATCCATATCCAAGTTCATCACATCTCCCTCTGTGGTAGAGCGCCCTTCTCCCTCTACATTTGTGCATCCTACTCCCTTTTCATTTGAGCATATTCCCCCCTCTGCATTTGAGAATCATGCTTGCTTTGCAGCTGAGAATATTTCTCCCTCTACCTCTGAGCATCCTGCTTGCTCTGAATCCGAGTATCTTGATCCCTATGCCTCTGAGCATCTTGCTCCCTTGCGACCTGAAGCTTGATCCCTTGAAAATCATCAATCCTAGAATACTTCTAGACTCCTTATGTCAATCATCAATCTTGGAGTATGTATTAAATATCCAAATATGGGATGTCTTCCCATTTATCACAAGGCCCTGGGATTGACCCCCCTTGTTATGGAAGCAATCCTTCCTACCTTTTATGTATTTTGACTCTTACTGAGTCTTAACACTTTTTCCTGAATCAAAAGAAACTAAAGACAAATATTTTGGGCTCATGTACCAAGGAAAATGGCCCAATTATAGTAATGATCTATTGAATAAAAAATTATGTTGGACTCCCATACTAGGGAAAATGGTCCAACTTACAATAAAAGGAAATAAAAATAAATATTTTGTTGGCATCTCGTTAGGTTTTGCCTTTTTTGGTGAAGGCTCCTCATCAACACTTGTTGTTGATGCATGCTGCTGCCATCTCTTTATATGAGGACAATATGAAGCATAGTGACCAAACTTGTCACACCTGTAACAGTGGATGTGTGAAATTTCCTTCTTCTTTCTCAGTCCTTGATCCGAAATCTTCTTCTGAAAGTTTATTTTTCTCTTTTACTTTTCTTGCATGAGCTGCAAGATCTAGATTATTTCCATCTTGAGGTTCTTCTGGGTTATTTCTTGACAACATCCTGGTTTCTTCTCAAACATAAACAAACCAAATACGATAAAATTTGGGTAGTGTCTCTCGACCACATATGCTTTGAATAAATGATTCCCATGAGGAGGGAAATACATTAAGAGATACTATAACAAGTTCTTCATCATCAATGGGGTCCCCAATAACATGTAGTCGTTTTTTTAGTTGAGATATTTTCAGAACATAATCAACTACAGAATATGATTTGGTCATTTTGGTGTCGTGGAGTTGATTCTTCAGGCCCAATTTCCTACTGGTGTCCTTTCTCTCAAATAGTCGAACTAGTGCATCAAACATCGCCTTATCAGTGTTTAACTTTGAGATGTGAGGTATCAAGTGATCTTTCACAAAATATGTCAAGATTCTCTTGGCCATTGCTGCATTTTTCTTATATTTAGATTTCTTTGCATCACCTGTTGGTTCGAATATGTCTTCCTTTACATAATTCTTAATCTCATTTTCATCTAGGAAAATAAGTAACCTGGTATTCCATGATTTGAAGTTAGATGCTATATCTAATCTATCCTCTACTCTAAAACTGGTCACCATCTTGATTGCAGGTAAGAACCTGATAAAAAGTCCTAGTAGAAGCTAGGTCAAAATTGAACTTTGGATTTTGAGAAAACTACTTCCACAGATGAATGCGCCATTCCAAGGCGAGTTGATTGAGCCTCCTTTTCTTCTTAATATGTGGCCAGAACAATCTAATACTGAAACCCTAATTTATGCAATTTCCACTGAAAATTCAAACTTTACCAAAATTTAAATTTCAGATCTGCAATTTCTCAACCCTAAATTTCCCGGCCTTTGATTTATGGACCCTAAATTTTTGTCACTAGATTTTCGGACCCTAGATTTTCGTCCCTTGATTTTCAGACCCTATATTTTTGGCCCCTTATTTTCGGACTCTAGATTTTTGGAGTAAATATTTGTGCTTTACACATGGCAGGATAGCATGTGTGGGCCCATAATTTGTTAGATTTTAATGATATAGCAGTATAATTTTCACATAATCAAGCACAAGAACACAAGAGACACAATAGTTTACCCTGGGAAAACCCAAACTTGGGAAAAACCTAGCAAACCTTTCTTAATAAGAGATTCAATACATAATACAAGTACATCATATATGAAAGTAATGTATATCAAGAGAGATCACAAATAGATAAGATACAAAAGAAAGAGCCCCAAAATCAACCTTCTACAACCATTCAGTCTTCTCCTCTCTCTTTTGTGCACTTGAATAGCGGTCTTGAGAGAATTTGCTCCTTGTCCAAACGAGGAGGGAGTTACCTGTATTTATACTGGTTATGTACTGACCTTTTTCCACTTTGGGACGACTTCATTTTTTGCCTAATAAAATACATTTTATTTTATTTTCTTTTGTAGGTCGGCCTGGTATTTCTTTGTGGCATTATTTTTCATTCTTTTAGGGCTTTAAATATTTCTTTTAGCCTGCCATAAGTGTACATAATAAATACAATATAAGAATATCTTCCGATGCTACAAATAACATCAACAACTATGATTGATGCACTATGCTAAAACATAGAGCACATCAATAATGGGCATTGTTTTAAAAAATTAATGCACTATTAGTGGTTCTTTACCATAAATCTAGTGCACCATACATGGTGCGTGAACCTAAATCAAAACTCACTTTTGAACCAAATAAACAAATAATTTTTAAAAATAAACGTTTTTATTTAAATAAATTAATGCACCATTCTCGTTTCTTGACCATAAACCTAACGCACCGTGCACAGTGCGTGAACCTAAACCCAAAATGCACCGCTTAACCGAACAAAAAAATAATTTTAAAAAATGAACAGTACTATTTAAATATTCAGATGCACCATCATCTGTGTGTTCCTCTTCATAATGAGAACCATAAAAATTATTTTCAAGACGTGTTAATAAATTTAACACCCAAACCATGTAGTATATTCTACAACATACATGTGCTCACTTTATACACGGACGCACCGGTGCTAATTATATATTGATGCGCTATCGACAAAGCGTCTTAATAATAAGCATCAAAATATATGTTGATAAAAAAACAATGTGTTTTATTGGTTCTTTGATTATATACGGATGCACTAGTGTGTACTTATATACAAAGCACTGAAATTTATATAATTAGAAAAAAACATGTTTTTATTTCCACGGTGTGGTTTATATATGTTCGAGCATTGTTGTTGGTGCATGTTGGTTTTTCTAGCACCACTAGCAGTGTGATTAGTTTACATAAGCACCGTGGATGGTGCAAAACTGTTTTGTGGGTGCACTGAGGAGCTTTGCAATTTATTTTTAGAAAAAAATTATTTTATGCTTTTGATAAATGTAAATGTACTTTAGTGAATTTTTATGTTTTATTTATGTATATATCTTTCTATCTATATTTGTTCTGACGAATTTTATGTGTTTAATTAGAGACAAGAGTGTAAGAGAAACAGCATGACCAATACAATGTTGTATGAGAGTGGGAGATCAAAGAGAGGGAGATGGATTCACTCCCTAGACCTATTACCCCATATACAAAATAGCTCTTACGACATGTTGGCCTCCAAAAGTTTTATGAGGAGGCTACACCGTTGTGGGGGCATTCCCAACTATTGATGTAGTTGATATGCCATTAGAATAAGTGTCGAAACGATTTTAAGGTGGGTCTTGATCTGTGGCTCTATCCCACATAGGAGGACATATAATTCATCACATAATTATTGAGGAGGGAAGGATTTGCAGCCCAATTCCCTAATGTCCCACCTGGAGTTGTAGAATCTAGTCATATGGCATATGTACTGAGATATGTTAGTGAGGATGACACTACCCATGGTAATTTCTAGGTATTGGGTGTCCTGAGAGGAGGTTAGGTGCCTCTCTCTTTTGGTCACAATAATGTCCCATGTCACGACCGATAGACAATGCATTAGTTTCCCCTTATTAAATTATGTTGATTATTTAGTTTAGAAACCTAGATGCATCAGATGTTCTACCATTTTTTTGCGGCAATTTTATTTTTCTCGATATTGTTCTCAAGTAGTATGTTCGATGGTAGCTGGACAATCTTCCAGTTTGCGTTAATTTTTTTTATTTATTTAGTGAGAGTATTTTGATCACTCGACCCTCATCCATAGCCAACCTCCTAGGATGATGATCAAGGTGCATATGTGCATGTGGGGGTAGATGTTGACCAAGAGGGGCCATTTCGATTTCCCTTGCAAGATCACTAATTAGGAGTCACTTGATTTAATTTCCAACAAGGTTGATAACACCCTAAATATGGTATTGTACCCATACACAGAGTTTGATTGGCGAGGATGTCCCAACATTCTATTTACTATGGATAAGGCACCATATTGTAGAGGTAATAATAACTTTATGTTTTGATTAATCTAGTTGCATTTTATTGTCTATTTTAATGCATATGTAATTTATTATAACATTTTCTTTAAATTGTTTAATTACATTTTCTAATTATTGTTCTCTACAATTTTGCATATATCAACACTTATGCCTAGGTTGTTAGCTCAATAGCGAGTGCTCCCTGTTCAAGCCAACATGATAATGAGAGAGCCATACCTTGTTGAGATTTGGAGGAGAATCCCACGTGATATGACATCACTGATGTGTAATATCGTGGGTGCATCCAGGATACTAGACAGGTGGTGGCCAGTTGAGAGCGCTAGTTTTGATTCATTTGATGAGGGTGGTGATCCTCCCACTTTTGGGTAAGAAAGCCATCCATTTATTTATTGTTTCAAGCACCTAGAACCAGAAAATGGAACATTATGGAAATAAGTTGATGTATGGGTATGCATTTTAGTTAGAATTTTATGTAGATTTCAATTATTTCTTAATTTGATGTAGTTGTTCTTTCCATAATTAAATTGCATATGAAACTAATGAAATTGATTGAAAGTAGTGACTCTACAAGAAACATATGTATTTGGTACGCTATCTAGCATATTGAGATCACAATTCAGTTTTACCAGATCACTCCTTGATCAACAAAGTTTGGTTTTTCCACTTCATTTCCTGATCAATGCATTCCATTTTTTCCACTTTGCTCTGTGATTGGCATAGTCCAATTGAATCACAGTTAGTAGCAATTCTTGAAGAACAGTCAGTAGCAGTTCACCTGTGGTATAGACAGATCATGGTTTCAATGAAGAGTAAGTTAAAACAAGTTGTTCCCTTGTCCCTGAAATCCACGTGTTATCTAGTATCTACTACCATACACTACTGCGTGTTGTCACTCACTCCGCACCGGTATTGAACACAGTGCATGATGTTTTCTTGAGTAGACTAGGAGTTCTCTATTAAAGTAGGTTAAAACGATTTTGTATTTAAGTCTTATGGAACAAATAATTTAGGTTGGTGCCCCTTGATCATGATACTATTGCGTTCTCTTTGAATATTTTCAAGTTAAATAATACTTTTATGAATGTTTACAATTTTTACGTTTCAATGGAAGAAGTAATTATTGTAGCTTATATATGAGTAATATTTCATTCCCAGATGACCTTGGATAAGGTCCCATCCAAAGGGAATTACATGAACTTGTTCCATTAGAATATATATGTTCATTATAATGTCATTTTTAATTAAACATAGTAGCTGTTGTAGAATTCCTGCATTTTGTAGAAGTTCATGCATTTTCTGATAAACCATTGCTTGTAGTTCCTTATGAACATAGTTACTATAGGATATTTTATTAAATGAATATCCCAGTTACAAATGTCATTTCCTTTACACATAATATCTCATTATCATTACTTTGTTTAAGCTAATCCTTGTTCCTGTTTTGACCATTTGCATATAACTCATGGTTTCTAAATGTATGCATTGAATAAACTGAAGGAAAAGCAACAGAGGGATTTCACAAAAGGTTACAAACTAAATGTAAAATCACTATTTTCTTGTCTTTGATGCTATTGATAAAGAAATAAGTTGCAAGTACAGAATTTGAGTCTTATTCCCTTGCAACCCATAGTTAAGAGTTATTCAACATTTACTTTTGTGATTGTTTAATTGGTTAAATTAGGATTTTCATACTAATAGACACATTTCATTCCTTTTTTAGTTGCATATATTTTGCAGGACCTTCATAAGTTTGCATGAATCTCTAGGTTGAAAATTGAGAGTAAAGGTTTTAGATACAATATTCTTGTTGGTGTCTTGTTTAAAATCGATACAATATTACTGTTCATATTAGAGACCACCACCCTTTCCTCTACCACATGATGAATGAAAACCCTATCCTCCACCACATGATGAATGAACACCCTATCCTCCACCACAAGTCATCTGACCACTTTCTCTTGCTCACCCAATCGACCCATCACCCTTTCCTCGTCACCCAATCGACCCACCACATGTCCTCCAACCACCCTCTCCTACTCACCCATTCGACCCACTATAGGTCGACTGATCACCCTCTTATACTCACCCAATCATCTTAGCACCCTCTCATCCTCACCTATTTGAGCCTTCATTCTCTTATCCTCACCTAGTCGACCCACCACCACTTACTAGTACATCAATGCCCAATGCTTTTTTGGATATGATGATTAGATTAGGTTATATAGATCATCAGAGAGATAATATATTTTAGTTTCTTTATTCTAAAATTTTACCCAACGAAGTTACTAAGCATGTGTATATTATCTAACTTTTATATTTGTCTTGAGATGTATACTTGTCATATATTATGTTTTTCATATTATTGTTCATATATATTATGCATGTTTCATATTAGTTTATGTTGATGTTGATGTATATCATGTTGTAGATATCGTTCATGTATATTTATGTCATTTCATGTTATGTTGATGTTGTTTGATTGTAACATGTATTGTATGTCAATGATCTAAACTAGAGATGCAATATAATGTTTGACTGTAGTTAAAGATCATTTAATGCCATTTTTTGCAGCAATTGTTTAATGTCATTATATGATAACAAACTAATTTTTTATTTGATTTATTTAGATGGCTAACTGGCGAAGATATGATTTTACAATGTTAATAGTTTATTTCGATAAAATTAAATCTTTTATTTAAAATAGTCTACAATTTATAGTACTAAAATTTATATATATTTCAAATCATAATTTATTCAGGGTACGACATGGCTTAAATGGATGTATTTTTTAAGGTTGATTAAGTGTGAATTTAATGTTCATTCAAAATATTATGTGGAACAATAATAATAAATTTCTTTAAAATGATTTCAATGTTTTTGTGTCATTTTTTACTTTGTCTTTCTCTAAAAAATTGTACGTTTTAATATAAAAAAACATATGGGTTGAAGAATGAATAATTTGGTGATTGTTTTGACATGGTAAAGTTACAAATCATATGATTTATTGACATTGGATTCTATTATTCTAATTCCACTCTTGTATTAACAAGAGCCACATGGTGGCTTGTCCCTGCGCTTTTGATGGGCATGTATTTTTTAATTGTGAATAAGAGATGTTGATAGTTTGGTTATAATGTGACCGAAACATAAAAAAAATAGTAAAAGTGATGTGAATTGTCTTATTCTTGTATATTAAGTCTCTAGTCATAGTCATACTTTTAATGGGAGAATTTCCAACTTTTTAAGAATGTAATAGAACTTATTACTTTTAATTATAATTTGTATATTTTGTAATGTTTTGGGAATTATTATTTTCAAAACACATTACACCTCTTATTCAAAATTAAATAACGATTTTATAAACTTTTAGGCCTCTTCAAATGAAAACACAATGGTTAAATCATTCTAAATATACAATAATTTTGATAAAAAATATATAGACTCTTTTGCATCAAATTATACACTTAAAAAAACATTTTAAATTTGCAAATTTTATATCAAAATTATTAAATATTTAAATTAGATATTGTTATCCATGATTCCACAAATTTTAATTCAAGTATACAAATACCAACACATTTGTCAAGTTATCCCATAAAATTTTAATGTCCTACTTGAATTATTTACCATTAAACTTGGCATCTATATTGATGATAAAAAATGAGGGAAATGAGCTACCGATTGATTTTATGAGATCGTGTATTACAAATTATGTTCTCACTCCACTAGAGAAGAAAACATATGCTCTAATAAAATATTCATCTAATTATATGTTAGATATATTGGCAACCAACACCACAACATATGTATCTCTTTACCCTATTGTAAATTTGATGATATTAAGTCATAATAATTTGACCGGAAGTTGGGCCAATTGACTCAAAAAGTTATTGGGATACAATCTTGATGCCAAACCCCTCAAAAACAAACTTTAATATACAAATATTCACCCATATTTTGTTAATATTCCAAATTATTTTAATTTATAGATATCTAGTAGGAAGATATACACATTCCCAATGTATTTTGTGAATTCTTTTATTCAAATTTACAATATATATTCTTTTTTATAATTGAATTCAAATATACCAAGAGGGATATACACATTTGGAATAATATCCCAAAATCCCTTAGTGATGCACATGGGATTACTATCCAAAATTTTGATAAGGATTTCATATTCTACTTTTTTACCTTTGATATACAATACTTATGTCAAACCCCTCAAAAAGAAACTTTGTGAGAATATTCACCCATATTTTGTCAATATTGTGAATTATTTTTATAGAATTCAAGTAGACCAAGGAGACTATACATATATCCATTATATATTGTGAATTCTATTGATTCAAATTTCCAATATATATTCTATTTTTTTCTTCAATGAGGTAGAGCAAGGAGGCTATACAAATTTTGAATAATATACTGGAGGCCCTTAGTTATGTACATGGACTTACTATCAAGTCTTTGTAGGTAGTAGTTGCAATTGATGATGATGAAAAATGACCCTCTAGGAAAATAAACTATCAACTATTGCATCCAAAATAATAGAGAGGAAATGCTCTTGAGTACCTGTATCATGATTGGAATGGATTTAAGATGAGATTTAATAAGTGAGTAAATATTAAGGACTTTGAAGAAGTGAATATGATATTTTTATTGGAAAGGATTAGGAAAAGCCCTCAACATAACTAGTGTAATTCATTTTGTGTTGGGACATATTTGAATAGAAAGTACAATGGATTTAACACTTATATATTGTAAGGAAAATGACAACATTTACACACAACCCATAATCAACGAGGAAACATTTAACATAATACTAACTAACTTGATATTGTATAATGAAGATATAATTGAAAAACACTTTCATCAATATAAAACATGGTTGTAATGTAAATGTCGAAATAAAACATGTACATATCACTATTCATTGCCACTACCTATATTATCTTCCTCGCTTGGCATGATAACATTATTGTTCTAAAAAAGATGTTTTGATCTCGGATCGTGTCTTAGTATGAACCACCAATCCCTATTCAACACATTCCGGTAAAATAACACTTAGTTTCGGTGTTTTGGGTAAACATGAGACTCCTTTTTTTCATAAAAGAAAATCGTTCACAAAAGCATGATATGATATGTACTCAACACCCAACTTTTTTAGCAATTTCTTTGCCTCTTCATAGCTGTATGGGAGGAGGTTATCAGTTAGAAGTACTTTTTATTTGAGTAACTTGCAATTAGTGGGAAATATAAATGTACATTATTATTAAGCATGCAACACATATATTTTCATCATTGATTCAATGGGGAATTGATGGTTAGTTACCTTGGTAGTGATGAGAAGCACACGTACACAGTACCATACATTTATTCCATGTTGTATAACAACATTGTTGTCCCCAATTGAGTAGACTTTGATCCATGCCAAAAGAGAGGGGTGGTGGAAGATATTTTCAGGGTTTCAAAAAAGGCATTTCCAATATTAGCATTGTTCCCCATATCATCTTGTTGGAATCCATTTAACAACATCCCCTTCATGGAATTGGTATCCCATACGAAATAATTCATACCAACCTCTATATCATTGTTTTCATCCCCAAACTGCGAAGAACTAGTGTTACTATAGATGTTTTGAATTTGTGACTCGAGACGTAATGGGAATTGAATAGGTGGTTGATTCAACCATGATTTGTATGATTTCTCTCCAATCTCTACTCGTTTATCATCCTTCTCTTGATTTGACATTGTAGTGGGGTGCAACGATAGATGGTAGACAAGTTGATCGTCTTTTGATTCTTGGTTGCAAAAATTTTGAACATTAAATCAACGATATTAGTAAAAGGAATGGATTTAACATGTTGAAACATTATACCAAACATTTATTAGAAGCATAAACATTTTTCTCCAATAGTGCGCATGAAATCAACCACTTTATAAAACAAATTTGGAATTAAGCAATACATTAACAATAATTCCATTGAAAATACAAAAATACAATTACTCAATGATCTTTTTCTTACACCCTAAGGGGATGTCTAAAGGCATCCCCAAGGAAATATTTCTTTTACAAGCAATTGGAAGTCTACAAAATTTTTAATGTATTAACAACTGACCACCATGAGACAAACTATGTATTGCATGCACACCAACAAATCTGGATGCCTTCTTTTTCACAAAGAGCTCTTTGTCATTGGAGTGTTTCTCAAATGAAAAATTTGCATTGAAGAATGAGCACCTTCAACTATTTATGAACCTTGCAATGCTCCCATGAGTGTGTGGATGGCCATCGACATATAATAGGTTCTTCTTGTTAAAGGTTCCCAAACAAAAACAATTCATGTACATAGTATACATGGAAATACAATGTTTGTATTTGAATATTCAAGTAATTAGTTTGACTATAAAGAGGACTAGAAAATGGCATAAGTGCTACTGACTATTTCAGAGGAACAAACACATGTGAAAGGATAAACAACCCAATATTTGTAGCATCTATCTTAGATTTTGTGATCATGTAACTACTACCACAATAGGAGAATTTGGTACCAACGTCGGGCACATGAAGGGGATATGGCCAAGTTCCATACAAAGAATGATTCTAATTGGTTTGGATTTACTTTATATATAGATGGGAAGAGAGAAGTCGTCGCTACCCTCCAACAATTGAACCAACCTTTTTCTATACTTGGACATTTTTTCTCATACAAAATTTTGGATCTCCTTGCATATATGTTTTAGGTAGTATTGAAATCATACATTGAATCACTATAAATCTCGGTTGAATCAAAAGAATGATATGGGTTGGTTGTAACACCCTGATTTTGACCCCGATGCATTTAATTTATAAATAATGTAATATTGTTATAAAAATCATGGTGAGGAGCTCAAGGCCAAGGATGCACCATCGATTAATTGTTCTTGTATTGACAATTAGAAATCTATGTATGTGGATTGCGTGCTGGGATGGCATGATGGAAATTGTAAATATTGATTTTAATAAAAATACCCACAACTAGTTATGCAATGCAACATGAGTATGGGGGCATGGATTTCATTAGGAATAGGGAGGGAAATATTAAAACCCTTGAACCCAATAGTGTCAATGAGAGAATCCATGAACCATCAACTACCCACATTGACTTTTGTACCCAATCATTTATTTCTTCCAAGAGTTGGTTAAGGTAGTTATTGTTTTGGGAAATGGAGAGTATGGCTATCCCAAATTTCGTGAATGGGGAAGCCATAATTTTTTAAAAATGCGTTTCTCCTCTCGGGAAAGAAAATACCCATGAATTTTCTTCCCAAGCCATTATTCATGCATGGGTTTTGCTCTCTCGCGATTTTTGGGCTTACTAGGCATTTTTCTTCACTTTTTGTTTGTTGAGTTTTCCTGCATTTTCTCTAGCTAGGGGGTCGCTTTTGAGATGTAGAACGTTTGGGAGGAAGGGGAATTTGATTTTGGGGTCCATAGAGGCCATTTTTAGCCAGTTGAATGCTCAACAGTAGGAGAAATAATTTTCCTCCCTATGGCCGATTTTCCCCTCTCACAACTCGTTTTTGGGTTCCAAGATTTGGGGAAATCCATGAACATCTTGTTTTGTGCATCCCACAATTGAAATCATTTTTTCCATTCCCAACTTGGGTATTTGTTGTGTGTGTATGGAGATTGATGTGAATTGGGTTATGTGTATCCCTTGTTTTGGATTGAACTGTATGTAAGAAACCAAGAGTAGAAGAGGATTAGAATTGGCTTGATAAACCTAGTGAAGAGTGTAACCCTCCAAAGATGATAGGGCTTTGGACACCTTTCTATGCACACCCTAAAGAACACTAGAAGGGAAGGTATAGCCTAAAAGACTGTGGAGCAGTGAAGGAGATACTTCCTTGTGTTGGGTGTGCAGATATTGTGGGGGCCAAGCTACCTAAATCTTGGAGGATTTCCAATGGCTCTATGGTTGAGCCCACTAGCTTAGCAATTCCTTCATTTCTACTGCCTTAGAAGCATGATAAACCCAACTGTGGATTGGATTGGATGATTTGTGGTGTTCTTTTGCTATGCATGTGTTGGTAGGTTCCCTTTACTTTTGGAAATCATGCCCAGCTCTGGGGTGGTAGTTGTGTTGAGAGATTGATGAGCACAATTGGCCTATGGTTGGGTGGAACGTTGCAATTGCATAGCCAGTTGCTCGTGACAACTTCACATCAAGATAAGTACTCTTTTGTTTAACTTATGCATTGTATTTAATGGATTTTTGTTATGATTATGCAAATCAATGCATGTTAGATATGTGTGTAGTAGATTTTAATTCCGCTGTGTTTTTATGAATTTTGTATAATTATGAATGGGGGTTGAGTTTGGAAATCCATGGATTAAGTGTCATGTTCGCTTCCTCAAGAAGGAGTGATGGGAGGGGACTTGATTGTGTGGTACCAGAGCATAGGTTGCAACATTTGGACCTAAATCGGCTAAATCTGACCACCTGCAGAGGTAAGATCACTTCATGATAAGCATTGGTCATCATATAGAAAATGATTTTTTTTTAAAGTTTTGAGTTGTTTGTATAAGTATGTGTTGATGAAATTTGTGGAGTTGCACTGACATGTTTCAGCGAGTTTCATAGAGTTGCACCGATAAGAGTTCGACGAAAAATGCATAAGTATGCTGAAACTGTCGGTGAAAAAATGAAAAACTTCGCCAAAAAATGGAATTTCGATGAAAAAGGGAAAAGTATGCCGATATGTTTTAGTGAAAAATTGAAAAGTACATTGAAATAGGTCGACGACAAAATTAAAAGTACGATGAAATAGGTCGGCGACAAATTGAAAAAGTCATTGAAAAAGTGTTTTGGCGCGAAATGGAAAAGTTGATAGAAATCGATTAGAGAGATTTGGAAAATTCACCGAAAGGAATTTCAGAGTGTAATGGAAAAGTCTTCCGACCATCATTTCAGTGAATTTTGGAGAAGCTTACCGAAATAGGGAAATTGGTCATTTTTCCAGGAAGATTTTAAGGTTCTAGAAATAAAAAAAATGGCATTGAACTTATGCGCAAAATTGCACGAAATTGAAAGATTTAGAATAAAAAAAAGAGGGATCTGCCCTCGACCCACCTTGCAGTGGAATAGGGAAGCCACAAGGGGGAAAGCCCCTTTGACCCCCATCGTCCCCCTGAGACATTATTGATTGTGAGCAAATTTTGTGGCTAAAAGGAACTGTCAATATGGATTGTCCCCATAATGCATGGAAATTATTTTGGTATTTTTAAGAATGTAATGAGGCTAGAATGCAGAAGAATCAACATAAGGTTCTTATTTTGAAACAAGTTCCAGTTGTTTCAAATATCAGGTAGATCAAATCCTTTAGGCTTGATTGAGCAATAAAATATCATTATGGGTGACCTTAAAAGCAATCAAAATTTTGGAAAGACCTTATATGATGGTACAGGAGTACTTGAGGTGAAAGTGACTCAAAGTGCAAAATATGTTGAGTGGATAAGATTACATTCTTGCATATTGTATTTTATAAGCACGAGATGGAATAAGGGAACTAAAAGGAAGTGATGGTTCCTTAGTCAAAATGTATGAAATGCATCCTCCATGCTCAGAATGTGCAATATGATTTGCATAGAGGGGTTGTGGAAGCCTTATTAAGAGTAATTGGTTGTAATATGCATTATGGAAGATTGATAGCCATGTCTAATCATTGAAGGATGAAAGATATCAATAATGGAGATTGGTGCGTTGGATAAGAATGTGTCCAATGTATTATTGTTAGTAATATATGCAATAGCCATGGGAGCTATTGATTATCTACGATGGATATTGTATTCCATGAAAGAATGATCAAAAAGTAATGGAATAGGTTATAAGGTAAGGGACATGTAACTTGTAAAGATGATGGGTGAATCATCCTTGTGGGAAAGTGCACGTATGATAAGAGAAGCTACAAGATATGAGTTAGTAACTTATGAGTAGGTAATGAGAATGAGTAAGAAAATTTTATTCATCTAGAAGTTGTCACTCATAGGAATAAGACATCCCAGTATGTGGACTTGGCATGTGGCTCCTAATAGCGATATGGTGGCAATGCAAAGGATGCTAATCGGGTAATGAGGCATTCCCATGTGTGAATCAATTGTGTGGTTCATAATTGTGCCAAATATTTCCATGAGAAAGGAAAGGAAGTATCATAGTTGAATAAGGTGCAAGGGCATATAATGGATCTTGAAAAGACTCCTTATGGAGTTGGAATTGAATCAATTGTAGAGCCAATAAGTTCTAGGAAGTCCAAGAAAGGTCAAGTTGGATTTGGCCATAATTTCTGAAAGCAATTGGAGCAGTAAGTCAATGTTGATAAAGAGGGAAAATTCTCACCTTAAACTATTTATGTCTATAACATACGAATTGCATGCTTGGAAAGTAGCAAGTAGGAATGTTATACATGAGTATATGTATTGAATTGTTGCTTGGTGAGAGATTCATAGCTAATGACCCCTAGTGTGTTTGGCAGAGAGGCCATGAAATTGGATCAGCTATGATGTGGAAGAGAAATGATGTGCTATGATGATAAATTGGAAAGGGAGAATTCCTTGACTCTTCTCTTGCTGATATATTTATATTTTATGAGTTTTATATACAAAACATTATGGCATAAGAATGCTAAAAATGCAAGAGATTAAATCAATGAAGTGAATATGAACTAGTGGGCATATGACTAAATATTGCATAGTGCATATGAAGATGTTGTGCATGTATATGATATTGCACATTGGTAAAAATAGTGAAGTTTTACATATGCAATGAGCCACTTAAGATAATTATTGTGGTTGTTAATAATTATTGGTGTTGGTATTGGTTGTAGGACCAAAGACAACCAAAGCATGGCTAAAGATGTTGATGATGTTGTTGCATGTGATCAATAACCTTATGAAGAAAGGTTGGGGTAACAAATATATGATCAAGAGGTTGGTGTAAGGATGGTGTAATCCTTCTTAGGAGACCAACTGATTAGGTAACATCAAATATGTTGATGGCAGCCATTTAGGTAATGGTTTATTTATGTTGATTGCATAAGTACAAAAATGGGATTGGGTAAGAATCCCTTGAGCCATATTTAAGAATCGTAAATTGGTATGTATGTGATGTTGAATCCTTAATTATGTGATTAATATTCCACTGGGTATGGTGAGGTATAGGGTAGAAAGAGAAAGAAGCATTATACTATCTAACTGTTTAGAATTTTGAATGCATTCATATAAAAATGTATCATACCATGTGTGTATGTTGTTTATGATTTTAATAACCAAAGCAAGTGAGAACTTATGGTCCTGTTGTGATAGCGCATGCCATATGAGATAATCATGGTTAAGGCCATAATGTGATTGGAATGGTAACGCTATAGTGCTACACAAGTATCCGATGAACTCCCTATTGTTGTCAATTTGGGATGAAACCTCTTTGCCAACAAGTAGTGAATGAGTGAATTCATGTCGTGTTGTTCAGGTGAATAAGGAAGGCACCCATATAGTTAACCAAGTGATTGGGGAGATGGTCAGGTGATGTGTCGAGGCATTATCTAGACCTTCCAAAAAATCAAGGTGGAATGCATGACATGACATTATGGTATTCATGAATCAATGCAAGGTGGCATTGAGTGAATATACATCAAAAGACTATGTAAATATTGTGATTGTTTATGCACATGTGTGGGTACATATGTTGAGAGGCATTGTGTGAATGCATGGTTGTGATATATATATATATTCCATTCCAATTCATTAATAGATGAAATAATGGAATTATTGGCAATTTCGAGATCATTTCATGAGCTACTATGGATGCAGGAAAATGATTGCTTGAAAAGGGTAGTCATGTTAATTCTCTATTGGGATGATAGATTTGCATGAATGGATATGACTATGTAATCATAAGTATGGAATTTTTATTTGATTGCATAGAAAATGTGACTATATCTTGCAATTTCATTGTGATTATGATGCATATAAAATTGCGGGTAGAATTTTCTAGGGTATGGAAATTTATGCAAGTCCATAATAAAGACTTGAAGCTACCATGCACAAAAGCCAAAAATTATGAGAAGGATCTCATGGTTGTGAAATTTAATTTATGTACGGAACATATGGTAAATTTCAGATTTGAAATTTTACTAATAATTACTAATGAATGTTTGGATTATCTAGAATCGTGTCAAGAGGAAATCCTGTAGGTGGGTGTCTATGTTATGGAAGTAGGTGTAAAACCATAACGAATAGAGTGATACCACTTACAAGGGACACAAAATATGAGGGTGGAGTCATGGATAAATAAATCTAATTTCTGTAGAAGACATAATTGTAAATTCATATTTGAATTTGATTATTGATGTTATTAATTGGTTGGTTGTTGTGAATTGTGTTAGGAGGACATAATACCAGAAGACCATGTGTTATGGCCTGCAAGAGCTAAACATCATGAGAAGGACCTCATGTTTTGGAAATCTAGTTTCCATATGAACCATATTGAGAAATTCTAATTGAAATTATTATGATGACATGTCATGTGACTTGCATGCTTGTGTGTAATGCAAGTGAGAAGGTGAAAATATTCCATTGGGGAAAATTTTGGCTATTGGAGCTAAAAATACAAAGGAAATTCCAAGAGCGTCTTGGGTTTGAGAATCTCTGTAAAAAAAAATTCCTTGCATGTGCTTGTCTCTTCGCAACGCTGTTAAACCTAGTAAGAGAATTGGTACTCAAGAGGCTTGCATGGGAATTGGTAACCTTTCCATGCTCACACTGAAGAGCACTAGAGGGATGGGTATGACTGAGGGACTACGTAACAGAGAAGGGGTACCATCCTTGTGTTGTGTGAGTGGGTATTGTGGGGCTATTCTAACTTGTAGTTAATTGAGTTACCTATGGAGTTCCTGGAGGGAACCACTCATTTGCATAGGAGAAGGGGCCATGCAATTCTATTCCTTTATATTGCTTGATAAATCCAACATAGGTTCTGACTTGAAAATGGTAGTTGTATGCTTGATAAACCCAATCGAAGAGTTGGATTAGCATATTAGTTAATGGAATTACTGAAAAACCTAGTTAACTTACTGGCTTGGCATTTATTATTTGAATATTGTGGTGCAGCTAGTGTGCTGGTGTAACATTTGTATTATATGTATGCACAGGTGATCCAAGGATTGCAGAAACTTGGTTACCTTTCAATGCACACCCTGAAGAGCACTGGAAGGGGTGGATAAACTCGAGGGACTATATAAAAGAGAAGAGGTAACATCCTTGTGTTGGGTGGGGAAGGTCTTGTGGGTGCCATAGTTTTCTAAAGTCAAAGCGGGATACCTGTGGAGCCAAAGGAAGATGCTCATGCATATAATTATTTGGTTAATTTTGCATCTTATTGCTTATTTATTGTGAATATACATGTGTACATATGATTCAACTATGGTTTTGAAACTCTTGTTAAGAGATGAATCCTATGAGAATGAATTTGACAGGTGAATTGACTCATTGTTTGAGTATATGTATTTATGGATGCAAGGACCTTGAAGAAATTTTAAGTATGCAATGGACATGTGGCTGTCCTGAAAACCTTAGTATGAGTAGATAAATATTGGAAAGAGATCCAATGAATGTCGATCAAGAGAGAGAGAAAGACATTGCAAATGAATCTAAATATGTGGGCATGGAACCTTGTTGAAAGTTAAGAGAGCACTGGGACAGTGCTAATTTTAGGGGGAGGGGAGTGTAACACCCTAATTTTGAGCCCGATGCATTTAAATTGTAAATAATGTAATATCATTATAAAAATCATGGTGAGGATTTCAAGGCCAAGGCCGCACCATCAATTTATTTTTCTCGTATCGACAATTAGAAATTTATTTATGTGGATCGCGTGCTAGGATGGCACGATGGAAATAGAAAATATGATGTAAACATGTATTTTAATAAAAATAACCACTACTAGATATGCAATGCAACAAGAGTATGGGGTCATGATTTTCATAGGGAATATGGAGGGAAATATTAAAACCCTTGAACCCAATAGTGTCAATGAGAGAATCCATGAACCATCAAATACCCACATTGACTTTTGTACCCAATCATTTATTTTTTCTAAGAGTTGGTTGAGGTAGTTATTGTTTTGGGAAATGGAGAGTATGGTTGTCCCCGGGGAATCCATCATTTTTGAAAAACATGTTTCTCCTCTTGGGAAAGAAAAGAAACACTAGAAGATAAGGCATTCATATCATCATACACAAGAAGATACCAAAGTAATGGGAACAATAGAAATAATTATAGTATATTAAAGCCATACTATATACAGAGTAATGGTAATCTATTTGAATCACAACTCACCAGCCTATATATATTGTTTTAAAGTCAATTATTCAATTACAAAAGCAGTTATGTCGGCTTAAACGACTGACTATTTCCAAAGGACCGACTAGAATGTGGTTGGTCGAAGGACCTAGTCGGCCTGTCGACTAGGATCCTCCAACAACATCAAGGCATACAACATGCAAAAGAGAACCAATGTGTATTTTTCATTATAAGTGCATCGAGGCTTATTATGTATTATACATGCACCGGTGTGTATAAAATGCATAAAGAGAGCTAGTGCGTAGTTGGTATTTGTCACCTACCCAAATTTTGAGGATATTTATTTTATTTGCAAAATACTTTATGTTAAATTATAATTACAGAGTTTTGTAATTATGACCAAATCTGGTCAAAGATAACTGTAAAGACTTATTATTTTTATTTAATAAATAAAAAAAGGAGACAAACACTCAAGAAAGTTGTTACAAGAGTGTTCACTGACCCACTAGGAGGAATGGAAGCTGGTAGAAGGCATGGGACATATGGCAACATTTGCACTCCACCACTAGCTGTTGGTTATGGCCAACTACCCCTAAAATTGTGGCATTATTCCCCAGGTGGGGGAAGTGAGCAGGCAGCTCATTAATGACTAGATAATCCCTAAAAAGGCCTAGGCGGCCTATATGAGGCAATTCGAATTGAGAAGGACGCTCTTACAATATTTTCTGCAGAAATATTCCTCAAGTACATCAGGTGATGACTGAGAGATTCGAATTAGGGAAGCTGTGTGAGAGTGCAATTGTAAGTCTGCAAATTGTTCTAAGAAGGAAAACCAGAGGTGCTTGTGCAGGTCTCTTTGATTGCTGAGTCTTCAGGACTGGGTAAACTACTTGCTGCTGCAAGATTGAGGACCTAAGATTCTAAAGTTTCTTCCTCCTGGTGGTTCAATGAACAGGCTCGAGGGTCCTAAGGTAGGCATCTTGGCTGTTCTTAGGAGCAGGTTGGGTGGAACAGGGTCCTTGGGTGATTTATTTCTCCTACAATTATCAGGTTTTAAAGTTTTTTGTTTGTTTGTTTGTATTTTTCAGGTGTATGAATTTCTGCAGCAACTGGTTTAGAAAATTTACTAATGATAAGTAGAAATAACTATTTTTATTTTCTGATCTAATATAACTATTTGACTAATAAAATGACTCCTCTGCACTTTTCCCCATGCTTGAGTCTGCATCGTACTCCAGTACAGAGAGGTAGCATTAAATCGGCTAATTTAGTAAGCAAAAAGCTAAGAGGATTATTTTAGACTCTTACAGTAATATTTCTTTAACCTTGCCCATTTCATTCATAAGCACAGACGTAAGAAAAATACAACATCATATAGACTGAGACATAGCATTTACCTATTTCATATTCAGGGAAGAATACATGTTACTTATGCACATATCTATACTTTTCCATTTTGATTTCATCTTCTTTTTGTAAAATGCATTTTTTTTATTTATCATGAATTTCATATTCCCAAGCATTTCATAATCTAGGTATTTTAGTAGCTGCAATAACTACTCCCCATACAAATATTTATAATTGAATGTATATTATTTCTTCACTAATTATCACATTGATTTCAGTTATTAAAATACAATTACGTGTACCATAGAAATGATACCCTAAGTTATCCCATGACTATGAATCCAGGGTGTCTTGGGTTCACAGTTCATATATTTTCTTATCAAGCCGTCCATGGAAAAACCTTAGGCATTCACTCTGAGGTTACTTTAGTTATAGATTTCCAAACCCTAACTAGCATTTCGATACTTTTACATGGTAGTAAACATCATTCAATAGAAAGCACGATTCAATGTCAATATCGGATGATAGCCCACAACCCTAGCATGAATACATATACAGCATCGAAACTATTTAATAGACAGTCTAAGTCTCGAAGTACGAAAATACTATTCTAGCCAGAACAAAAACAAAGGCTACAGGTAGGGCCTCAATCGTGAAACCAAATAGAACACCATGGCGCAACCATTCCAAAATCAACCATCACTTTTCAGCATCACATAAACAGTTATATAAATATTTTATTCAAATCATAAATTTTAAAAACAAGTCCTTTCATTTTAAGCAAGCCACCATCTTTTGAAAAGGAGAACCCTCGGCTCTCTTTTCACATTCAAAAGGGTACAACAGAGTTCACATTACGGGCCTCTTAAGGTTCCCAAACATCACACAGAAGTCTAAACCTCATCAACCAAAACATTTAAACGTGGACAAGATCCACCAGCCACACAAGGTTTTACCCTTAAAGTTTAGCAGCACAAAAACGAGTGCAAAATCCTTATAAACGACGCAGCTATGCATCAAATAAGCCAAACTGCAAATTAAATAAATGAGGATTACCCTCTGTACATTATGTAGCAAAATAAGATCTTAAATCTCGACACTCAGCCATCCACTAAAAACAAGGATGATTAATTCCAACTCTCGGCACATGACAGTCACCATCAAACCATGCAAGGACACCTACAAGGTTTCTAGAACCACCGGAGCTTACCAGGAAATAGTAGCGGTATGTCCACCCTCCAATATTACTCATACGAAACCTCCTACGAAGTGGGCACCTGCCAAAAACACAGTTCGAAGGGTTACAAACAAGAAACGTATATTAGCAACAAGTAACACAGTATTAACTCTTTATCGTCAGAACTTACCTGTAGAAATGCAACCTTGCACCTTGGTCACACCACACTGTACAAACAACGAAGCCGAATGGCACTTGACCGCAACCATGATGTAAACACAGAAAACCTCCTCACAACTGGAGGGTTGAACCCCAGTTCAACCACAAATTCAACAACTGCCAGTAGAAGAACCACTCACAACTCCCTCGCTGTATCGTAACGCCATTGTACACATTTTGAGCCTGCAACTACAAGAAAAATACCCCTCACAGGTCCAAGGTTTGAAACTGAGGAAGAAAACCCTCCCCTCAGCATACTCTAAAACCCTACATTGCAGCAAGCGGTCGGCTCTATGACCTTCCACCAGAAACACAACAATGAATGCTGAAACCCATCTTTTCATTACTTACCAACGCGGGAATAGGGTTTTTCTTCACAGCCCCAGATCTTGCAGTGATCAACGATGTATAGCTGCCAGCTAAGGTAAGTTGATGTTTGAACCACGAGTGCAATCAATGTTGCATGGATTTCTCCATCTACCAAATCACCAAGTAAGCAGGTCGAGAGCCAGTGCCTGACACAGTTCAACTTGTGGAGATGCTAATTACATACACAAACCCTGGAAAGGTATTACAACTGGGCACCCCCATCACTTAACCATAGAACGACATCATTGCCAGGTCTTTCAACGCCCTTTTAGAAAGCATGCCGAGTTAGTACCCTGTCAAACATCAATTAATTGCTTGGTTAGACCATGGATCGTAGTGCTTATTAGTTCCTATAGTTTATCATGCATTATAACGTCTGTATTATATGCCACTGTTGGTGTGATTTCAAAATCGCTTTTTAAGGTTAACATGTCAGTTATGAGACTTGTATATAGATCTATGGAATCAAAGTTAGCCTTATATACATATTAATTCATATTGTTAATCCTTGGGTAATGGAAACCGTAAAAATAGTTGGAATTCTCACTATACAAATGTATTTTTTTTTATGCTATGTTCATTATAGATTTCATACAATAGATATGATTTTCTAATCCATAATTTTGTGAGCCTATAGGTATAGTCGACTAATACACTTTTAATATGGTAGTCGTGCATTGCAAAGTCTAATTAATAACTGTAATACCCAAGGTATGATTTAAAAGGTAACATCATGCACTGCAATGCTGAGTTCATAACACCAACCACTATACCATTCATATATTAACTTTGTATTGATATCAATAATGAATTCAAGACTTAGAAGAGTCTAAGCTCCATAGAAACATGACAGAATGATAGACCCATAGTATAAACACTACTTTCTACTAGCCTTCTAATAGCGTCATCAATAGATATTGGCATCATTGTTTTAATAATAACGACATTAGCCATATGATAATGATTGCAGCATTGTAATGAATACTTGGATGGCATGAAATTATAACATTTGAGAATTTTGTAAAACAGTATACAAACTGGATTGGAACCGAGTATCCATACCTCCTGTAACTTGTTTCGTAAGGAAGTACTTAGCATTCTGATTTTTACTTTGATGATGAATTGAAAAACACATGTACTCCTACCACTTGCCGACGTAGAATTTCTTACCTGCGGTCTGCACATGGGAACATGATTCAAAAATCCTTAGCTAAGCATAGCTAAGTAAGCTCCAGGGTACCCCGTAGGACCACCCTTTCATCATCATCAAAAACAACTGTCAGAACCTAGTCATTAAACTCTATCAAAAAATATCATGAGTTACAGTTAACACAAATAAAACAATGTCGCCAGCATCTCAACAGAAGTATGATGTGTCACAATCATTAAATTGTCTTTAGTTAAGAGTCTCAATAATTAATTATTTTCTGCATAAATGACTTTGTTAATTAATGCTGTCTTTATAAGCATTTATTATCTCCACATTTACAATTATTAACAGTTAATGCTGATTTAAATTTTTTTAAATTTTTATGAAAATATCGGGATGTTACAGTATTATAAATGCATGTATATCATGTAAAAAAACACCAGTGCATATATGTTGTAAAAAAGCATCGGTGTGTGTTTTGTATTATAAGAAAACTAGTGCATATATTATGAAAAAAATAATTTTTGTGTATATTTCATAAAAGAGCATCGATTCTTATATTATCTAAAAGAGAATTGGTGGGTGAAAAAACTGTTAATATTTGGTTGAGCTTTGATATTTAATTCTTTTAGATGCCAAAACTTGAAACAATAAGACAATTCAATTCTATGAAATTCATACAACCATAACACAAGATATACCCTGGGTAAAATCCTCAAAACAATGAGAACAAAACCACAACATCTCTTCTTAGTATAATATAATGGATAGCAGGAATGCATTTCTTTTACAACATAGAAGATTGCTTTCGGAAGATAAGAGATCACCAAAACACTCTTGGTGAAGGTACATAAGCAATAGAGAAGATATATCAATCAAATGTGTTTTCCAATGTGCCTAGCACACCAATATATAGAAAAAATTACTTGCATGCAGGGAATAGCGAATCGATGCATGAAGGATAAGCCTCCCATGCAAACCATATCGAGTTATCTTCTTGGATATTTGTAGTGCACTTCTAGTTTCTTCAATCATACACCAACAATGTGCCATGCCTTTCTTCCTTAACTTGAAATCATGCTTAACTAAATTTGGAGTGAATGTGCCTCATAACTAATGTAGGAGCACTTAATTAACAAGCTAACATAAGTGTCATCATGCAATAGGAGCAACTTTAGTGTTGTAACTTAAGTGTCATCTTTTAACTTTTAGTTTAACTAAAGTGTCATCATGCAAAACACTTTAACTAACTAATTCCTTTTTAACACTTTAGTTATCTTTTCTTAACTGAAAATCATTCTGATTAATTTTATTGAAGTGATCACTAAGTTCTCCTTTAGTTAATTGATTGCATGTCTTTAATTGATTCTTTAACTGAAGCATTGATTGAGGCATACATTGTTACTTAACTGAAGCTTTATAACTGGAGCTTTAACAATTCGAGTTCTCTTTAATTAGTTGAAGTGTCTGCATGGGAAATTTTGAATTCTCTTGATCTCTATTCTTTATATTTTATCTCTTTATCTTTTACTACATGGTCAATGTGTGCTAACTTTAATTATCCATCACATTATATTATACTAAGAAGAATGATCGGATGATACAATTATATTATATTATTCCAGACCAAATGATCATATGCTAAAGTAATTTACTTTAGAGGTGATTAATCTTTGAAGGAGATTTAACAGCAACTGGTGATCATGGTTAATAATACATCACACAACATTAAATGCTTTTAACAAGTAAAGCATGACCTTTATGTGGAAGGTCCACCTCTATACGGGATGTCCATCCCAAAGATACCTTTATACGGAAGGTTCACATGAGAATCATGAATTGACACACAAGTCCAGAGCCTTGTCCAACAAGACTTTACATCATCATTACTTTGATCAATTGACTCTATACGGGAGGAATAACCTTTACAGGGAAGGAAATCAAAGTGCTCACCTCTATACGGGAGGATCAATCTTGGTTGCACAAGATTGATTTGGAGAATGTCTATTGATATTGTACATTTAACAAAAACTATGAAAGCATTGATTCATGAAAACATATAAACACGCCAGTTAGTTTAAATAAATAGATTGTGTACAATTTAGTGGTGATTTTTTCCACATCGCGGATAAGCAAATGCAATTTCTTGTTTGTTTTTTTTTACAAAATTTAAATTACTCCTTCAAAAATCAAATTTTTTTATAATAATATTTTATTTTATATTTTATTTATTGTGATTGAATACACAAGATGATTACACCCATGTTCATTGTAACCATGTAAATAATTCATGTATTTAAATTTGAATTAATCATCAGAAAATCAATTTTTTTTATAATAGTATTTATTTTTATATTTTAACTATTGGGTTTAGATAAGTGCATTAATAAAACCTTTGATCATTGTCACAATGTAAATCATTTATATATTTAATCAATGACATAAAATTTTGTGACATTAGAGAATGCAAAAGAAGAAGAAACCCATTTTATTATATAAGAATACGAAACCAAAAAATGGGGCAACATAAAGGTCCATCATAATCAAAATGTCATTTTGACATTATTACAATTATTAATAACTCATGATCATCCAAATGAGACGATGTGTCCACATTAAACAAAATGTTTGTTTTTCAAATAGAAGATTTATAAAATATACAACTTGCAATAACAACATTGAGTTGTATTGATTAGCATTCATCGCTCGAATTGTTGTTCTCATTCGACCTGCTTTCATGCCTCATTTCTTCATCACTTTTAGTGGATATTTTAGTTGGGTTATTTGAAATATTTTGTTGATTGGATTCATTTTGTTCCACATTTTCATGTTCCATCTACAAGCATAAAAATAAAATGTAATGAGTATATCTACATTTATAAATAATATAATATACATGATTGAGTAATTGAAAAGCATACTAGTGCAACGAGTGATTCAAATAATTCACGCATTCCTTCGAAACCATCCTCATGTTGTTTGTCAATAAATACTCTATTGGATACACTCCTTTATTTTTTTCTTATGAGTTTCATATGCCATGAAAAATCATAGTTTCTAGTTGTTCCATTAATTATAAAACAAGGGACGTAAAACAACATAGAGACTTACAATTTGTTCAATTAGCCCTTAATACCCCAACATATACTCATAGCCCATAATTAATCCAATATCAATCAAATGATTGGATGGATTTTCTCCATATATTGGCACATGTTAGAGAACATTCGTGTATGATTGTAAATGAATTAAAATCTAAACATCACAACAAATATGAAATTTGAAGGAAATGACTAGTACTCACAAACTTTGCGATCAACCATTTTCTTCCTTGTTGTCCCATTTTATGTGTTGAGTGGGTGCCATTTTCTTTTCTTTTATGCAACAACAAAATAATTGAAAATTTGTATTTCATGTGATAATTAAAATCTCTACACATTATAAATAATTAAATAATTACATATGTTTGATGCATGTTATTGTTGGGATGGCTCCCCCTTCGATGTGGTTATGTTCATTTCTTTGACCTTCTCGCAGTACGCCATTTTTGACATCCCTGTTGGAATCTTTTGGATATCATGTCATTCTTCATTTGAAATTTTAGCAATCTTCTTGAGAAACAAAATGAACAACGAAAAAATTGATTAATATTTATATGAAAACAAGTATAGTAAAAATATCAACAAGGTAATTTCTTGGACTAGTGTATACATATTAAAGAAATTTTTTTTAATCAATATTACATTATCAATGATCCTTTTTTGTTAATGTATGTTTCTTCCATAGAAATTTTCATAGGTCTCAAAGTCCACTTCTCTATAAATTCACTTCCTGTAGTTTATTTATAACCTAATTCTTAGAGTCATTAGATTGATTTCTGTACTATAAATGAAAAGAATGTATATACGTTCTTTCCAATATATCCCTCAAAGTTTTATAAAATGGTTTCCCCCTCTCATTAACTTCCAACACCACTCTAGTTGAACTTATGACCAATTCATTATCATTTACATTCTTCTTAATTTTTATCTTGTTGGAGCGTCCTTATATTTCCTCAATGTCTGTCCTTGCACAACACTGTTGATGTATATGTAACTTCGGAATGTATTTCACCCATGTATTTCATATATGTATTTTGTAATCCTATAAAGATGGTATTATTCCTCTATATGGAAGTGTTTGTATTCCTATAGAGATGTTATTATTCCTCTATAAGGAAGTGTCGTCATTTATATTGTAAGTGTCGTAACTTATACTTGATGGGTTATTAGACCACCTTGTTGGGGTCGGCTCTGTATAAGTCATGTGGGTCGAAGGGTTATTAGACCACCCTATTGGGGGTCGGCCATGTGGGTCAAAGGGTTATTATACCACCAAGTGTGGGGTCGGCCTGGATTAAGTTAACCATGGGTTAAGCTAGACATGTAGGCCCCATTAGTTTATTGGGCAGGACAAAACAAGTATAAATAGAGATCGGGAGATCTCTATTTGGTCATTCACTCTCACACTTCTCTCATTTCGGAAAGTGGCGCACTTGTGAGGAGGAGTCTCTGCTGCTAGGAGAAGACTATATCTTGTATTCTAGTTGTATCATTGCTCTATCTATCTCTAAGGAAGTTATTGGGGTTTTTCACCTTTATGGTTTTCCCCAAGTAAACTCAGTGTCTCTTGTGTGCTTGCATTTTTGTGTCCATGATTGATATGCTGTAGATTTGTTGTACATGTTGTTCTCTCAGTTAAGATCCTAGATCATATTGAAGTAAATTATGAAAATTTAACATGGTATCAGAGCTAGCCTGAAAGAAGGCATGATATGGCATGTATGACACTTGTTGCACTTATGATATTAGGGCTTGATATAACAAAAACCAGTCATCGTAGAAATTTCGCTATAAATCCATTTTGGAGAAGTTTTCGGATCTGAAACATTTACAGGTTGAATATAAGATTCCCATGTACCCTGTGTCCAAAGGAAAACCTCTAATTCATTGTACTTTGTGATTTATGATCTGTACAATATAGGATTTCTTCCTTTTCCAGATCTGATTCAAAAACAGGTGACCTTGAAAAAAAGGTCATAACTTGGGCTAGGAAGCTCCAAATTAAATTTCATAAAAAGTGACAGTTATTACACAGACTGTACTATCTCAGGAAAAATTTTCAGAGCCGAAGTTGAACCAGTGACATGTGGAACGCCGTACAAGTTCGCTCTCCTGTTTTATCCCATAAATAGGTCACGTTGAGACACTTGGCATAACTCTCTCTCAGAGAATCCAATTGAGGTCAGACTTGTTGCGATGGAAATATGACAGGTCAGGCTATCGCAAGAAAATTTTTCAGACCCTGGGGATCGAAAAGTGAGGAGTTACACCAGAAACAATCAAGTACATATTTCTGTCAAAACCGAATTATTTTTGAGCACCTTCATTCATGGCTTCCGAAATTTAGGGTTTCGGAGAAAGTTGGAATTTTTATAATCGGAGACTACGGCTGAATGATACTCATCAAAATATAAATTTAGAGACTAAGATCAGAATTTTTGGTTGGGAAGAAGGCCGGGCTTGATCAGACCCTAGTTCGCGACTTTGATCGGAAAAGTGGAAATTTAGGTCTTCTGCAAAAATGGGAATTTTTGAAATCTGTGACCACGGTTGGAAGCTCCTCAGAAAAATAGAAGCTTAGAGATTTGGATCAAACCTTTTGATTGGGAAGAAGAGTGGGCTTCATCAAACCCTAGTTTGGGGTCACGTTCAGTGAATCCAGAAGTTTCAAAGGCAAAATTGAGGAGTGAAACTTTGCAGTTTTCAAATTCTGAACATACCAGCTTGATCAGCTCATTAAGGTGCATATTTCTATCCTTTCAGAAGTTTGAAATTCAAAGTTTGAATTTTTTGGGTTTCTCTAACAAACCCTAATCCAGCTTCAGACCCAGTTCTTGCAAATCAAGTGGATTAGGTTAATCCTAGAAGAAAATGGATTGGTCACCTGCATAAGTGAAGAAGTTCATGTTTCAGAGGGAGATGAGGCTAAGGCCTTACATAAGAAGATTACAAGCAATATCGACAAGTATGACTTATCCAGGTATGTTTCGAGATTTGTTCATGATTAAGTTTATGGTATATTTGTCTTCATATTATTATGGTTAGTACAATATTGATTAAATCTAGACTTGTCGTATCACCTTAATAAAATTATGAATGCATATTCATTGATTAGGGTGTTGACACTTATGATTGTACTAATGCATTATGGTGTTGTATGAGGTTTATGTTGTCTGCTAACATGAAAGGTACACCAAGAAAAACAAATCATGTTCTGGTTCAAGAACATATGATCATGATGACATGAGGACAAAGATTCATCCATTGTCATGGATCGCTTAGAAGATCTACTTACGAGGTATATATAACTTGGTCCTACAATGGATAACTTATGAGACATGTAGGTTACTAGCACAAGTCATTGAAGAGAACCAGAAGACATTATGCGGGTATGTTAGACATAACTAGCTAGCATGCTAATCCAGGTATGTTTTTCCTATATCAAGATAGAATCCTACCTTGTGTTAGGATCTTATACTGTTGTGTTGTTGATAACGATTATTCATGAAGTCATAGGTTTGAATAGTCATGGTTGTATGCATATTATGTTTCTTACCATGACTAACCAGAAGAATCGTGAAGGTATAGGTTTGAGTAATCATGGGTTTTATGCATATTATGTCTCTTATCTTGATTGATGATTTAACTAACCAGAAGAGTCCTATGATCAAATAAGAATATGTATGAGTAAAAGAAGACTTCCCTAAAACCTTGAATACTAATGTTTATTATATGTGTTTGAAATGATCTTGACTATACATGCTTGAGATTATTGTGTTTTGATAATATTAAGATTATACTAATGAATGTTTGATTATGTATGAGACCTAGAGAATAACACAATGATGATACTAACAAGCATGCATAGGGATCGAGAATGAATATAAGTTCAAGGACAGGTAATCCAGGAAGCAAAGATCAAGAGAGAGCTCACTCCAGTAGTTTCTGCAAGGATGAAGATATCCAGAGGGAGTTGACCATCCTTCTGCATTCCACAACAGAAAGGTGTAGAAGAAGCTACTTCAACAACTCCTGCAAGGAAGCAAAGACTTATAGGGAGTTCACCCAACAAACAAACAAAGATAAGTATTTTAATTACCATTCCTTACATATTTGTTTGTTTAAATAAAATTGTTCAATGATGTATAGGCTTATGTTCCTAGACTTAGGATATGTATTGTGCATATTAGAATGATTGCATTAATGAACAGTATACTACTAATATGCATTTGATGGGTAAGTGGCCTATGGAACTGTACAACATTCCATTGCTACTTATCTAGAATGAAACCTCTTTGCTGACATGTTAGGAGTTGTGCACACTCTTAACAATGTTCTGGTAGAGATTGGAAGGCATCTAGAAAGTTACGGAATATGGATAAATGTTGTATTGAATCATTGGCTAAGATAATTGCATGACTGCATGACATATTTATTTATGTGTAAGAATTTGTTCTGAGAACTATGAGATGTTTTCTAATCATGCAATTTAACTTGTTGTGTAGGAAAGATCGTATACCATCACCTACAAAAGAAGGACTACAACATTTGTTCAGCAACAAAGTTATCTATTGAAACTATTGAAGATATTGAAGTTCCCAGGATCTGGGAAGAATGCCATGATTGAGGAGTACAAGTCGATCATGAAGATATTTGGGATGTAGTCCCAAGACCTGAAGGGTATTCTGTAGTGACTTCCAAGAGGATATACAAGATCAATCATGCTGCAGGTGGTAGCATAAAGACTTTTGCTTCTGTAGCCAGATACACTTCCATCAGATTAGTACTTGCTCTGGCTGTAGCGATGAAGTGGAAGATACACTAGATGGATTTCAAGACAGCCTTCTTGAATGGTGTAGTTGAAGAAGAAGTGTATGTGGAGCAGCCACTTGGTTTTGAGACACATGAAAGGGAGTCATATATGTGCATAACTTGGTATGGTAGGATAGATAGCTTTCTATCCAGTTTGGGCTTTACCAAGAGTAAAGCAGATTACAACCTTTACTACAAGGTTGAGGAAGGCAATCCAGTGACACTACTTTTGTATGCGGATGACCTGTTTATCATAGGTGAAGATAGATTGATTTCCGACACACAGTGGAAGCTTGCTGCCGAGTTCGAGATGAAGAACTTGGGGATGATGCACTATTTGTTTTTGGCATGGAGGTGTGGAAGAGTGCAGATGGAATCTTCCTTGGACAAGGGAAGTATGTAGTAGAGATCCTGAAGAGGTTCAGGATGATGGAATGCAAGGCTATGGCCACACCTATGGCATCGAACCTGAAGCTTCTGTGTGATGCTTCATCTGATCCAGTTGATGTCACTGTGTATCATCAGATGATTGGGTCCTTGATGTACCTGACGAACGCGAGACTAGATATTTGCTTTGTGGTGAATACATTGAGCCAGTTCCTGACAGATCCGAGGAGTGTTCACCTGGTTGCTGTAAATCATATTCTGAGGAACTTGAAGAGTACGATTGACTATGGGCTCAAGTATGATGTGAATCAAAAGTTTAACCCATAGGGTATGTTGATTCAGACTGGGCAGGTAGTTCTGCAGATAAGAAGAGCACATCCGAGTGTTGATTCAGTATGGGATCATATGTGATCTCTTGGTTTAGCAGGAAGCAGTCCTGCGTAGCACTGAGTATAGCCGAAGTAGAGTATGTTGCGATGGATGAGCAGGTTGCAAATGTATTGACCAAGCCATTGGCCAGAGTGTAGTTTGAGTACTTCAGAGAGAGGCTTGGTCAACTTCAGATCGAGGTTCCTTGCAAAGGGAAGTGTTGAGTCCGGAAGATGCAGATGCACATGATCTTTTCCGACTTGGTTGATGTGTTCTCCCATGGTCGTGATGTAATTGCTGAGCCATTTTTCACATGGTGGTAGATGTGTTCTCCCATGGTGAAAAAGTAAGGGATGGAGCCTTCCCCAAATGATGGTAGATGTGTTCTCCCATGTCGGTGGTGTAAGTGTTGGATGATGTGCATCTGGGCTGTATTTCGTGGACGATGAGATGATCTGAAGAGGATGATGCTGTGATGATCAGGAGGATCATGGATGATGAGCATCAGGATGATGCTCCAGTTACTGCTCTGTATATGAATCAGGATGATGCTGGATATGATCAGTTGGATCATTTATATGTATATGTATGTACGCATCATGTTGGATGCTGGATATGATTAGTTGGATCATTTATATGTACATGTATGAATGCATCATGTTGGATGTTGGCTATGATCAATTGGATCATTTGTATGTATTTTGTATATGCATCACGTTGGATGCTTGGACCATGTATCTGTATATGTATCAGGTATGATTAGGTGGATCATGTATTTGTATTTGTATCAGGTGGATACACTGTATGATCAGGTGGATCATGTATGATGATATGTATCAGGTAGATACTTGGTATGCATCAGGTGGATGCATTGTATGATCAGGATGATCATGATGATGAGCTTCAGGATGTTGCTCTAGATGATATGTACCAGGACGGTACAGTGATGATGATCAGTATGATCATGAGCATCAGGATGATGCTTTGTGTGATGATGATCCGTTGGATCATGAGTATCAGGTTGATACTTGGAGGTCAGAGATGATATGTGTTAGGTTGTGAAAATAGCATGTAATCAGTCCTGGGAGATCTTGTCGGTCATGTTGTGGCACATAAATGTTCCTGGGATACTCTTTCTGGTATTGCTATGTAGTATGTAATCAGTCCTCAGATATCCGATAGGTTGAGCTGTATGCTCGTAATCAGTCCTGGGATGAGGTATTACTACGGAGACATGTAATCAGTCCTGGAGATCCGAGAGGTTGAGCTGTGTGCTCGTAATTAGTCCTGGGATGCTCTTTAGAGATCTTGTCGGTCGTGCTGTGACACATAAATGTTCCTGGGATGCTCTTTAAAAGTTTTGTCTATCCACATGTAATCAGTCCTGGAGATCCGAGAGGTTGAGTTGTGTGCTCGTAATAAGTCCTGGGATGCTCTTTAGAGATCTTGCCGGTCGTGCTGCGGCACATAAATGTTCCTGGGATGCTCTTTAAAGGTATTGTGGAGGAGATGCATGTAATCAGTCCTGGGATATCTTGCCGGTCGTGCTTAGGCACATAAATGTTCCTGGGATGCTCTTTCCGGTATTGCATCTGCACATAAAATCAGTCCTGAGAGACCACCTCTATCAGACCATTCGCACAAATGATGAAGACCTGCAGGTGTTGGGCCTACATCCAGTATGAAAAAGGACTGGCTCTATAGAACTTCCTATGACGAGTAGATTTAGAGATTGATTCAGATAGCATCAGTAGTGACAATGACGATGATTCGAGGATGATGTTTCGTTGATGGTGATCTATAGAAGAAGACTTGTGCTAGAAGGCCTATGTCGAGAAATACCTTCCTAGTTAAGAGGGAGTGTTGATGTATATGTAACTTCGGAATGTATTTCACCCATGTATTTCATGTATGTATTTTGTACTCCTATAGAGATGGTATTATTCCTCTATACGGAAGTGTTTGTATTCCTATAGAGATGTTATTATTCCTCTATATGGAAGTGTCGTCATTTATATTGTAAGTGTCGTAACTTATACTTGATGGGTTATTAGACCACCTTGTTGGGGTCGGCCCTATATAAGTCATGTGGGTCGAAGGGTTATTAGACCACCTTATTGGGGGTCGGCCATGTGGGTCAAAGGGTTATTAGACCACCAAGTGTGGGGTCGGCCCGGATTAATTTAACCATGGGTTAAGCTATACATGTAGGCCCCATTAGTTTATTGGGCAGGACAGAACAAGTATAAATAGAGATCGGGAGATCTCTATTTGGTCATTCACTCTCACACTTCTCTCATTTCAGAAAGTGGCGCACTTGTGAGGAAGAGGCTTTGCTGCTAGGAGAAGACTATCTCTTGTATTCTGGTTGTATCATTGCTCTATCTATCTCTGAGGAAGTTATTGGGGTTTTTCACCTTTATGGTTTTCCCCAAGTAAACTCAGTGTCTCTTGTGTGCTTGCATTTTTGTGTCCATGATTGATATGCTGTAGATTTTCTGTACATGTTGTTCTCTTAGTTAAGATCCTAGATCAGATTGAAGTAAATTCTGAAAATTTAACAAACACTTCAACAAATTTGAAGTCCAAAGTTTTAAACATGTTAGCGATTATCGTTGAGAAGCATTGTTAGCAAGAATTCAAACAAAAACCTCATGCTTATCACCTTCTGATCCACCTAACTCCTCTGTTTGCAATAGTTTCTTCAAGATTTTATGTGCTTCTTCACTCATATTATGGACAATCTTATAGAGTTTCTTAATTTTTTACTTTGCATGACACATAAAACCAATACACATTATTTAAACATATAAATAATTCAAATATATTACTTTTATATAAAAATAGAAAAAACTTTCCATGTTCCATATTTGGGATTTGTTTCCCTCGCTTTCTTTGCTATGATTTATATTCCATAATCTTTCATCGGCCATCTTTTATCAACAAACACCATGCATAATGAATTACCTAAATTATGAAATATTTTTTACACAATAAGTAAATAATTTTAGGTTAAAATGTATTACGGTCAATCGATGTGTACAATATAGAAAATTAGCACCAATGCACCTTACATGAATAAGTGCACTGGTGCGAAATATTATGTATAGTGTGAACTGTGAATGATTTTTTTTTAAATTCTAACAATGACAACCTGAATAGGTCGGCTTGGGATTTAATCACATCATGGTCCCAATCCATCAGTGACCCAAATCCCCATATATTAATATACAAAATAATAATTTTACATTTCCAACAATCAAATCTTATTGTGAAATAGAAATTGAGACAAAAAAAAAGGAAAGCAATAAGAACATTTGGGTTTACATTAGTGTAGGTAAATATGAGGCAAGAAGAACATTAGGGTTTCCAACATCGAAGGTAACTATTAAATCCTCTATTTTTTTGAAAAAACAGAGAAACTTTATGCCATTGTTTTACTCGATTGAGGGAAAACTTGAGATGAATAGTCTTACACATAATGTCTCATCTGAAAAGTTGTATATGTCCGTGGTGATCCCTTATAATATTTCTCTTCAAATAAATATACCTCTCGAAACTCTTCCTGTAAATCTCTCTTGCACAAGTCTCTCCTCAAACTTTTGGCCGGAAAAGGATTAGGGATTAGTGTTTTTTGTATTTATAAGCTCATTATCTAAAGATAAAATTATCATTCCTTTTTTCATTTGATGTTTTTTCCCATTGATGATAAACACATATAGATTTTTTTTAAAAATAGGGTCACAATGTGCTCGACATATTATAGTGCATCGGTGTTCCTATATGAATATAAGTGCACCATATATATAGCAAGAAACAAATAGAATTAAAAATTCCATAATTAACACATTGCTAAGGTTGTCCTTTGCGAACATGGGTGCATATGTTTCATATCGGTGCACATCAACATTGAGTGCATTGGTGCGCTTGCTATGATGAAGTTCACTAGTGCATAAATAATGAGTTGGGTCCACCAATTACTTGAAAAAAGTATATTTTTGCATGTTTGATAATGAACACATGTATTGATCATGGTTTTGACTCAAATGCAAGGGAAAAAAACAACAATAAATCAAATGGTTTATTCTTCAAATTCCATCTCATTCCATATCGATCCCAATTCATCAATTTCTTCCTTTTTGTCTATAGTAAGTCCATATTTATTTATATTTTGATTATCTCATTGAATTTATGTTGGCTTTGCACATGCTTCTGAATAATTGTTGATTGACTTCTATAGGATCCCAATTATAGATCAACTTCATATGCACATGATATTGCACCACACCCAAAAATCCACAAGGTCTTATCAAGAGTAACATACCACATAAAAATGGTAGATGAAAATGGAAAGCCACTTTACCATGCCAATTGTAACATGCCATCATCTAGCAACCATCCTAGACCAATGGTAATTTAGTGTGAATTGGATCTATTTTATCACACCCTAGTGGTATGTAGTTGTTAAAAATGTAAAAGGTTGAATGTGAACCCTAGGCATGTCACATTGTCCCATTATATTAATGACCAACTACCCAAAGTTGACAGTCTAATACCCCTCACTGCAATTAAGGATCCAATATGTGAGATAGAAAATACATGTAGGAACACTTCCATATGCTCATTCTTTAAAAAATTGGAAGCCAAATCAACCAATATCAATACTACCCAAAACATCTCTACAAGGAGATCCAAAACGTTGTATGAGATAAGAGAAAAAATGTCCAAGTACACACAAAGGTTGGTTCAATTGATGGAGGGTAGCAATGAATTCTCTCTTCCCATACATTTGTAAAGTAAATACCAAACCACATGCAATCATACTCTATATGACACTTTTCCGTCTTCCATGTATATACCCAATGTTGGGTTTGAAATCTCTTATTGTGGTAGCAATTACATGATTGAAAAGTCTAAAATAGATGTTTCAAATCTTGGGTTGTTTATCCTTTTACATGTGTTAGTTCCTCCAAAATAGTTAGTAGAAATTATGCCATTTTGTGGTCCTCTTTGTATTCGATATGATTACATAAATATTGTTAAATACAAACATGCCATTTCCATGTATAATATCTACATGAATAGTTATTCTTCCTAAAAATTTAGTGGAGGAATCTGCTATGTATCTATGGTTGTCAACGTTCCTATTATATATTGATGGTTGTCACCTCAATCATGGGAACATTGCAGGGTTCATAAATAGTTATAGGTGCTCATTGTTTAGTGAAAATTGTTCATTTGAAGAATACTCCAATGACAAATATTTCTTTATGAAAATGAAGGCATACATATTTGTTTTTGGGCATGCAATACATAGTTTGTATCCTAGAGATGAGTTTTAATAGACTATAACTTTTGTAGATTACCAACCAATTGTCAAAGACACCTTAATTGTAACTACCTTTAGACGTGTGAAAATCCTCACAGCAGATCTAAGAGATGATGTATACCTCACAAGAGTAATTATGATTAAGCAGGAAAATAGAAGAGTGAACAATATAGTATAATGAGCAACATAATAATATGGTACAGTAGAACTTAGATAGAAGCAATAATACTTCACACACACTAGCTAATTAATCACAATATGGACAAATAAGTAGTACAAGCATGAGGATTCGAATGCCTAAGGTGGAAATTCGAATTAGCCTTCATGGAGTGATCAAAGGATCACTGGACTGTCATCGGAGCACAAATAGGTGTCCTCATGACCATCAGTGGAGTCATCAATGCACAAGTAACTGTCAACTGTTAGTCAAACTGAGTCTAACTGAGTGTAGTAGGTGTAATTGAATGTAACTAGCACATGGAGACACTAACTGGATGAAGGAGGCTCAGTGGAGGATGTAGTAGGAGCTTACTAGAGTCAGAACATGCATTTTAGTCTCACTGGAGGTCCATCGGAGTGGTAAGGTCAGTAAAGAGTCAGTTAATCCTTAAATCAAGGAAGTAACTGAAGATAACTAAATATAACTAAATATAATTGGACTGGTAGGTGAAGAAGGTGCCTTTGTCATACAGTGGAGAAAAGGAGGGCGCATTAGTCACTGGGAGGGCTGAAACTGCAAGGAAAGAAGCTCTCAAGGCTAGCTCACTTAGGGCTAGGTGCTGCTACTGATGACTGGAATGCATGCAAACCCTAATATTTGCATGCATGACTGAAAATGAAAAAAATGGAAATGCTACTAGGACTAGGATGGAGTATAGGAATATCCTAACACCCCCCCTTAATCCATCCTGGGCCCTGGTAACTAAGACCAAAGGTCACCCAATACAATGAATAATAACAATCAATAAACCAAGGAAGGGGGAAAATTTCATGGGAAACATACCCCCTCCTCTAAAACAAACTGTAAGGCACACACAAAAATAAATGCTCCAAACTCAAGCAGGTGTGATGCTTGGTCATATGTCTGGAGGTATCTTCTTCTTGGGAAGAAGTGGATCATGCTCAAAAAGCATGTGCTTGTACTTTCTCTTCAGATCGAATGTGATGAGAACAAATCCAATAATATGAGAATGATCCTTGAACCTGTGATTCGAATCAGCTGAGGTAGGATCAAATATGTGAAAGTGCATATAGTCTTTTTTCTTCTCCTTCAAACCACCATGGGTGAGATTATGCCAAAAATAACTATTACATGTTTGCTTGAAATCAAAATCAGATTTAAGACTTAAAAAATAGTTTCTTGAGATCTCCTTTGGACCAGCAGGGGTGAGATCAAAACTATCATATGCATGAGAAATTATCCCAAGCAGTAATTGCTTAGAACCCAATTTAGATGCAAGACTTGAATCATGGTTTCTTGAGATCTCCTTTGAACCATGAGAGGTGAGATCAAAACCAGTAGATGCATGAGAAATTATCCCAAGCGAATGGCAATGGCCATATTCTTCAATGACCTTCTGAAAGCATGGAATTATGATCATATAGTAGTATAAAAGAGGAGATAGCTGGAGAGGATCGAATGCATTACCTTCAAAAGCTGTTTTGACCTCTAAAATAATCATGTGATCATGATGCAAACCAATAGACTCTGGTGTAAGAGAGGATTTAGGACCTTCTGCACTATCTAGAGTGTGAGCTGGCATAGAAAGAGAAGAAAGTTTGAGCATGAGTAGAGAATCTGCAAGTTCTTTGTCAACAACTTCAATATGAGATGATATTGGTTCATGATCTGAGAGACCATCAAGAGGAGTGAATGCATCACTTTGCTTGCTTTCGAATGGGTTTGGACCAATCCCTTCATTCTTTCTGCCAAATTTTTCATCCAGGTGATCCCATAACTCTCTTGGAGTTTCAACACCATCACGGTATTTGAATTTGAATCTTTGGTATGCACACAAGGCAAGCATCATTGTTCCAAAGGCCATGTCACCTTTATTCAACCAGTCAATATTCTCTTCAGAGGATTCGAACTCTCTTTCAAAATAACAATCAAAGAGATCATGGATCTTCAAATATGCTATCATTTTTGGTTTCCATTCATCGTAGTTGAATGGAGAAAGAAGAGGGATTCCTTCTAAATATGAATCCATTGAAGTTGTAGAAGACCAGCAAAAACAATAGAGAATAACTGCAACTACTGCTGCTGCAACTGTTGTACTCGAAATATTGATAATAACCTGCAAAAAACTCTCAAGAGTGGATATAAACAATACTCTCAACATGCTCTAATACCATGTGAAAATCCTCACAACAGATCTAAGAGATGATGTATACCTCACAAGAGTAATTATGATTAAGCAGGAAAATAGAAGAAGAGTGAACAATATAGTATAATGAGCAACATAATAATATGGTACAGTAGAACTCAAATAGAAACAATAATACTTCACACACACTAGCTAATTAATCACAATATGGACAAATAAGTGGTACAAGCATGAGGATTCGAATGCCTAAGGTGGAAATTCGAATTAAACTTCATGGAGTGATCAAAGGATCCTTGGAGTGTCATCGGAGCACAAATAGGTGTCCTCATGATCATCAGTGGAGTCATCAATGCACAAGTAACTGTCAACTATCAGTCAAACTGAGTCTAACTAAGTGTAGTAGGTGTAACTGAATGTAACTAGCACATGGAGACACTAACTAGATGAAGGAGGCTCAGTGGAGGATGTAGTAGGAGCTTACTAGAGTCAGAACAGGCAGTTTAGTCTCACTAGAGGTCCATTCGAGTGGTAAGGTCAGTAAAGAGTTAATTAATCCTTAAATCAAGGAAGTAACTGAAGATAACTGAATATAACTGGACTAGGAGGTGAAGAAGGCGCCTTTGTCATGCAGTGGAGCAAAGGAGGGCGCATTAGTCACTGGGAGGGATGAAACTTCAAGGAAAGAAGCTCTCGAGGCTAGCTCATTGAGGGCTAGGTGCTGGTGCTGATGACTGGAATGCATGCAAACCATAATTGCATGCAAACCCTAATATTTGCACGCATGACTGAAAATGCAAACAATGGAAATGCTGCTAGGACTAGGATGGAGTATGGGAATATCCTAACAAGATGTCCCCTTAGGGCGTAAGAAAAATATCATTGAGCAATTGTACTTTTGGAATTTCAATGGAAATAATGTTAATGTATTGCTAAATTTGACATTGGTTTCATAAAGTGGTTGATTGCATGTGTACTATTGGGAAAAATTCCATGCTTCTAATAAATGTTTGGTATAATGTTTCAACATTCTAAATGAATTATGGTTACTAGTATCATTGATTTAATGTTCAATACTTTCTCAACCATGATTTTGATTGTGATCAACCTATCTACCATCTAATATTGCACCCCAGTGCAATGTCAAATCAAGAGAAGGATGCTAAATGAGTAGAGGTCAGAGAGGAAGCATACAAAGCATGGTTGAGTCAACCACCTATTCAATTCACATTACATCACGAGTCTCCAATTCTATACATCTATAGTAACACTAGGTATTCATAGGTTGGGGATGAAAACAATGATATAGAGGTTGGTATGGATGATTTCATACCAGATACCCACACCATGGAGGTAATGTTGTTAAAAGTATTCCAACAAAATGAGCTTGGAAATGATGTTGATATCATTGATATCTTCTTTGAAATCGCAAAATATGTTTCCACCACCCCTCTCTTTGGGCATAGATCAAGGTCTACTCAACTAGGGACAATGATGTTGTTGTAAAACATGAAAACATGTATGGTATGCTAGATGTGTGTTTCTTGTCACCATCAAGTCCCCATTAATTTAGCAGTGAAAAGAGATTTTTTTCATGCTTAATGATAGTGTACATTTATATTTCCCAAAAATTGTAGGTTACTCTAAGATAAGGTAAGTTTCCAAGTAATCATTTCCTCCCTTATGGTTGTGAATAGGCAAAGCAACTACTGAAAATTTTGGGTTTTGAGTACATATCATATCTCTCTTGTCTCAATGATTGTATTGTATACATAGGTGAATACACAGACAATGATATATGTCCTGAATGGGGGCATGGCAAGTACCAGATATCAAAAATATATATTAAGGCACATGGTCCTCCTCCTAATATATTGATGTACATGCCTATAATCCAAAGGATTCAAAGGATTTTTCATTGCAAATAATTAGCCATGTTGGAGGGGTGGCATGCCTTGCACAAAAGTGTGTTAGGAGTTATACATATTCCTATAAGATTTATACAATTTCAATAGTCGTGAAGCATATTGAGGATACATGTATTGATAAATTTAAAGATGAAGTATGAAGCCTCCAATTGAGAATAACCATGGATGGAGCTAACCTATATTCCCTCCAAAACACCAATTATTTTTTTTCCCATTGCTAGTGATCCACAACAATATCCCTCCATGGTTTTCCATGAATAATGAACATATGATGTTGGATTTTATAGTTATTGGTAGAATAAAAGTGAATAAAATGGATGTCTACCTCCAACCATTGATCGATGAATTCATGAAATTAGGGGAAGGGATATAGGTATATGATGTATAAAGGCCCATCTTCGTGGAGAGGTATTTTACGTTGCATGGCATATGTGCATATGTTAGTTTTTCAACATTTAATTCAATATGATCTAGGTTCTTATATGAGAGAACAAAAAGCACAACAAATCAATCACAAGAGACATTAGACACAAAGCATTTCATCGGGGAAACCATAAAGGAGAAAACTTGCAACTTCCTCAAAGATAGAATGAGCAATAGTACAAAAACCCAAAACAATAAGATAGAATCCAGTAGCTCCTCCTCCTCCACTTGTGCGAATTTGTCTCTCTCTCACTTATGTGAATGGGTAAGTGAGTGAGTGAGTGATCAAATGAGAGAGTCACACTCTCTATTTATACTTTAATTCACTTGAATTTTTCCCTAAATGGGCCTACTTCTCCTAGGAGAGTCTAATAACCCATTAAACCCTAAATTTGGGCCGACCCCACAAGAGGAGTCTAATAACCCATAAAAAAAAATAATGACTCTTCCGATCAGAGGAATATAACCTCTCCATCGGGTGTACAATAACAATATAAAATATACAGGTGAAATACACTCCGAAGTTACAATACATCAACACTCCCTCTTAACTAGGAAGGTATTCTCTTGACACAGTTCATCGGCACAAGTTGTAACGTCCCCTTCCCCATAGAACAACAAGGAAGGAAACGTTAACAACATACCGGGCTTTTGTAAATTTAGCCCCAATAATTTTTGCACATAAATAACTTAATATTTTAAAACTTCTATATGCAGATTCGTTTCAATATAAACACAGCGGAATGAACATGCTAACAAGCACTCAAACAGACAGTAATTGCAATCATATCAATCACAGCAAGGAATGATTCAACATACAGAGACCCAATCTCATTCGTATGCCATGCATGGATTCTATATTAATTCATTTCATTAAACATGGGCAACTTAATATATATATTGCAGAGTGCAAAAAGGAATAATTTATAATCCACAGAACACTTATCTTGAGAAGATGATGTCCAACGAATGGCTACGTGAGAGCAACGTTCCACCCAACCATAGATCTCTGTCCAGCCTGTATTCTTTCAGCTGAGAGATCACCCCCGAGCTGGGCTGTGTATCCACTAAGGAGGAACTAGATGGCTCACTCACAGTCAGGGTTTCACTCAAACAACCATGCTAAGCCAACACACGGTTGGGTTTCTCAAGCATGTAATAGGAGATGGAGGAGGATGCTAGTCCACTAAGCTCAATCCCAGAGCCACATACTCTTCAAGCTAGACTCAGCAATCCCATCCTCTGCTCATACATCCACAACTGGATTTCTCACAACTCTGTCACAAACAACCCAAATCCGTCACTGATTTTCTGAGCTACAAAAACTGGGTTTTCCCATTGATTTCGGGGTAGCTAATGCTCCCAAATTCGCCCCAAGGTTCATGCTAATGGATTCCCCAATGGATTTCCTTGTCCCATGCCAAATCTGGACGTTTTTGGTCTTTCAAAAACTGGGTTCTCTCAAGGTCGCGATTTCTGGTTTTTCCTCACTGCTGGCACACGTTTTTGGATGGGAATGATGCTAGATAGTTTCACAATGGAATGGGGATAAGGATGGAGCAACCCCCAAGGTGTAGAGTGACTTGTGGGACAAGTCAAAAGAGCCCATACCTTCCCATACGAATTTCAGGGCTGCCCATACTCCATCAAAGTCATGGACTGAAATCTCAACCACTTCCTTACAATTGGCATTAATGTCACCTAAGGAAGTCAAATGGGTTCTCATAAAGACATATGGCAACCTATGGGTCACTCCCATAGCCCCCTCACCACTCCCTAGTGGATACACGTGGCCCCTTCTCATTCGTTGCCTCCGTAGCCAGCTTTGGACATTTTATATTGCCTGATGTTTATTTACATCCTATTACAATTTCCATGGCTTAAGAGCACATGGTATCAAAATATCAAATACTTGCCTTTTAAATAAAATTCAGCTTTCACTAGCGGGGCCTTGGCCTTGAGCTCCACGCTAGGAAAACATACATCACAAGTACACATTACATCCTAAGGGTCGAATTGGGGGTATTACATTCCCCTCCCCCTTAGAACAACACCGTCCTCGGTGTTCCAAGACCTAGGCATATATATATACAATTTACATATATCCAAAACTTCAAAACTTTGCAGATCTGCCCTGCATTCTATCCTTTACTTTGAACTTTCAGGACCAAGTCCTTTGATTTTCACGAGCTGCTCCTGCTGATTCGGATCTTCCAGCTCGTCCACAAGTCTGAAAACTTTATGGCTGCTACCTTCTTGAGGTTCTCTTGTTGGGCAATTGCGGAGGCAATGATCCCCTCCACATTTCCAACACTTCATTGGTTGCTTCATCTTTACCTGCTCGATTTCCTTTGAGTCTTCCCACCTGGAGCGTCTCTTAATCGGACGATTGGATGAATGCTTCTTCATTGATCCACTTTTCTCTCCCTTACTGATTGCTTTCATAATGCTTTTTACCTCTTTCTGCAGACGAAGAGTGTCCTGCAAGACCTTGTGGTTCATCTCGTTCTGCTGCTTTTGCATCTTGAGCATCTCTCCAAGATTTTCTTGGGTCTTGGCAATTGTTTGAAGAAGACTTCCAGCCAATCCTGATAGCCCTTGGTCTGCTGCCATGGTCAATGGAAACAACTGACCACGCTTTGCTCACTAGCAACACTTGCCTGCACCGGCTGCAACCAATCGATTCAATTTCCACCTGTGAAATTCATCATTACAATTCTCGTTAGGCCAAGCATAACCCGAACATTTAAAAATAAGTCAATGGTTTATCCCCAGTTGACATGGATAGTCCATGCTTTACTCATGAGACTTCCACACTTTTTATGCTTGCCCAACATACACATGAATTCCTTCATTTTCATCCATTCACAATTCATTACTTAGCATTCACAATTCACTAATTAAATAAACCCACTTTTACTTTCAATCATGCATGCATTCAACAATTTTCTAATTTTATAAATGCATCAATAAAAAGGAAAGAGAGGGAGCAGTAAGAGTTTCTCCTCTTAGTTTTGTTCCATTCTGGAGCCCACACCACCACTGTGGTTTCCATGCTCCTGTCCTCTTTCACTTCAACGCGAATGCTTGACCTGCCCTTCTTGGCTAAGACACGTAGTGTCTATGGTCTATTCCAGATCTCTCAACCATGGAGTTCCTCCACTTGGTTGGTCTAATTCCTAGCTGCTAGGACTCACACAGTTCCACTAGCCCCATCTTTCATTACTGCTCATGCTGAGCTCTTTAGGGTGGTTACATGCCCACATGCATCCTTAAGATGCTTCCATAGTCATTGCTTCCAACAATACCTACACTCAAACATTGAATTAATTCGCATGTTTAGTTTATTTTCATAGGAAATCATAACCAAATCATATACACATGTATATTCATAAGCAAGAAATTACAAGATAACCAAATACTTATCTGCACTAGATGTCTTCACTTTATTCCATAGGGTCCTTCTTTGCTTTACAAGCCTTGGAATCGCCTATGGATTTGGGTGTTTTGTCAACGCGCAGGCTGCCCCTCAACATCTAATAGTCTTGTATGTTTTTCCAGCACGCAGGCTGCTCCACAACATCAAATAACCTTGTATGTTTGGCCAGCACGCAGGCTGCTCCAAATCATCAACCATCTCGCATGTTTGGCCAGCACGCAGGCTGCTCCCAATCATCAACAATCTCGCATGTTTGGCCAGCACGCAGGCTGCTCCAAATCATCAATAATCTCGCTCAACCAGCCACTTTCTGGATCTACCAAGCAACTTTTAGTTCTTTCAGGGTCCTTGCTTCCTGTATTGACCAAGGTTTCCAACAAAGAAACAATAATGCATCAGCTCACTGTTACAAGCTTTATGCTTGAAACCTTCATTATTTCAAATAAGAAATGAATGAAAATGAATACTTATCTGTACTGTGCATTTCCTCTCTGGTCCACAGGGTCCTGCTTTTACTTTATAAGCCTTGGGATCCTCCTGCGGACTAAGATGTTTGGCCAGCACGCAGGCTGTTCCAAATCATCAAATAATTAATGCCCTACCAGTACACCTTCACGCCGACTGGGTTTACCAAGCATTTGGTGGTGCCCAACCAGTCCCATACCTGGTTGGCCCTCTCCATTGCCGAGCCAGCACATACGTCTGGGTCATCGACCAATGGAAGGTAACTGCGCCACCGACCATTACAGGTCAAGGCTCCACTACTCTGCCTTAGGCTTGCATCAGCCTTTCACGGTATCACAATCCCTCAATGCGCATAACAATTCTTCACCCACACAAGGGTGGCACTTCTTCTCTTATGTAAGCCGGCGGTTCCATTTAGGAATTCTTTAGGTAACTTTCTTAACTGCAGGCTATCATGGCCCCATGATACCCACTCACCCTATGCAAGGGTTACCACTGCTTATACAGTCTTCTTGAGTACTATTTTCTTCACTTTTCTCTTTCAGGTGCAACACTTAGTTTCATATGTATAATCTGTCAACACAAAATGGATAGCGAGCTCATTAGTATCGCTGCTCTAGAATTGTAAACCTATTTCATAACATCCACTATCCAACCTTGAAACACCAGGAATGCGTCCATTCCCTTAAGGCGTAGTCAATATTGGCATCCCTAACATAACTCAGCACCAGAAAGGCGTGCACTCCTTACTGATGTGAGCTATGAAGGTCCTAATCATACTTCAAGCAGTCTTTCATGATGGAAATAAAATCAAAACATGCTCTGCATATTAACTCTAGCAATTAGACACATATATATATATCATTCAGGGTTTATGGAAAACTTATCCATTTTGCCGATGTTATTTCCCTTCTTTAATGAGGAATGGAGGCTCCTTCTCTGAGTTGACAGTCCCTCGGTTTTCCATCCCAATTCCTTTTGATGTTACTTAACCTTCATATGTCTTACTGACATATTCTTCACCATCCCACTCATATTGTTTACCAATCATGTAGTGCAGATGAAACATTAATAATGTCTTATGGCATTCCACCTGGAACCCATTTTCAAATCATGGAATCCCTTCCCATGAAGTTTGGCTTCTGCAGGACCTCTGTCATGGTATTCCTGCAATGTGTCTTCCTGGCACACTTACTAAACAGCCAAACAGTCAGCAACATTTAGCAATACAATTTCAAATCCGATTGCTCCATAACCAATCCATGGCACTAATAATTAAATTCAGTATGCATTTGCAACTCTGTCTACTACAGAAATTGGTTTTCTTATCCATGAGGCTATCCTCATATTGTTTGGATCTTGTAAGTGACACCACTCTACCCGTTATGGTCTTATGCCTGCCGCCCTACATGAGCATCCACTTACAGCATGTCCTCAGATCTTAGAGCTCTCAACCATGAGAACCTTCTCATAACCTTGGGCTTCTACATGTGGTAGATCCCGGTCTCTACTATGGACTTATCCTCATTGCCATATGTAAGACCTTCCTACCTGAAACTGAAACTCCAATCAGCCAAACACGTTGTGAGTATCTACGCACATAATCATTCATTGCCATAATAGTCACTGAAGTGATCTCAGAATTATAACACTCAATAATTCAAACACCTTCAGCTGTTACATTTGAAATGCAATGAAATATTTACACTTCTATATATATGCGTCATTATCACAATAGAATTTCAAGACATAGTCACCATATTCATGCAACTTAAATAAATCGTAAATACTCATTATTCCACAGTCATATCATTCATACAACTCTGTCCTTCCACAGAGCATTCTAGCAGCCCATCAATCATGATTGAGCTCTTCATGCACTTACTATTTTGCATTCATAATAGCCCATGAAATGATCCTAGAATTATCATCAATTCATCATTTTATCCATTATTTATTTTGCAATAACATATGCATCATCCCTATGCATTCATACAATGCCTCACAAGATTTATAAAATCTCTTAATGCACATCTACTCAATGCCACCTTGCATTGTTTCATGAGTACTATGCATTCAAGCATATTATGATCGAGACATGACTATCTCATATAACTTGTATTACCATAATCAGGATCACTCATCCTCACTTGCCTTGGTTATTAAGCACATAACCAACATACACATGGAATTATATAAATTCATATGAATGCATTGATATTTCTAAACAGTCATAGGGTGTAAGGATCATTTCCTTCACTTACCCACACCTCACCAAGCTTGGTAGGTTAACAGTCCCAATTGGTAACCAGTATCACATGCAAACTATCTCAACATAACTCAAACATAGTTGAAGAGATCTTACCAAATCCCCTTTCCACATTCATGCAATTTGGAACCAATAATCATTACCTGCATGGTTACCATTAGCATCGCCTGATGTTACCTGATCAGTTGGCCTCTTACCAAGGCTGCTCGGTCCTTTTGCCAACTTTATGATCATAGATTTGTTGCACCATCCTTTCTGCATAAGGTTGCTGGCTTCATGCAACAACATCCCCAACATGTTTAGCCATGCTCTTTGTTATCTTTGGTCCTACAACCAATACCAACATCAATAGTGACTATCAACCACAATATTCTCTATTAACGGTTCATTGCATATGCAGACTTCATTCTTTTACCAATATGCAATATCTCATTCATGCACAAGCATTTCCATATGCACTATGCAATGTTTGTTAAGATGTCATCTAGTGCATATACATCTATGTAATCCCTTACATTTTTAACATTTTTATGCCATATGACAATTTCATAATTATAAGTATGATAACAAACAGGGGTTTAAGGAATTATTCCCTTTTCGATCCCTCCTCGTATCATGGAATTTCTCTTCCATATCATGCATTTATAGAATTTGCCCATATTGACAACAAAATTTGTTTGTCAAAACCGCCGCTGGCACTCTTCTGCACTAAATATCTATGATACATGCAGACCTCATATGAACTCTGTTCATGTATCATGGTTCCCTGCTGGACAAGCTTTCCAATGCCTGTCTTCATGCTCCATTCCGACATCAGGTGCGGAAACTGCATCCCTTCAAAAATGACAAGTTTTCACTCCAGTTTTTGCACATTTTACACAGTTGCATTTTGGTCCCGAATGCCAACTTCAGCCACCTGTGGAAGAAAATCTATGAGGAATCACAAAAACTTATCTATCGGGTGAAGTTAGTCCATATAACAAGGAACACTCTGCAATTCACGGATTTCAATTCCGATGCACCATTCATCTTCTATGAATTTCTGGGTTTTGCTACTTCTCATTTTTCACATTTTCCCAAAATTCCAAATTTTGGGCCAAAAACGGCTATCTCCCAAACGGTGCATTTCTGGAAAATCTTCGTCTAACGGAAGCTGCCCGTCTTAATGAGAATATGAAATGTCTAGTTCAGTAAAATTTCTGATTCCCACATCTAGGGTCACTTTTACTGCCCACAAGCTTTTCAAAATCCCGAAAAAGTGGCCCGGAACAGTGCTTTTTGGCCTTCTTGATCACCCCGGCACCATATCCTTTGGAGTTGGGTTCCAAGATTCGGAACTTAACATTGTGCCTGCTTCATGACTGCCTCGTATCAATTTCAGCTTAAACCGGCCTTCTGTCAAGCCTCGGGACTCTGTCCTTCAAAAGTCACTATTATCCATTTTCTGTCAAATCGGAGTGTATTGGGCTACGGGTCTTCACTGGTCTTTTCATGGCCCTCGTCAATGGCCTCCGAGCCCCACAGGAATCATCGCATTCTGAGTCCGGATGCTCCTTCTATCAAAAAATCAAGTTTTTCGCGTCCGGGCGTGCGGGCCGGTTCTCCGAACGCTTCCGCAATGCGGAGCAGTTCGTCGAACGCTTCTGCAATTGCGGAGCAGTTCGGCGAACGCTTCCGCAATGGCGGAGCGATTCGCTGAATTCTCCCGCAACTACGGAGCCATTCGGCGAATGCTCCCGCAACTGCGGAGCCATTCGGCGAAGGCTTCCGTTGCGGAGCCATTCGGCGAATGCTCCCGCAATTGCGGAGCCATTCGGCGAAGGCTTCCGCCGTTTCGGAAGACTTTCCCGAATCCTTCCGCGATTTCGGAGCCCTTCGCGGAATTCTTCCACTGTTTCGGAAGACTTTCGGAACCGTTCGCGGAATCCTTCCGCTGTTTCGGAAGACTTTCCCGAACTCTTCCGCAGTTGCGGAACCGTTCGCGGAATCCTTCCGCTGTTTCGGAAGACTTTCCCGAACTCTTCCGCAGTTGCGGAACCGTTCGCGGAATCCTTCCGCTGTTTCGGAAGACTTTCCCGAACTCTTCCGCAGTTGCGGAACCGTTCGCGGAATCCTTCCGCTGTTTCGGAAGACTTTCCCGAACTCTTCTGCAGTTGCGGAACCGTTCGCGGAATCCTTCCGCTGTTTCGGAAGACTTTCCCGAACTCTTCCGAAACAAACTTTAAACAAAATTTTCGAAAACACTTAGAAAATTTTTCTTCTTTTTCGGAGCATTTCGCCAAATTTTTCCGCGTTGCGGGACAACTCGCGGAATCCTTCCGCAAATTTCGGAAGAGAATTCCTTCCGAAAATTTCGGAAGGAAATTCCTTCCGCGTTGCGGAAAACTTCGCGGAATGCTTCCGCAGTTTCGGGGCAATTCACCGAATGCTTCCGCAGTTGCGGACGACATTCGGGAATTCTCCCCGAAACAGTCTTAAACGAATTTTTCAAACAGACTTAGGAAAATTCAAAATCTTTCATTCATTTATCATTCGACAATCCAACCAATGTATTCACCATTAATCTCCAAACAACCAACAATCATGGGCAAGGAAACTCATGAGTATAAGGCGTAATTGCAAGCTTTCCTAACAACTGACTGTTCATGCTGTTATCCAGGAAATTAACAAACATAACTTATTTCCAGCCATGCTTAACAATAATCAACAACAACAAAACAACAAAACAGCTTAAGATGGCAGAGATTGCCCATGCTCCTTTCTCTGTTTCGTAAAATGCCATCAATGCAACTAATGCAAGCAGCTTGCAAAAATCCCCAAACAGTCATGCGATCTTGAGGTTTCTTTAATGCATTTTTGTTCCAATTATAAAATGCATGTACACACACACAATGACTTATATTTCTGTGAAGGGCCCAACAGCCGTAGTGTTGAACCTAGAGCTCTGATACCACTCTGTAACGTCCCCTTCCCCATAGAACAACAAGGAAGGAAACGTTAACAACATACCGGGCTTTTGTAAATTTAGCCCCAATAATTTTTGCACATAAATAACTTAATATTTTAAAACTTCTATATGCAGATTCGTTTCAATATAAACACAGCGGAATGAACATGCTAACAAGCACTCAAACAGACAGTAATTGCAATCATATCAATCACAGCAAGGAATGATTCAACATACAGAGACCCAATCTCATTCGTATGCCATGCATGGATTCTATATTAATTCATTTCATTAAACATGGGAAACTTAATATATATATTGCAGAGTGCAAAAAGGAATAATTTATAATCCACAGAACACTTATCTTGAGAAGATGATGTCCAACGAATGGCTACGTGAGAGCAACGTTCCACCCAACCATAGATCTCTGTCCAGCCTGTATTCTTTCAGCTGAGAGATCACCCCCGAGCTGGGCTGTGTATCCACTAAGGAGGAACTAGATGGCTCACTCACAGTCAGGGTTTCACTCAAACAACCATGCTAAGCCAACACACGGTTGGGTTTCTCAAGCATGTAATAGGAGATGGAGGAGGATGCTAGTCCACTAAGCTCAATCCCAGAGCCACATACTCTTCAAGCTAGACTCAGCAATCCCATCCTCTGCTCATACATCCACAACTGGATTTCTCACAACTCTGTCACAAACAACCCAAATCCGTCACTGATTTTCTGAGCTACAAAAACTGGGTTTTCCCATTGATTTCGGGGTAGCTAATGCTCCCAAATTCTCCCCAAGGTTCATGCTAATGGATTCCCCAATGGATTTCCTTGTCCCATGCCAAATCTGGACGTTTTTGGTCTTTCAAAAACTGGGTTCTCTCAAGGTCGCGATTTCTGGTTTTTCCTCACTGCTGGCACACGTTTTTGGATGGGAATGATGCTAGATAGTTTCACAATGGAATGGGGATAAGGATGGAGCAACCCCCAAGGTGTAGAGTGACTTGTGGGACAAGTCAAAAGAGCCCATACCTTCCCATACGAATTTCAGGGCTGCCCATACTCCATCAAAGTCATGGACTGAAATCTCAACCACTTCCTTACAATTGGCATTAATGTCACCTAAGGAAGTCAAATGGGTTCTCATAAAGACATATGGCAACCTATGGGTCACTCCCATAGCCCCCTCACCACTCCCTAGTGGATACACGTGGCCCCTTCTCATTCGTTGCCTCCGTAGCCAGCTTTGGACATTTTATATTGCCTGATGTTTATTTACATCCTATTACAATTTCCATGGCTTAAGAGCACATGGTATCAAAATATCAAATACTTGCCTTTTAAATAAAATTCGGCTTTCACTAGCGGGGCCTTGGCCTTGAGCTCCACGCTAGGAAAACATACATCACAAGTACACATTACATCCTAAGGGTCGAATTGGGGGTATTACACAAGTCTTCATCACTGGATCATCATCGTCACTGCTGCTGCTATCTTGATCATCAATCTCCAATATACTCGTCATAGGAAGTTCTACAGAGCCAACCCTTTTTCATGCTGGATGTAGGCCTAGCCTCCATGTATTTCTTCATTATCTCTATGAGAAATCCATCAAGTATGTACATCTCAGGACTTATTATATGCCTTTGCAAAACCTGCAAGATCTCCCAGGACTGATTATATGCCACTGCAAAACCTAAAGGAGCATCCTAGGACTGATTTGTTAAATTTTCTGAATTTACTTCAATCTGATCTAGGATCTTAACTGAGAGAACAACATGTACAGCATATCTACAGCATATCAATCATGGTGACAATAATGCAAGCACACAAGAGACACAAAGATTTACTTGGGGAAAACCATAAAGGTGAAAAACCCCAATAACTTCCTCAGAGATAGATAGAGCAATGATACAACCAACCATGAGAGATAGACATAACCTAGCAGCAGATCCTCCTCCTCCATAAGTGCGCTACTCCTCCTTGAGTGCATGAGTGAGAAGTGAGTGAGTAAATAGAGTGCCTCCCGCACTCTATTTATACTTGACTTGACTTGCCTTTTTACCTAACTCATGTAGGCTCGAACTTAACCACATAACATAATGCTGAGTGGGCCGACCCCCAATAGGGTGGTCTAATAACCCTTTGACCCACATGGCCGACCCCCAATAGGGTGGTCTAATAACCCTTTGACCCACATGACTTATACAGGGCCGACCCCAAACAAGGTGGTCTAATAACCCATCAAGTATAAGTTGCGACACCTACAATATAAATCACGACACTTCCTTATAGAGGAATAATACTATCTCTATAGGAATACAATATACATATATGTGAAATACATTCCGAAGTTACATATACATCAACACTCCCTCTTAACTAGGAAAGTATTTCTCAGCACAGTTCTTCTAGCACAAGTCATCTTCTCTGGATCATCGTCACTGGATAATCGTCATCGAGTCATCATCATCGTCACTGCTGCTGCTATCTCAATCAATCTCTGAATCTACTCGTCATAGGAAGTTCTACAAAGCCAGTCCTTTTTCATACTGGATGTAGGCCCACCACCTGCAGGTCTTCATCATCACTGGCCATACTGTGGAATCCTTAGGACTTATTACGTGCGTCACAAAACCTCGAAAGAGCATCCCAGGATGTTACGGATACACAACTCCGACCTGTAGGATCTCCCAGGGTGCTATTACATGTGACCCCACCACAAAACCTCGAAAGAGCATCCCAGGATGTTACGGGTACACAACTTCGACCTGTAGGATCTCCCAGGGCACAAATTACATGTGGTCCACCACAAAACCTAGCAAGAGCATCTCAGGATGTTACGGGTACACAACTCCGACCTGAAATCTCCCAGGGCACAAATTACATGTGGTCATGGCAAAACCTCGAAAGAGCATCTCAGGATGTTACGGGTACACAACTCCGACCTGAAATCTCCCAGGGCCCAAATTACATGCCATAGGACAAAACCTCGCAAGAGCATCCCAGGATGTTACGGGTACACAACTCCGACCTGAAGGATCTTTGCTTCCTGGATTACCTGTTCTTGAACTTACATTCATCCTTGGTCCCTATGCATGCTTATTAGTATCATGATTGTGTTATCCTTGTGAACTCATATAAAATCATACATTCATTAGTATACTATTAAAACACAATAATCTTAAGCATGTATAGTCATGATCATTTCAAACAGAAAATAATAAGCATTAGCATTCAAGGTTTATGTAGGATTCTTATGGTTAGTCAAATCATAAGAAACATAACATGTCTAAACCTATAATTACTCAAACCTATGACTCTTCGGGTTAGTTGAATCATTAATCAAGATAAGAGATATAATATGCATAAAACCTATGATTATTCAAACCTATACCTTCATGATTCTTCTGGTTAGTCATATCATCAATTATGGTAAGAAACATAATATGCATACAACTATGATTATTCAAACCTATGACTTCATGAATAATCATTATCAAGAACAGTATAAGATCCTAACCCAAGGTAGGATTCTATCTTGATATAGGAAAAACATACCTGGATTAGCATGCTAGTTAGTTATGTCTAACATACTCACATGATGTCTTCTTGTTCTTCTTCAATGACTTGTGCTAGTAACCTGTATATCTCATAGGTTAGCCATTATAAAACCAAGTTATACATACCTTGTAAATGGATCTTCTATGAGATCCATGACAATGGATGAATCTTTGTCCTCATGTCATCATGATCATATGTTCTTGAACTGGAACATGATTTGTCTTTCTTGGTGTACCTTTCATGTTAGTAGACAACATAAACCTCATACAACACCATAATGCATTAGTACAATCATAAGTGTCAACACCCTAATCAATGAATATTTTCTATCGTGCATTCATAATTTTATTAAGGTGATATGACAAGTCTAAAATTAAGATTGTACTAACTGTAATAACATGAAGACAAACATACCATAAACTTAATCAAGAACAAATCTCAAAACATACCTCGATGAGTCATACCTGTCGAGATCACTTGTAATCTTCTTATGTAAAGCCTTAGCCTTATCTCCCTCTGAAACAGGAACTCCTTCACTTATGCAGGTGACCAATCCATCTTCTTCTAGGATTAACCCTATCCACTTGATTTGCAAGAACTGGACCTGGAGCTGGATATGGGTTTGTCAGAGAAACCCCAAAAATTCAAACTTTGAATTTCAAACTTCTGAAAGGATAGAAATATGCGCCTTGATGAGTTGATCAAACTGGTATATTCAGAATTTGAAAACTGTAAAGTTTCACTCCTCAATTTTGCCTTTGAAACTTTCAGATTCACTGGACGTGACCCTAAACTGGGGTTTGATGAAGCCCACTCTTCTTCCCAATCAAAAGGTTTGAACCAAAGCTCTAAGCTTCTATTTTTCTGAGGAGCTTCCAGCCGTGGTCAGAGATTTCAAAAATTCCCATTTTTACAGAAGCCCTAATTTTCCACTTTTCTAATCAAAGTCCCAAACTAGGGTTTGATCAAGCCCGGCCTTCTTCCCAACCAAAAATTCTGATCTTGGTCTCTAAATTTCTATTTTGATGAGTAGCATCCAGCCGTGGTCTCCGATTACAAAAATTCCAACTTTCTCCAAAGCCCTAAATTCCGGAAGCCATGAATGAAGGTACTCAAAAATAATTCTGTTTTGACAGAAATATGTACCTGATTGTTTCTAGTGTAACTCTGAAATTTTTGATCCAAAGGGTCTGAAAAAGTTTCTTGAGATAGCCTGACCTGTTATCTTTCCATCCTGACAGGTCTGACCTCAATTGGATTCTCTGAGAGAGATTTATGTCAAATGTCGCAACGTGACCTTTTTATGGGATAAAACAGGAGAGCGAACTTGTACGGCATTCCATGTGTCACTGTTTGATCTTCGGCCTCTGAAAAGTTTTCTTGAGATATCTCGGCCTGTTATATTTCCATCCTGATAGGTCTGACCTCAATTGGACTCTCTGAGAGATAGTTATTCCAAGTGTCGCAACGTGACCTGTTTATGGGATAAAACAGGAGATCAAACTTGTACGGCCTGCCACGTGTCACTGGTTCAACTTCGGCCTCTGAAAACGTTTCTTGAGATAGTAAAGTCTGTGTACTACCTGTCACTTTTTACGAAATTTCATTTGGAGCTTCCTAGCCCAGGTTATGACATTTTCTCCAAGGTCACCTGATTTTGACTCAGATCTGGAAGAGGCAGAAACCCTATATTGTACATATCATAAATCACAAAGTACAACGCATTAGAGGTTTTCCTTTGGACACAAGGTACCTGGAGATTTAGTCTTCATCCTGTAACAATTTCAGATCTGAAAACTTCTCCAAAACGGATTTATAGTGAAAGTTCTACGATGACTGGTTTTTGCTATATCAAGCCCTAGCATCGTAAGTGCAACAAGTGTCATACATGCCATATCATGCCTTCTTTCAGGCTAGCTCTGATACCATGTTAAATTTTCTGAATTTACTTCAATTTGATCTAGGATCTTAACTGAGAGAACAACATGTACAGCATATCTACAGCATATCAATCATGGTGACAATAATGCAAGCACACAAGAGACACAAAGATTTACTTGGGGAAAACCATAAAGGTGAAAAACCCCAATAACTTCCTCAGAGATAGATAGAGCAATGATACAACCAACCATGAGAGATAGACATAACCTAGTAGTAGATGCTCCTCCTCCATAAGTGCGCTACTCCTCCTTGAGTGCATGAGTGAGAAGTGAGTGAGTAAATAGAGTGCCTCCCGCACTCTATTTATACTTGACTTGACTTGCCTTTTTACCTAACTCATGTAGGCTCGAACTTAACCACATAACATAATGCTGAGTGGGCCTACCCCCAATAGGGTGGTCTAATAACCCTTTGACCCACATGGCTGACCCCCAATAGGGTGGTCTAATAACCCTTTGACCCACATGACTTATACAGGGCCGACCCCAAACAAGGTGGTCTAATAACCCATCAAGTATAAGTTGCGACACCTACAATATAAATGACGACACTTCCTTATAGAGGAATAATACCATCTCTATAGGAATACAATATACATATATGTGAAATACATTCCGAAGTTACATATACATCAACATGATTATATGCCTCTGCAAAACCTGTGTACCATACAGTCACCTCATTGTCTTTAGATCATCTCATCATCCACGAAGCACATCCCAGATGCACACAACACAACACTTACAATCACTGGCATGGAAGGACTTTCCTCTAACCATCTGTGAAAGGCTCAACCCTTACATCTACACCATGGGAAGACACACCTCAACAATGCGAGAATGGAACTGCCCTTACATCTACACCATGGGAAGACACACCTCAACCATGCGAGAATGGCACATTACTTATATCGCATCCATGGGAAGACACACTTCAACCATGCTCGAATGGCTCAACACTTATATCCTAGGCATGGGAAGACACACCTCAACCATGCTCGAATGGCTTGGCACTTATATCAACGACCATGGGAAGACACACCTCAACCATGTCGGAATGGCCCAGCACTTATATCAGCGAGCATGGGAAGACACACCTCAACCATGTTGGAATGGCCCCAACACTTACATCTGCACCATGGGAGGACACACATACCACCATGTGAGAATGGCTCATGTGCATCTGTGTCTTTTGGACTCATCACTTCCCTTTGGAAGGAACCTTGATCTGAAGTACACCAAGCTTCTCTCTGAAGTACTCAAACATCACTTTGGCTAGTGGCTTGGTCAATACATCGGCTATCTGCTCGTCCATCGCAACATACTGGAGATTCACTGCTCCTCTCTGCACCATATCCCTGATATAGTGATACCTGATCTCGATGTGCTTTGACTTGTCATGGAACAACGGGTTCTCAGACAACTTCACACAACTCTAGTTGTCGCAATATATACAAGTAGCATCCAATTGGAGATCAAACAAATCAAACACTAGATTCCTTAGCCATACTGCCTCACAACTAGACGAACAAGATACGACATACTCTACTTCAGTTGTACTTAATGCCACACAAGACTGCTTCCTGCTAAACCAAGAGATCACACCTGATCCCATACTGAAGCAGCACCCCGAAGTGCTCTTCCTATCAATGGCACTGCCTGCCCAATCAGAATCAACATAACCCTCCAGGTTAATCTTCTGATCCACATCATACTTGAGCCCATAATCAACCATACCCCTCAGGTACCTCAGAATATGCTTTGCAGCAATCAAGTGAACATGTCTTGGATTCGTCAGGAATTGGCTCAATGTGTTCACAATAAAGCAAATATCTAGTCTCGTATTCGTCAGGTACATCAAGGACCCAATCATATGATGATACATCATGGAATCAACCAACTCTGATGAAGCATCACACAATAGCTTCAGGTTCGATGCCATAGGTGTGGCCATGGCCTTCCAGTCCATCATCTCAAACTGCTTTAGGATCTCTACTGCATACTTCCCTTGTCTAAGGAAGATTCCATCTGCACTCTACCATGCCTAGAAAATAGTGCAGCAAGCTTCCTCTTCGTATCAACAATCAACCCATCCTCACCTGTCACAAATAGGTCATCTACATACAGTAGAAGTATCACTGGATTGTCTTCCTCAAGCTTGTAGTAAAGGTTGGAATCCGCTTTACTCTTGGTAAATCCCAAACTAGTTAGGAAGCTATCTTTCCTACCATACCATGTCCTGGGTGCCTGTTTCAAACCGTACAAGGATTTCTTCAGTTTGTACACATGAGACTCCCTGTCATGTGTCTCAAACCTGAGTGGCTGTTCCACATATACTTTCTCTTCCACTACACCATTCAAGAATGTTGTCTTGACATCCATTTGGTGTATCTTCCATTTCATCACTGCAGCCATAGCAAGTACTGATCTGATAGAAGTATATATGGCTACAGATGCAAATGTCTCCTCATAGTCTATTCCTTCTTTCTAGGAGAAGCCGCATGCCACAAATCTTGCCTTGTATTTCTCTATGCTTCCATTTGCAGCATGCTTGATATTGTAGATCCACTTGGATGTCACTACAAAGTTCCCTCTTGGTCTCGGGACCACATCCCAAACATCATTCTTCATGGTCGATTGGTACTCCTCGATCATGGAATCCTTCCATTCTTTCTTATTAGATGCTTCCTCATAGTTGGAAGGCTCTTTGTCAATGATGTCACATAGCAGGGCTACATAACTGGAGAATGGTCTCGGCCTCTTTCTTTCTCTATGCATTCCTTCTGGAGCACCATATCTCTCTGCATATTGAATTGCTTCTCGTACCCATGCTGGTTTCCTCTTGTGATAATTCTTCTCATGTGGTGGATCTATAGGCTCATGCGGATCTTCTATCTCACGATCTTCTTCTGGATTTAATTCATTCATTGTTGTATCTCGATTCCTAGGTACTTCTTGTTCTTCAATGTCTTCAACTGGTATCTTCCTGGATCTGTGATATGATGAATCTTCGTCGAATGTTGCATATTTTCTAATGTTGATCTTCTTGAATCCTGGGAAATATATCCTGTAAGCCTTCGAGCTTTCACTATATACCACAAATATACCCTTCTTTCCGAAAGGATCTAACTTCATCCTTTTCTCTTTGGAATGTGTATGTACACAGGGCAACCAAATATTCTGAGATGTCTGACCTCTGGTTTCTTGTCGGAGAAAAATTATTCTGGTGTTTTGTTCTCAAGTACTATATGTGGAGTACGATTCTATACATACACAACTGTCCTAGCAGCTTCTTCCCATAGATGCACAGGAATATCCTGGTCATGAAGCATTTCCCTTGCTTCTTCCATAATTGTTCTATTCTTCCTTTTTGCAACTCCATTATGTAGTGGATTATATGGAGTGGTCAACTCCATCTTAATCCCTGAATCTATGCATAGTTTCTTGAAGTCTTCTGATGTGAACTCTCCACCATTGTCAGATCGAAGAGTCTTGATTCTCTTCTCTGTGTGGTTCTTGCAAGGCATTGAATTGCTTGAGATTACTGAATACTTCATCTTATCCCTTCAAGAAATAAATCCATGTCTTCCTCGAAAAATCATCAATGAAAGAAACATAATATACATACCCACTCAAATAAATGGATGACATCAGACTGCATACATCGGAGTGGATGATTTCCAAGAATTATTTTTCCTTGCTCTCGCTACTTGGAAATGCCTTCTTCGTGTTCTTTCCTTTTAAACAACCTTTGCAAATTCATTCATGCTTTTCCTGGATATCTGGAAGACCTTCAATAGCTTTGCTTGCAAGAGATAGTGCTCTATAGTGCAAATGTGCAAGCCTTCTATGCCAAAGTTCACTTGGCTCTACTGAGTCATGGAACAAGCCTTGTTCTTGTTGGACCTTCAATTTGTATAATCCTCCCTCTTGATTTCCAATCACTATTTCATTATCTATGCAACCCTCATACCTTTTGCATCCAATGCAGATATAAAGAGAAGGTTCTTCTTTAGTCCTGGTACAAACAAGACATCCTTCATCTTCATAGACTTCCCAGAGTCTAGCTTATAAGAGGATTCACCACTTCCTTTTATAGGATACTGGTAGTCATCCCCAAGTTTCACTTTGTGGGGTGACTCATGTTCAGATAGATTCATAAAGGATTCCTTGAATCCAGTCATATGCTTGGAAGCCCCACTATCTATAATCCAATCATTGCTTCCATGAGTAATAGTGCCCGTGAGGGAAGAAATCAAAACATACTCTTCATTGCTTGAAGAATCTTCACTTTCTTCGTTGTCTCTCTTCCTGGGAGGTTCATCATCCTATGCAGTGTGAGCATGATGTATTTCCTTGGTGTTCTTCTTCTTGTCGGAGTTTCTTTTCTTCCCGGGACAATCTCTGGAATAGTGTCCCCTCTCATCACAAGTATAGCATCGAATGTGAGAGAGATATTTCATAGATCCTCCAAAGTTCTCCCTTCGGTTCTAGTGGTGGTGTTTACCCTTCTTGTGATGAGGATGCTCCCTCTTGTTGTAATTCTTCTTAGTGTGTGCTGTGAGAGCTTGGTATTAACTACCCATCTTCCCTTCTTGAGCTACAATGCGAGCTTATTCTTGTGAGCATTTCTCCCACAACCTACTGAATGAGATGAGCTTCTTCCTAGCACAAATTCCCTTAATGAAGGAATCCCATGACCTAGGTAGACCATTCAAGGTGGTCATTACTACTCCATTTTCTATATCTTCTCCCACAGCTTCAAGTTGTTCTTTTATTTGGAAACTCTTGATAAATAATACTGCATGGTATTGGAATTTTGTATCTTGACATTCTTCAATTTGTTCTGCAAAGTCATCTTTTGATTTATGTTCTTTCCTTCAAATAGCTTGTTCAAGGAATCAAACATCTCCTTGGGTGTCTTTAGAGAAGACAGATGAGGTATGAGATGGTCTTTGATCAAATCTGCAATAATCCTCTTGGCCTTGACCAAGTTCTTCTTATGTAATGCCTTAGCCTCATCTCCTTCTGGGACTGGAACCTCTTCACTTATGTAGGTGTCCAATTCATTCTCTTCTAGGATTAACCCAATCCTATACTTCCATGCTCGGAATTTATCATCCCCTTCAAGCTTATCCTCAATCTTGGTGTGGTGAGACATATCAATGAGAAACTCAAATGGAAATAAAATATTTAGATCTTATCACTTGACTTGCTGAAACTGGATCTGGAGCTAGCTAGGGTTTGACAGAGAAACCCTAAATATCCTAACATGGAATTTCAAACTTCTGTTTGGACAGGGAGATGCAATTGATTGAGGTGAGAAAGCTAGTGTGCTCGGATTTTGAAAAGTCCAAAAATTTCCCCCTCAAAAGTGACCTGCGAATTCCAGATCTGCGATTTCTGTCAAATTCTGGTTTTCTGGTCCAAAACCTGAATAGGGTTTGATAGATCCCGGGGTTCTTCCCAACCAAAAAGTTCGATCTTGGTCTCTAAATTTTGATTTTTCTGAGGAGAGAAATCCTATGCTGAGAGCACTCCAAAATTCCTCTTCCGTCAAAAGCCCTAATTTCCCGCAGCAGTGAAAGGCCAAAAACTGGAAATGCTCAGAATCAAATTCTGTTTCGACAGAAAGATGCACCTTCCTTAGGAGAGTCATCCTATCCTCCTTCCTTTGATGATCTGTGAAAAGAGACCCAAAAATTAAGAATCCCTAGCTTCCGCAACTGCATAGTGTGTTCTTCTCAAGTTAGCTCTGATACCATGTTAGTTTTTCAACATTTAATTCAATATGATCTAGGATCTTATCTGAGAGAATAACAAGCACAACAAATCAATCACAAGAGACAATAGACACAAATCATTTCACTGGGGAAACCATAAAGGAGAAAACCCTTCAACTTCCTCAGAGATAGAATGAGAAATAGTACAAAACCCCAAAACAATAAGATAGACTCTAGCAGCTCCTCCTCCTCCACTTCTGCAAACTTGTCTCTCTCTCACTTATGTGAATGAGTAAGTGAGTGATTGAGTGATCAAATGAGAGAGTCGCACTCTCTATTTATACTTTAATTCACTTTCATTTTTCCCTAACTGGGCCGAATTCTCCTACGAGAGTCTAATAACCCATTAACCCCTAACTCTGGGCCGACCCAACAAGAGGAGTCTAATAACCCATCAAAAAACAATAACGACTGTTCCAATCGGAGGAATATGAACTCTCCATTGGGTGTACAATAACAACATAAAATATACAAGTGAAATACATTCCGAATTTACAAATACATCAACAACATACACCACGCATGATTATGCAGGACTAGTAGTTTGCTCTAGTATGCATGTTGATTGATTTTATTATATCACTAATGTTATTTGACAAGCTTAATTTGGAGCAACCACCTTCTTTGGCACTGACATGTTTCATATACATGAATAACATCACATTCCTTGTAACCACGGGGTATCATGGATGTAAATGTTGTGGCCCTTCAATAAATTCTAGGTGATCCAACCAACTATTAGTCCCTAAGGCATACTAGGTTGAAGATAATATATGATAAGGCATGATGAGGCTCAACTTTTATAGATTATAGAGCTCAATCTATGTAGATTATGATGTGGGTTGATTGTTTTCTTGAATATATCTATAACTAAAGCATTATGAATTGGATTTGAAAATATAACATCATTTTAGAAGAATTTTGTTGAGTATTACAGTGCTTTGAATATGAATGCATGTGGACTTAGCAGACAGAAACAAATGAAAATGTTAGAAGTGCCTTCTAGACAAATTCTCTAATATTCAATGGAAATATAAATGTACTGAGATTTATTAAAAGAATTTAGCATTTGTAACAAAATGTAAATATCTCATGAATTTGTATGAAATTCTTGGTAGCATAACATGCACAGAAACCACAGTAAATGAAAAATTCAATTACAGCTATTTCACATACACATTTTGAAACTAGACCAAAGGTCAAACAAAAATGAAATCTTTGCTAACAATTTCAACATTCAACATTATCTATATCACTAGTAAAAAATGGGTGATAAGTGACTAAAAAAATGACTAAAACTAGGTGATAAATGACTAACTTTGGCCACGTGACTGTTGGTCATAAATTAGCAATCACTTATCACCCAACCAATTTGGTCATTTATCACTTGGTCATAATTTGCTTGAATTGTTTCATATGTTGGCCATATATTGAGTCATTTATTTGGTCATTAATTGTTGTTATTTGGTCATTTATTTGGCCATTATTTGTTGCTATTTAGTCATTAATTGTGGGCAATTTATTTGTTCATTAAGTGTCACTATTTGGTCGTTTATTTTGGCAATAATTATTGATGTTTGGTAGTACATTTAGTCATTGATTGGTGTTAATTGGTCATTTATTTAGGCATTGATTGCTGTTAATTGGTAATTTATTTCGTCATTGATTGTTGTTAACTAGTCATTTATTTCGTCATTGTTGTTAACCAGTCATTTAATTAGTCATTGATTTATTTATATAGGGATCGAAGAAATCGAACCACCAACTTCCTACCTATAAGTCAAGTGCTGTTCCATTGAGCTAGCACCCTTCAAATTCCACACTAAAAATATATCAGAAACTCTCACAAATTCCCAACACTTTGATGTCTTGGAAGGAATAAAATATGTTCTAGTAAGATGAAATGACATAGAACACCGCCCATTTCACTTGGAAAGAGGATATTTTTTAGATGCTTCATAGCATTTTAGGAACATCTTCCATTCTATCATGCATTTTCATGTCTCTAAATTTTACAAATTCCATAAAGCTTAAACAACCTTAAATTTGAAAACACAAATAAATGGGAAAAACTTAAAATGATATACTATTTTAAAATTTGATTTTCCCACCATTTTCCCGACACAACACAATTCCATTTATGTGGTTTCCCTATTATGAAGTGGTCCAACAAATTAGAAATTCAACCAGTATCACTCTTGAATTTTTATCAGCATTGAAGAACCATGCATTTGGGTGTACATATAACACTGATGATTGAGTACTGAACCTGGCTCTTCATGGTAGACTTTCTTGTCCCTTGTTAGGATATTCCTATACTCCATCCTAGTCCTACCAGGATTTTCATTATTTGCATTTTCAGTCGTGCATGCATTTCTGCATGCACCATGCATTCTGCATGCATGCATGCAATTGCATGCATCCCAGTCATCAGTCCCAACACTTAGCCCTCAGTTAGCTAGCCCCGAGAGCTTCTCACTGATTAGTTTTACCCCTCCTAGTGCTTAATGCACCTTGAATGCAGTTACATGCATCTCATACGCCCTCTCTCACCTACCACTCAGTTGCACTTCAGTTAGTTGAGTTATCTTTAGTTCTTTCCTTGATTTAAGGCTAGACTGACTCTCAATTGTCTGTATCACTCAGATGGACCTCCAGTGAGACTATACTACCCATTCTGACTCCAGTTAGCTCCTCATGTGTTGATGTATATGTAAATTCGGAATGTATTTCACATATATGTATATTGTATTCCTATAGAGATGTTATTATTCCTCTATACAGAAGTGTCGTCATTTATATTGTAAGTGTTGTAACTTATACTTGATGGGTTATTAGACCACCTTGTTGGGGTCGGCCCTGTATAAGTCATGTGGGTCAAAGGGTTATTAGACCACCCTATTGGGGGTCGGCCATGTGGGTCAAAGGGTTATTAGACCACCCTAGTGGGGGTCGGCCTAGTCATCATTATGTTAAGTGGTTAAGTTGAGGCCGACCTAGTTGAGTAAAGGTCAAGTCAAGTTAGTGTATAAATAGAGAGTGTGTCTCTGTCATTTTACACATTCTACTCTCTCACTCACACTTGGGAGAGTGGCGCACTTGTGGAGGAGGAGGATCTGCTGCTAGGAGAAGACCATCTCTTGTAGTCTGGTTATATCATTGCTCTATCTATCTCGGAGGAAGTTATTGGGGTTTTTCACCTTTATGGTTTTCCCCAAGTAAACTCCGTGTCTCTTGTGTGCTTGCATTATTGTGTCCATGATTGATATGCTATAGATTTGTTGTACATGTTGTTCTCTCAGTTAAGATCTTAGATCAGATTGAAGTAAATTCTGAAAATTTAACATGGTATCAGAGCTATCCTGAAAGAAGGCATGATATGGCATGTATGACAGTTGTTGCACTTATGATGCTAGGGCTTGATATAACAAAAACCAATCATCGTAGCACTTTCGCTATAAATCCATTTTGACAAATGTTTCGGATCTAAAACTTTTACAGGTCGAAGATCAGATCCCCATGTACCTGTGTCCAAAGGACAACCTCTAAATCGTTGTACTTGGTGATTTATGATCTGTACAATATAGGGTTTCTGCCTCTTCCAGATCTGAGTCAAAATCCGGTGACCTTGGGAAAAAGGTCATAACTTGGGATAGGAATCTCCAAATGAAATTTCGTAAAAAGTGACAGGTAGTACACAGACTGTACTATCTCAAGAAAAATTTTCAGAGGCTGAAGTTGAACCAGTGACACGTGGAACGCCGTACAAGTTCACTCTCCTGTATTATCCCATAAATTGATCACGTTGCGACACTTGGCATAACTCTCTCTCAGAGAATCCAATTGAGGTCAGACCTATCGGGACGGAAATATAACAGGTTGGGCTATCTCAAGAAAAACGTTCAAAGGCCGAAGTTGAACCAGTGACACGTGGAACACTGTACAAGTTCACTCTCCTATATTATCCCATAAACAGGTCACGTTGCGACACTTGGCATAACTCTCTCTCAGAGAATTCAATTGAGGTCAGACCTATCAGGATGGAAAGATAACAGGTTGGGTTATCTCAAGAAAAATTTTCAGACCCCATGGATAAAAAAGTTCAGAGTTACACTGGAAACAATCAGGTACATATTTATGTCAAAACATAATTATTTTTTAGCACCTTCATTCATGTCTTCCGGAATTTAAGGCTTCAGAGAAAGTTGAAATTTTTTGTAATCGGACACCACGGCTGAATGCTACTCATCAAAATAGAAATTTAGAGACCAAGATCAGAATTTTTGGTTGGGTAGAAGGTTGGGTTTGATCAGACCCTAATTCAGGACTTTGATCGGAAAACTGGAAAATTAGGGCTTCTGCAAAAATGGGAATTTTTTAAATCTGTGACCACGGCTGGAAGCTCCTCATAAAAATAGAAGCTTAGAGCTTTGGATACAACCTTTTGATTGGGAAGAAGAGTGGGCTTCATCAAACCCTAGTTCGGGGTCACGTCTAGTGAATCCGAAAGTTTCAAAGGCAAAATTGAGGAGTGAAACTTTGCAGTTTTCAAATTCTAAATATACCAGCTTGATCAGCTCATCAAGGCGCATATTTCTATCCTTTCGGAAGTTTGAAATTCAAAGTTTGAATTTTTGGGGTTTCTATGACAAACCCTATTATAGCTCCAGATCCAGTTCCTGCAAATCAAGTGGATTGGGTTAATCCTAGAAGAGGATGGATTGGTCACCTGCATAAGTGAAGAAGTTCCTATTTCAGAGGGAGATGAGGCTAAGGCCTTCCATAAGAAGATTACAATCAATCTTGACAGGTATGTTTCATGGTTAAGTTTATCATATGTTTTTCTTCATATCATTACAGTACAATCTTGATTAATTACTAGACTTGTCGTATTGCCTTAATAGAAGATATTTATTGATTAAGGTTTTGACACTTATGAATGTACTAATGCATTGTGATGTTGTATGATGTTTATGTTGTTCGCTAACATAAAAGGTACACCAAGAAAGACAAATCATGTTCTACTTCAAGAACATATGATCATGGTGACATGAAGACAAAGATTCATCCATTGTCATGTATCACATAGAAGATCTACTTTCGAGGTATGTATAACTTGGTCCTACAATGGTTAACCTATGAGACATGCAGGTTACTAGCACAAGTCATTGAAGAGAACAAGAAGACATTATGCGGGTATGTTAGACATAACTAGCTAGCATGCTAATCCAGGTATGTTTTTCCTATATCAAGCTAGAATCCTACCTTGTGTTAGGATCTTATACTGTTGTGTTATTGATAATGATTATTCATGAAGTCATAGGTTTGAATAATCATGGTTGTATGCATATTATGTTTCTTACCATAATTGATGATATGACTAACCAGAAGAATCATGAAGGTATAGGTTTGAATAATCACGGGTTTTATGCATATTATATCTCTTATCTTGATTGATGATTCAACTAATCAGAAGAGTCCTATGATCAAATAAGAATATGCATGAGTATAAGAAGACTTCCCTGAAACCTTGAATACTATTGTTTATTATCTGTGAATGATCATGACTATACATGTTTAAGATTATTGAGTTTTGATAGTATTAAGATTATACTAATAAATGTGTGATTATGTATGAGACCTCAAGGATAACACAATGATGATACTAATAAGCATGCATAATGATTAAGGATGGATGTAAGTTCAAGGACAGGTAATCCAGGAAGCAAAGATCAAGAGGGAGCACACTCCAGTTGTTCCTGCAAGAAAGCAAAGGAGCACACTTCAGTAGTTTCTGCAAAGATGCAGATATTCAGAGGGAGTTGACCATCTTTCTACATTCCACAATAGAAAGGTGTAGATGAAGCTACTTCAGCAGCTCCTGCAAGGAAGCAAAGACTCAGAGGGAGTCCACCCAACAACCAAACAAAGATAAGTATTTTTAATTATCATTTCTTGCATATTTGTTTGTTTAAATAAAATTGTTCAATGATGTATATTCTCATGTTACTAGACTTAGGATATGTATTGTGCATATTAGAATGATTGCATTAATGAACAGTATACTACTAATATGCATGTGATGGGTAAGTGGCCTATGGCACTGTACAACATTCTAGTGCTACTTATCTAGAATGAAACCTCTTTGCTGACATGTTGGGAGTAGTGAAAACTCTTAACAATGTTCTGGTAGAGAATGGAAGGCATCTAGAAAGTTATGGAACATGGATAAATGTTGTATTGATGCATTGGCTAAGATAATTGCATGATTGTATGACATATTTCTTTATGTGTAAGTATTTGTCTGAAAATTATGAGATGGTTCTAATCATGCAATTTAACTTGTTTTGTAGGAAAGACCGTATACCTTCACCTACAAAAGAAGGACTACAACATTTGTTCAAGCAACAAAATTATCTATTGAAGATATTGAAGTTCCCAGGATATGGGAAGAATGCCTTGATCCGTCGATCATGAAGAACAGTGTTTGGGATGCGGTCCCAAGAGCTGAAGGGAAGTATGTTGTGACTTCCAAATGGAGCTATCAGATCAAGCATGTTGCAGATGGCAGCATAGAGAAATATAAAAGTGATGAAATAGAAGATACACCAGATGGATTTCAAGACAGATTTCTTGAATGGTGTAGTCATATATGTGTGCAGAACTTGGTAGGATAGACAGCTTTCTATCCAGTTTGGGCTTTACCGAGAGTAAAGCAGATTCAAACCTTTACTACAAGGTTGAGGAAGGGAATCCTGTGATTCTACTCCTGTATGTGGATGACTTATTTGTAATAGGAGATGATAGATTGATTGCAGATACTAAGAGGAAGCTTGCTGCCGAGTTCGATATGAAAGATTTGGGAATGATGCACTATTTGTTTTTTAGCATGGAGGTGTGGCAGAGTGCAGATGAAATCTTCCTTGGACAAGGGAATTATGCAGTAGAGATCCTGAAGAGGTTCAGGATGATGGATTGTAAGGCCATGGCCACACCTATGGCATCGAATCTGAAGCTTCTATGTGATGCTTCATCTGAGCCAGCTGATGTCTCTATGTATCGTCAGATGATTGGGTCCTTGATGTACCTGATGAACATGAGACCAGATATTTGCTTTGTTGTGAACACACTGAGTCAGTTCCTAACAGATCCGAGGAGTGTTCACATGGTTGTTGTAAAGAATGTTCTGAGGTACCTGAAGGTTATAGTGGATTATGGGCTCAAGTATGAAGCGAATCAAAAGTTTAACCTGTAGGGTTATGTTTATTCAGATTGGGCTGGCAGTGCTGCAGATAGGAAGAGCACATCTGGATGTTGCTTCAGTATGGGATTAGGTGTGATCTCTTGGTTTAGCAGGAAGCAGTCCTGCGTAGCACTGAGTATAGTTGAGGTAGAGTATGTTGCATCATGTTCAGCTAGTTGTGAGGCAGTATGGCTACGGAAGCTACTGTCTAAGTTATTTGATCTCTCGTTGGATGCTACTGGTATCATTTGTGATAACCAGAGTTGTGTGAAGCTGTCCGAGAACCCAGTGTTTCATGACAGGTCGAAACACATAGAGATCAAAAATCACTATATCAGGGATATGGTGCAGAGAGGAACTGTGAAGCTCTTGTACATTGCGACGGACGAGCAGATTGCATATGTGTTGATGAAGCCACTAGCCAGAGTGAATTTCGAGTACTTCAGGGAGAGGCTTGGTGTTCTTCATATTGATGACACTTCGAGGAAGAATTGATGGACACATTTGTAGAAGCCATTCCAAGCATGTTGGAAGGAGGATCCTTCACATGCATGTGGATATAAGCACTGGATGATGAGCATCAGGACGATGCTCCAGTTACTGCTCTGTGTATGCATCATGTTGGATGCTGGATATGATCAGTTGGATCATTTATATGTATATGTATGTACGCATCATGTTGGATGCTTGATGTGATCAGTTGGATCATTTATATGTATGCACACATCATGTTGGATGTTGGATATGATCAGTTGGATCACTTGTATGTATTTTTGTATATGCATCATGTTGGATGCTTGGACCATGTATCTGTATATGTATCAGGTGGATCATGTATGGTGATATGTATCATGTATTTGTATTTGTATCAGGTGGATACACTGTATGATCAGGTGGATCATGTATGATGATATGTATCAGGTAGATACTTGGTATGCATCAAGTAGATGCATTGTATGATTAGGATGATCATGGATGACGAGCTTCAGGATGTTGCAGTGATGATGATCAGGATGATGTATGGTGAGTATCAGGTTGATACTCTGTGGTCGTGGAACAAGTTGTGCAGGTAAGCATGTAATTTGTGCCTTGAGACATTTGCAGATAGTCTTTCGAGGTTTTTCCTATGGCATGTAATTTGTACCCTGGGATATCTGGAAAATGGTCTTTCGAGGTTTTGCTTGGGAGGACATATAATTTGTTCCCTGGGAGATCTGCAGATAGTCTTTCGAGGTTTTTCCTATGGCATGTAATCTGTGCCCTAGGATATCTAGCAGATGCTCTTTCGAGGTTTTGTCCTATGGCATGTAATTTGTGCCCTCGGAGATCCGATAGGTTGAGCCGTGTGCTCGTAATCAGTCCTGGGATGCTCTTTCGAGGTTTTGTGATGACCACATGTAATTTGTGCCCTGGGAGATCCGATAGGTTGAGCCTTGTGCTCGTAATCAGTCCTGGGATGCTCTTTCGAGGTTTTGTGATGACCACATGTAATTTGTGCCCTGGGAGATCCGATAGGTTGAGACTTGTGCTCGTAATCAGTCCTGGGATTCTCTTTCGAGGTTTTGTGGTGGGGTCACATGTGATAAGTCCTGGAGATCTGGACAGGATGAAAAAGGCCTCAGATGCTCTTTAGGGTTCTTGCTAGTCAAGAGACTCTTTTAATGTTTTGTGACGCACGTAATAAGTTCTGAGATTTCCACAGTATGGCCAGTGATGACGAAGACCTGCAGGTGGTGGGCCTACATCCAGTATGAAAAAGGAATGGCTCTGTAGAACTTCCTATGACGAGTAGATTCATATTTTTATTGAGATAGCAGCAGCAGTGATGATGATGATGACTCGATGACGATTATCCAGTGACGATGATCCAGAGAAGATGACTTGTGCTAGAAGACCTGTGTCGAGAAATAACTTCATAGTTAAGAGGGAGTGTTGATGTATATGTAACTTCAGAATGTATTTCACATATATGTATATTGTATTCCTATAGAGATGTTATTATTCCTCTATATGGAAGTGTCGTCATTTATATTGTAAGTGTTGTAACTTATACTTGATGGGTTATTAGACCACCTTGTTGGGGTTGGCCCTGTATAAGTCATGTGGGTCAAAGGGTTATTAGACCACCCTATTGGGTGTCGGCCATGTGGGTCAAAGGGTTGTTAGACCACCCTAGTGGGGGTCGGCCCAGTCATCATTATGTTAAGTGGTTAAGTTGAGGCCGACCTAGTTGAGTAAAGGTCAAGTCAAGTTAGTGTATAAATAGAGAGTGTGTCTCTCTCATTTTACACATTCTATTCTCTCACTCACACTTGGGAGAGTGGCGCACTTGTGGAGGAGGAGGCTTTGCTGTTAGGAGAAGACTATCTCTTGTATTCTGGTTGTATCATTGCTCTATCTATCTCTGAGGAAGTTATTGGGTTTTTTCACCTTTATGGTTTTCCCCAAGTAAACTCTGTGTCTCTTGTGTGCTTGCATTATTGTGTCCATGATTGATATGCTGTAGATTTGCTGTACATGTTGTTCTCTCAGTTAAGATCCTAGATCAGATTGAAGTAAATTCTGAAAATTTAACATCATGCACCCTCCACTGAGCCTCCTTCATTCAGTTAGTTCCTCCATGTGCTAGTTACACCTACCACACTCAGTTAGACTCAATTTGACATCTGGTTGATAGTTACTTGTGCATTGATGACTCCACTGATGATGATGAGGACTCCTAGTTGTGCTCTGATGACACTCTATTGATCTGATGATCACTCTATGAGAGGCTAATTCGAATTGGCACCTTGGCATTCAAATCCTCTCCACCATTGTACTATTTATTGTTCATATTTGTGATTAATGAATTAGTGTGTGTGAATTTATTTTGCTTCTATCCGAGTTCTACTGTATTATTATTCTGTTGCTCATTTACACTACATTGACCACTCTTCTTGTATCTTCCTGCTTAATGATAATCTTTCTTGTGAGGTATACATAAGCTCTTAGATCTGCTGTGAGGATTTTCACATGGTATCAGACCATGTTGAGAGTATTGTTTATCTCCATTCCTGATAGTTTTTTGCAGTTTGTTATCAAGATTTCGAGTGCAGTAGTTTCTGCACTTTTGCAGTAGTAGCAGTTGCAGACTTTTTCTATTGTTTTTGCAGGTCTTCTACTTCTTCCATGAATTCAGAAGAAATCCCTCCTCTTTCTCCATTCAACTATGATTAATGGAAACCAAAAATGATAGCATATTTGAAGAGCCATGATCTCTTTGATTATTGTTTTGAAAGAGAGTTTGAATCCTCTGAAGAAGAGAATCACTGGTTAAATGAAGGTGAAAGATCCCTTGCAGCCATGTTGTTTGCTATGTCTTGTTTTATGTTTACCCACTTCATTAATTTTGCTAAATATCCAAAAGAGCTATGGGCCCATATGGATGAAATATTTGGTAAATAGAATGAAGGGATTGGTCAAATCCATTTCGAGAGAAATCCCACTGTTTCATTCGCCCTCCTTGATGATCTCATTGATCATGAATCAGTATCAAACATATCTCATATTGAAGTTGTCCACAAAGAAGAAGAACTTGTAGATTCTACACTCATGCTCCAAATTTCTTCTATTTCAAATTCTGTGCCAGCTCACACTCTAGAAATTGCAGAGGTTCCTAAATCCTCTCTTGCACTAGAGTCTTTTGTTTTGCATCATGATCTCATGAATGTTTCGAAGGTTAAATCATCCATTGGAGATAATGCATTCGCTCTCCTTGATCAATCACCTCTTATTTACTACTATAAGATCATTATTTCATGCTCCCTGAAGGTTATTGAAGATTATGGCCATTTCCATTCGCTTGGGATAATTTCTCATGCATTTCATGGTGTAGATATCACCTCCATTGGTTCAAAGGAGATCTTAAGAAACCATTCTTCAAGTCTTGGATCTGATTTGGATTCCAAGCAATCACTGACATTTGATGGTTCTTTTGGGCATAATCTTGTTGAGATATTGTAACTTCAAAGAATATTATATTTGTACTTTATTATTTCGGAGATGATTCATTCCTCCGTGAAGATCTTATTTTATATTCAGAGATGTTTATTCCTCCGTCGGAATGGGGTAACTTGGGTTATTAGACTTCCCTAGTGGGGGTCAGCCATGTATGTGTTATGTGGGTCAAAGGGTTATTAGACCACCCTAGAGGGGTCGACCCAGTCAATTGTAATGGGGTATTTAACCCAATGGTTAAATACGAGCGTACATGTCTTGAGTAAAAGACAAGTCGGAGTAGTGTATAAATAGAGGAGGTGTATTCTTCATTTGACACACACTCACTCACTTGAGAGTAGCGCACTTGTGGAGGAGAGGTCTGCTATGATGGAGGAGGAGATCATGTCTTTGGTTTGCATCTTTGAATATTGCTGGTCATCTATATTGAGGAATCTTTACTGGGTTTTCTTCCCCATGAGGGTTCCCAGGATAAATCTGTGTCTCTTGTGTTTATGCTATGCTTGTTGTTTCTTCAGTGATCCTATATATGCTATTATTTTGAAATGGAATGTAATGCTACTATTTTATGTCTTATCATATTAAATATTAACATGGTATCATAGCTAACCTAAAGGAAGGAAATGTATGGCACTTACGACACTTGCTTTACTTACGACAATTTGAAGGTTAGGGTTTTATATAGCAAAAACTAGTCATTGTGGAACTTTCGCCATAAATCCATTTTGGCGAAGGTTCAGGATCTGAAACCATTACAAGTCGTACACAACATCTCCAGGTATCTTGTGTCCAAAGGGAACCCTCAGATTCATTGTACTTTGTAAGTTATGATCAGTACAAGTTAGGGTTTCTGCCTCTTCCAAATCTCAGTCAAAATCAGGTGACCTTGGAAAAAAGGTCATAACTTGGGCTAGGAAGCTCCAAATGAAATTGCGTAAAAAGTTACAAGTAGTACACAGACTGTACTATCTCAAGAAAAATTTTCAGAGGCCGAAGGTGAACCAGTGACACGTGGCACGCCGTACAAGTTCGCTCTCCGATTTTATCCCATAAACAGGTCACTTTGCGACACTTGGCATAAATCTCTCTCAGAGAGTCCAATTGAGGTCAGACCTATCAGGATGGAAAGATAACAGGGCGAGCTATCTCAAGAAAAGTTTTCAAAGGCCGAAGTTCAAACAATGACACGTGGAACTCCGTACAAGTTCGATCTCCTGTATTATCCAAAAACAGGTCACGTTGCGACATTTGGCATAAATCTCTCTCAGAGAATCCAATTGAGGTCAGACCTATTGGGATGGAAAGATGACAGGTCAGGCTACCACAGAAAACGTTTTCAGATCCTGTGGAGCGAAAATTTTGGAGTTACAGCAGAAACAATCAGGTACATATTTCTGTCAAAACAAAATTATTTTTTGAGCACCTTCATTCATGGCTTCCGGAATTTAGGGTTTCGGAGAAAGTTAGAATTTTTGGAATCGAAATCCACGGCTGAATGCTACTCAGGAAAATCGAAATTTAGAGACCAAGATCGAATTTTTTGGTTGGGTAGAAGACCGGGCTTGATCAAACCCCAGTTCGGGATTTTGATCGGAAAGATGGAAAATTAGGGCTTCAGCAAAAGTTGGAATTTTTGAAGTCTGTAACCACGACTGGAATATCCTCAGAAAAATAAGAGTTTAGAGCCTTGGATCGAACCTTTTGATTGGACAAAAGGGTGGGCTTCATCAAACCCTAGTTCGGGTTCCTGTCCAGAAGATCCAAAAGTTTCAAAGGCAATTTTGAGGGGTCAAATTTTGGAGATTTCAAAATTGAAGTATGCTAGCAAGACACATCCTTCCATCCATTCAGAAGTGTGAAAGTCAAAAATTGAATTTTTAGGGTTTCTCTAGCAAACCCTAATAAAGCTCCAGATCAAGTTTCAGGGGGATTTGAGGCTAAGGCCTTACATAAGAAGACTACAAGAAGTCTCGACAGGTATGACTTAAGGAAGTTCAGGTATGTCTTGAAATCTGATTCTTGATTAAGTTCATGATGTGTTTGCCTTCATATTATTTATTAGTACAATCTTGATTAATGTTAGAATTGTCTTATCACCCTAGTAACAGTATGAATGTATGTGAATGATTGAAGACATTTATTGATTAGGGCTATATGATTGTACTAATGCATTATGGTGTTGTGTGAGGTTGATGTTTTCTGCTAACAAGATACAGGTACATCACAAAAGACAAATCAAGTTCCATGACCATGACAACATGAAGACAAAGAATCATCCATAATATTTGTTCTACTTACGAGGTATGTATGACCTTGTTATATTGTGCTTAACCTATGAGACATGCAGGTTCTAGCTCAGGATCTCTAAATCATTGAAGAGATTGTTTAGGTATGTTGTACATAACTAAGCAGGTATACTAATTCAGGTATGCTTTCCTATGTCAAGTTAGAATCTTACCTTGTGTTAGGATCCCTTATATAAGTATACTTGGTATGATTGGTTATGCTTATTCATAAAGATTAGTAATCAAGGGTTTATGCATATTATGTCTCTTATCTTGATGATTTAATTAACTAGAAGAGTACTATGATCAAACAAGAATATGCATGAGTAAAAGAAGACTTCCTTGAAACCCTGAATACTAATGATCATGACTACACATATTCAAGATTATTTAGAATTAGAATGTTTTGAAAATATACTAATGAATATATGTTTGTGTATGAGATCATGAGGATGACACTAGTGCACTCTTGAGCATGCACAGTGGTACAGAATGAATAGAAGTTCAAAAGACATATAGAAGATCAAGCGGGAGGCAACCACACAAACATAAAAGATAAGTATTTGAGTTGTTATTTGAAATAGTAAATGATATTGCTTGTATGCATATTTGTATTCCTAGAATATATCATGTTGAGTGTAAACATTCATAGAGCATTGAACAGTATACTACTAATATGCATATGATTGGTAAGTTGGACAAACATTCCATTGTTGCTTGTCTAGAATGAAACCTCTTTGCTGACATGCTGATAGCTGTGCACACTCTCGATAGTATGTTCTGGTAGAGATGGAAGGCATCTAGATAGCCATTGTATACATACATGATATGGGAAAGTGTTGTGCCAAAGTATTGGTAAAAATAGTTGCATAACTATGTAAATGATATCTGTATGCATAATAGGTTATCATGTCAATATGATTTGATGATTATGAAGTATTACTAATCATGTACTTAATTTTGATTTGTAGGAAAGATCATGATGAATGATGAACACTGAACAAGCGATGGATGTTCAACAAAAGATTTACAAATCAAACACACTATAGAAGGCTTGTGGCTAGAAGATTCTCTTAGAAAGAGGAAGAGAATCATGATGAGATATTTGCTCCAAGTGGCTAGATAAGACCATTCTCTTAATGATGTAATTAAAGAAGAAGTGTGAATCAGGTTCTGTATGGGTTCCCAGGATCGATAGTCAATTGATAGGCTTAATGATCACCATGGGTGATGTGGATATCAACCTTTGCTACAAGGTTGAATATGGTTTCTATACACAGATGACATGGATGCAAGAAGGAACTCACCACAGAGTTCAAATGATATTGAGGCTCATATCAGTAGACCCATCTGACGAGAGATGGCACAGATAGATGGCTGCAGAAATGAAAATGAAAGATCTCAGATTGATGCATTACTTCCTAGGTCTGGAAGTATGGCAAGGCTCAGAAGGAATCTTTCTCAACCAGGGAAAGTATGCCGAGAAATATTAAAAGGACTTGATATGTTGGAATGTCCACTCTCATGGATTCCAACTTGAAGCTGTTGGTGAATGACTCATCAGAGTTAGTGTATATAACTTTGTACAGACAAATTATTGGGTCATTGATGTATCTAATAAATACTAGGTCAGATATATGCTTTGCTCTGAATACCTTGAGTCAGTATCTAGTGGAAACTAGATGTGTTCACCTATTAGTTGCAAAGCATGTGATCAGGTACCTAAAGGATACGATAGACTTTGATCTATGCTATTTTGGAGATCATGACTTCAGATGGCTACACAGATGTTGATTGAGCAGAAAGTGTATCAGACAGGTAGAGCACATCGAGAGGATGTTATTGTCTGGGATTAGCCATGATCTTGTGGTTTAGCAAGAAGCAGTCCAGTATGGCTCTTAGCACAAGTGGAATATATGGCTGCTTGCTCTGCTAGTTGTGAAGCAGTATGGCTATAGGATTGTTTGACTTAGAGAAAGACCCAACTGTGATACTATGTGACAAACAGAGTTGTATCAAGATGGCAGAGAATCCAATGTCCCATGATAAGTAAAGCACATAGAGATCTGACATTTCTATATACAAGATATGGTGCAGAAAGGAACTATAAAGTTTGAATTTGTAACAAGTTACCGATGTACTAACCAAACCTCTACCGATTCGATGTACTAACCAAACCTCTACCTCAAGTAAAGTTTTCCGAGACAAAATATAGTTCAGAAGGACCCTCCTCAAAAGGGGGAGTGATGTGATCACTCATGATAAGATTGCCTGCATCGATAGTGAGGTCGATGATAAGGATACCTATATTAGTGATGCCAATAGAGAGGTTGGTGGATGGTCCTTAGACAGGATCTAAGTTGGCAAGGGGATTGCATCATCCTTGAACATATGTTCTAAAAGGATCTGTAGACATATGTCTTCGAGAATGAAGTCCTTAGTGGACATATGAGGATTGTATCATCCGTGGAATTTAGTCCTAAAGTGATCCACAGACAGATGTCTCCGAGAGTAAGAGGATTGTATCATCCGTGGACTTTAGTCCTAAATTGAGTCGTAGACAAGATGTCTCCGAGAACAAAATCCTGAATGAACAGGTAAGGGGATTGTATCATCCTCGTACCATAGTCCTGTGAAGTGAGCCGTAGACAAGATGTCTCCGAGAACAAAATCCTGAATGAACAGGTAAGGGGATTGTATTGTCCTCAGACCATAGTCCTGTGAAGTGAGCCGTAGACAAGATGTCTCCGAGAACAAAATCCTTAATGAACAGGTAAGGGGATTGTATCGTCCTCGGACCATAGTCCTGTGAAGTGAGTCGTAGACAAGATGTCTCCAAGAACAAAATCCTGAATGAACAGGTAAGGGGATTGTATCGTCCTCGGACCATAGTCCTGTGAAGTGAGCCGTAGACAAGGTGTCTCCAAGAAAAAAATCCTGAATGAATAGGTAAGGGGATTGTATCGTCCTCGGACCATAGTCCTGTGAAGTGAGCCGTAGACAAGATGTCTCGGAGAACAAAATCCTGAATGAACAGGTAAGGGGATTGTATCGTCCTCGGACCATAGTCCTGTGAAGTGAGCCGTAGACAAGATGTCTCCGAGAACAAAATGCTGAATGAACAGGTAAGGGGATTGTATCGTCCTCGGACCATAGTCCTGTAAAGTGAGCCGTAGACAAGATGTCTCCGAGAACAAAATCCTGAATGAACAGGTAAAGGGATTGTATCATCCTCGGACTTTAGTCCTGTGAAGTGAGCCGTAGACAAGAGGTCTCCGAGAATGGAATGATAGGACTGGATCGTCCCTGGACTTCGGTCAAAAGGTACATGATAGGACTGGATCGTCCTTGGACTTCGGTTCAAAAGGTACATGATAGGGCTGGATCGTCCCTGGAATTCGGTTCAAAAGGTACATGATAGGACTGGATCATCCCTGGACTTCAGTTCAAAAGGTACATGATAGGACTGGATCGTCCCTGGACTTCGGTTCAAAAGGTACATGATAGGATTGGATCATCCCTGGACCTCGGTTCAAAAGGTACATGATAGGACTGGATCGTCCCTGGACTTCGGTTCAAAAGGTACATGATAGGATTGGATCATCCCTGGACCTCGGTTCAAAAGGTACATGGTAGGACTGGATCATCCTTGGACCTCGGTTCAAAAGGTACATGACAAGATTGCATCATCCATGGACCTATGTCCTAAAGAGAGCAGGATTGATCATCCTGTAATATGATCGTGTGTGTTGCATGGTATGTTGCTATTATATGGATACTTGTATTGATGATGTGTAAACTGCTATTGTGTGGATACTTGTATTGATGATGTGTATACTTGTATTGTGTGGATACTTGTATTGATGATGTGTATACTTGTATTGGTGTGGATACTAATACTGTTGATCTAGATGATGATGTTGCTGATCATGTTGATCTAGATGATGATGCTACTGATTACGATGATGCTAATCATGTAGATCGAGATGATCCAGATACTATAGATCGAGATGATCCAGATGCTGTAGATCATGATGATCCAGATGCTGTAGATCAAGATGATCCAGATGCTATAGATCGAGATGATCCAGATGCTGTAGATCGTGATGAACCAGATGCTGTAGATCGAGATGATGTGACGATGCTGATTGTGTTGATCTAGATGACGATGTTGATCGTGTGATGACGATGCTGATGATTGTGTGATGACGATGCTGATGATCGTGTGATGACGATGCTGACGATCCTGAGGATTCAGATATTGATGTTGTTGTAGCTGTTTGAGTATTGCAGAAGATAAAGACTCAGTACTGAAGATGTTGATGTTCCAGTATTGAAGATGTTCCAGTAACTGGTTGAGTTACTGATGATGTTGAGAAAGCTTCCAATGATTTATAGATGTATCATGTTGATGACTCCTTGCTCGTGCAGATGTTGTTATAATATCCTTCTCGTTAAGGGGGAGTGTTGAGATATTGTAACTTCAAATAATATTATATTTTTACTTTATTATTTTGGAGTTGTTTCATTCCTCTGTGAAGATCTTATTGTATATTCGGAAATGTTTATTCCTCCGTCGGAATGTGGTAACTTGGGTTATTAGACTTCCCTAGTGGGGGTCGGCCCTGTATGTGTTATGTGGGTCAAAGGGTTATTAGACCACCCTAGAGGGGTCGGCCCAGTCAATTGTAATGGGGTATTTAACGCAATGGTTAAATACGAGCCTACATGTCTTGAGTAAAAGACAAGTCGGAGTAGTGTATAAATAGAGGAGGTGTATTCTTCATTTGACACACACTCACTCACTTGAGAGTAGCGCACTTGTGGAGGAGAGGTCTGCTATGATGGAGGAGATCATGTCTTTGGTTTGCATCTTTGTATATTGCTGGTCATCTATATTGAGGAAGCTTTACTGGGTTTTCTACCCCATGAGGGTTTCCCAGGATAAATCTGTCTCTTGTGTTTATGCTATGCTTGTTGTTTCTTCAGTGATCCTATATATGCTATTATTGTGAAATGGAATGTAATGCTGCTATTTTCTGTCTTAGCATATTAAATCTTAACAAATCTCACCCATGATGGTTCGAAGGAGAAAACAAAAGACTATCTACACATCCATGGTTTTGATCCTACCTGAACTGATTCAAATCAAAGGTTCAAGGATCATCCTCATACTTTTGGATTTTTTCTCATCACATTTGATCTGAAGAGCAAGTACAAGCACATGCTTTCTGAGCATGATCCACTTCTTCCCAAGAAGAAGGTACCTCCATACATATGACCAAGCATCACACCTGCTTGAGTTTGGAGCATTTATTTTTGGTGTTCCCTACAGTCTATTTGAGGGGGGGTATTTTTCCCATGAGGTTTTCCCCATTTCCTCGGTTTATTTGACTGTTATTATTATTCATTGTATTGGGTGACCTTTGGTCTCAGTTACCAGGGCCCAAAATGGATTAAGGGGGGGTGTTAGGATATTCCTATACGCCATCCTAGTCCTACCAGCATTTTCATTATTTGCATTTTCAGTCTTGCATGCATTCTGCATGCATCCTAGTCATCAGTCCCAACACCTAGCCCTTAGTTAGCTATACCTGGGAGCTTCTCACTGATCAGTTTTAGCCCTCCTAGTGCTTAGTGCGCCCTGCATGCAGTTACATGCATCTCATGTGCCCTCTCTCACCTACCACTCAGTTGCACTTTAGTTAGTTGATTTATCTTTAGTTCTTTCCTTGATTTAAGGCTAGACTGACTCTCAATTGACTGTATCACTCCGATGGACCTCCAGTGAGACAAGACTTCCCATTCTGACTGCAGTTATCTCCTCATGCGCCCTCCACTGATCCTCCTTCATTCAGTTAGTGCCTCCATGTGCCAATTACACCTACCACACTCAGTTAGACTCAGTTTGACATCTGGTTGACAGTTACTTGTGCATTGATGACTCCACTGATGATGATGAGGACTCCTAGTTGTGCTCTGATGACACTCTATTTATCTGATGATCACTCTATGAGAGGATAATTCGAAATTCCACCTTGGCATTCGAATCCTCTCTACCATTGTACTATTTATTGTTCATATTTGTGATTAATGAATTAGTGTGTGTGATGTTATTTTGCTTCTATCCGAGTTCTATTGTATTATTATTCTGTTGCTCATTTACACTGCATTGACCACTCTTCTTCTATCTTCCTGGTTAATGATAATCTTTCTTGTGAGGTATACATCAGCTCTTAGATCTGCTGTGAGGATTTTCACACCCATCTACTACCAACTTACAAGAAAGATAGGATAAGAATCCATTTGCACATGTGTAGATCAATAGGACCCTTAACCTACCATGTAAAAGATGGTGATATTCTAAGAATGTGTTATTTTTGCTAAATCCCAACTTCAAATTGGAAAAAGCAGGGCTTGGGTTTTCCCGAACTCTATAATCACCCAATAAGTTCCTGGGGAGTTGTCACCTTTGGATATTTATAAACTCTTGGGAAGCATATATTTGGGCATACTGCAAAAATTCTAAGCATTGTCATCTTTAGAACAAAAGGAGTAATACATTGTCAATTTATGTATCTATTAAAGGGATGTGAGTATGACAAATAAAAAAACTATAATACTGACAAAAACCTTATTATTTAAGGGTTTGGGCTTGCTACCATATCACATAATTTAACTAGTTCAAGGCATAATTATACATTGGAATCGTTTAATCAAAAACCAAATGGAGAGTAACCATCAAAGTGAAGGGTCAAAACCCTAAGTGAAAGTTAAATAAGTAAACAAAATTAAAGGCATGATAACATGCTATGGCTGATGTCCAAATCCTGTAGTAGGCTAGTGTCTATTAATAAACATAGTAACACATAAAATAATTGTGTGTGTGTGTGTGTGTGTGTGCACTTACATAATGATAGCATTCAAGTCATGAAAATCCCAAGTTAAATTTCCCAAGTTTATATACGGAGATACAATGAAAATAAAACCTTGAATGGCTGTAACGTCCAAGATAATGGTAAGATATACTTCCACCCCTTAAAAAAGGATACTCATTACTTATATTATATCTAAACCCTATGATAGAACACCACAACCAAGGTTAAAATGAGTATTTCATTAAATTTGCACATATTAGGCAAATTTTGGACTAAGAAAGTGTGAATTTAGACTTTGAAAGTGTCAATATCAACCTTTCTAAAGTGCAAAAACAAGTTCTAAAAGTGGCAATATTGGCTTTGAAAAGTGTGTTTTTCTATTCGAATAGTGTGTTGTTTTACTAATTATGAACCTTAAAATTGCAGTTTTTTGTTATAACACTATGAATTTCAATTCAAAAAGTGTGAATTTCAAATCGAAAAATGCAAATTTTGATTTGAAAAGTGTGAATTTCAAATAAAAAAATGCAATTTCTAATTTGAAAAGTGTGAATTTCAAATAAAAAATGCAATTTTTTATTTGAAAAGTGCAATTTTCATTTGTAAATGTTCAACATTTTAAGGTGAAAATTTCAATGTTTACAATATTCAGTCATTATTTGAATAACAAATCAATTAGTTCTTGTTTCTTTTTTGATACAGTATCAAGAATATCTATCTTTTTACAGAAATAAATTTAATAGTTTCCAAATGAGGCAGGATTTCTCTATGTTGGTAGAATTTTTCCCTACGGATGAATCAAAATTCTCTTAGATTAAAGTAGACTTTAACTGACTCTAAACTAAGACAAAACTAAACTAATGCTACCTTGAATTCCTATATCTAAACATACATCTCAAGATTAAAGTACTAAAGAAGTAGAAGAAATATAACTGACCTTCAATCTAATCGCTTGTTTTTATGGTTGCTCCAATTTCCAAGTCCTCGCGAATGAACCTGTCAAAATGAAACCAAGATACAAGCATATACAATTATCTAGCAACTTGAAATATGAGTTAGGATCTAAATCTACAATAGATACAAATCATATCATTGAAACAAAATCAACACATGTGATTTGGGAAACAAGACAAGTTATGTTCTATTATCAACTTGAAGTCACTTACAATGGTTACTTGATATCCAAGCCAACTTCCAACTCCAAGTGCTTCCTCCTCTAGCTATCTCCACAAAGCTTCAAGATCATAAGTTTGATGTCTCCAAGAGTCCTCCCTTTTTGCTCATGGAATGCCTCTCTCTTATAGTGTGTGGTAGGGTTAACCAACAAGAGAGAAGGGTGGATCTTGGGAGAGTTTAGTGGATCAGGCATACTAATCACAGAAAGTGAGTTAGGATCGAATCAGGGACACCAATCCTAAAAAATCTCTCAAAAATAAAAATCCCACAAGCCATGGCAAAAAGGCTAAAAAAAGTGTACCGCACCTCTAGAACAGAGCATAACGCGGTAGTACCGCGCCTCTAGAACATAGCATAACATGGTAGTACCGCGCCTCTAGAACAGAGCATAACGTGGTAGTACCGCGTGGTAGAGAAAGAGCATAGCGCGGTAGTACGGACTACCGTGCACCTAAGATGGAGCAAGGCGCAGTAGTGAGGGTAAATGAAGTCTTAGCTAGGTTGATTCTTGACAGGGTAGGTTTGCCTTCAAGGATCACTCATCATTTTTCTCTTTTGGGTGTTTTAAGCAGTAGGGGAAGTGTCGTCAACTCTTTTTGTGGTGAAGATGCGACACTATGGAATATGGAGGTATAACAGATGCCCCCTAAAGTGTGAGGTCAAAAGGGACTGATGGCCGAAAGACTTTACAAATACTGTGCAGAGATAGCATCGAGGAGAGCGACAAGGAGCTGAAAAAGAAACAAAATGTTAGATATACCACTGAGGCAGACATTCCCATGCTTGGAAACAATTGCCTCAAAGCATGGCTGTCGACCAATACATTGCAGATCAATGAGTACTGAGATGATATAGACTGTGGACAGATCATGGCTACTATGAACAAGCGTAGATCCATGAGACAGTAATGACGCAGCCACGACCAATACAAAAAGTGGATTTGTGTGACAATACAAAGGACATCTCCATCGCAACCTGGACGCAATCAAGATACAAAGGCGCGCCCAGGGTCTTCTACCCGATTGCAAATGATATGAATCTAGCCATGTGATTACAAAGTGTTGAAGTCGAACATGGTAGAAACCATTTGATTACCGTTCAATGACGTGAACCATTAACAAATGCGATGGAAATCACCAATGATGACGATGATCCCCAAGGTATATGAAGTACATCTCAACGAAATGCGAATAGATGAGTTGATGTCGAGCATTCGAGAGATTGTTCGATCAGAGGTCAGTGATGTAAACCTATTGTCGAACACGAGGAAACCTGCCATTGAGGCATGCAGGTACTAAGGCACTAATGGTTGAACCCTAAGTCCAATTCCCAGATAGTGATTTGGCGTCGATGGGAATAGACTCGTCGAAGGTGGGCCATAATGATTCCCACATCATCGACACGAAATTGGAACGAAAGATAGTATAAGATGATGAAACAATGGAGTATGTACTGACACAGCAGAGGTCTCAAACAATGAACGACTCTGAACAATGCAACCCTTTGAACATATAACGACATGTAACAGGACTTGGCAGCAGGGATTATTGATAGCAGAGGATAGACACCGAATGAGTAGGCTCGTGGCCAGAGAGATGACTCATGATGATGACCATAACTCAGTGACGATACCCAAAATAGACAAGAGACAGACGCATGCCATGTTCAAAGGTAACGACTGACAAGCTGCCAAAACAAACTTGACTTGTTCCCCATATTCCCCCGACATGATAGACGAGTACTTCTTTGTTGTTTTTAGAGCTTGAAGAGGATAACAGATGATCGGTATAGCTCATCTCATAGATGAGTCCAATCTCACATGTTTTATGAACCTGAGAAAGGAGGGGTTCGTCCCAAAGTGGGTCCTTCGATGTTAAATTTTAACGAGTCCAAGGAAGGAAAACTCGGCAGCTTTTCACATTTAGAGAGCCTGAAAAACTTTAAAGGAGGCTCCACAGTGTACTTTTTCATAAATTTAGTCCCTCGATCCCGAAAAAGTGTAAAACAATTCCCGAGAGAACTCTCCCAGCCAAAAATTGACCGAGGTATACCTTTCTCGTAAATAGTCTAGACGGGCCGAAAAAGGGGTAACCTATCACCGAATAGACGACCTTTCAAATACCTTTACAAGTGTGAAAGAGTCAAGATCACTTGGCAATCTTTTCAATTTTAGGGAGTCTGAAAAGAGCTTAACTATGGACTCCAATGGTCTTTTTCGTAATTTTTAATTATTCTGGTCTGAAAAGAGAATAAAATACAACCAGGATAATACTTTCCTCATCGTTTAACGAGCATGAGTAAAGCTGACCAAACTCGACACCATTTACTTGAGTTTTACAAGCACGAGATGGGTGTAAAAGCGCTTGGAATCTTTTCTAAGTTTTAATCCAGAGCATGAAAAAGATAAAGTAGGCTCAAAACGAAGGTTAAACAATAAATGAACGCCAGTGAGAATATATTGTCTTTAAAGGAGATCCTGTCAATAAGTGCTCATGAAACCAGATATTAGTAATGTGAAATGGGTTTTATTTTAACTAGATAAAATAATGAGTGAAAAATAAGTAAAAAAGTTATATAAAGGATGGGTAAAAATAGAAAGTTACCATTTCACTTGTGCATTTACCAAAAGAGGAGATTTTACCCATTTGAGGAGCAAAAACTTCAAGAGTTCATATCTGGAGATTCGGGGCACTGTTTCTACAGCCGTCTGCGCCAGGTAAGAGCTTTCAAGCCCCTCTTTCATTTCATGTATGAGTAACTTGTTTTCAGTAGGAAAAAGTAATTTTTTGGGCAAGCCCTATTGGGCAATTTTCGCCCTTCACAGTACCGCGCGGGGGACGTATCGGGAAGCGTGGTACTGTGCAACAGTACCGCGCTGTGAGGTTAAACAGAGGCATGGCACTGTGTAGTACCGCGCAGTCAAATTTTCTCCAGGTGCGATAAAAGCGAAAATTAAGATGAAAAAATCATTTTTTCCCCAAATTTCTAGCTGAGATCAAGTTGTTAAATAATTACTGAATGTTTCCTATGACCTTTTGTAGGCGTTTGTAACTTGTTTGGAGCAAAATGGTCCATTGGAAAGAAAGAGAACATGAAGCAGATGATTTGCTGGCTGAAAATGACCAAAGTACTGTGACTGCACTATGGGAATGTGGTTTTTTAAAATTCTTCAAGACCAAGGGTATTCGTAAGCAGGCAAAGCTTCTCACCCACATTATTCAAATGTGGGACCCCGACATTCAAGCTTTCCGAGTAGGAGAACACATCCTCGAAATTCAACTCGAGGACATTTATTTTCTCACAGGCCTCTCAAAAAGAGGAGTCTGGGTGATTTTTACTGGATACACAGCCTCGGAGGCGAGCACAAATGCTTTGATTGCTAGTTACTGCCGTCAGGGTTCGGGGAAGAAAAGCGGCAAGGTGGTCATCAAAGACATTATAGAACTTCCTATAAAAACCGTGTTGTTCACCATCACATGTGTAGCAGGGAGTACGAGTCCCCATCAGGCGTCCCGTACATAGATAAATCTTGCAGTGGATTGTATGGCGGGAACAGTATTCAACTAGTGTGAGGCAGTGTTGACCAACCTCAAAGAGCAAGTGAACAAGTGCAGGCTTGGAGAGAATTCCCAATTTGGTTATGGGAGCATCTTAGTCACCTTATTTTTGGCGAGGGTGCCATTGTTGCACCCACAGATAGCTATGCCCCCTCGTCCACCTACCGAGCCATGGATGGCTCGATGGAGTGATTATGCAGGACGTCTTGGGGGACCTCAGCGTTTGGCTTTTGGTGAGGATTTCTTCTCGTGGCTCGAGGAACAGATAGTGATGATAGATGACTACCCCTATGCAGGGGTGGACTTCCGCGAGGACATAGACTTGGCACTGCCGGAAGATGAGGATTGGGACAACTCAGGTATGACCTTCATGGATATATTTTTTCTTTTTTGAATAGATAATTTTTATTGTTTTTTAGAATGTGTAAAAGACTTTAATATATGTACGTGTGCATGTCGCAGATCATGGACCACAGAGACCGGCAGGGTACTTGCCATTATGCCAAGGTGGTGTTGATCACCAAGCTGCCCCAGATGAAGAAGAAGATGAAGATGAAGCGGGAGGGATCCAAGAAACAGAGAGGAACTTGCAGGGTTTAACCCACGGTATTCCTGCTATGAGGGTGGACGACATCCCTTTGCATCTCCAGCGGCATACTGTAGGTGTGCCTAGGCATATTGGCTGACTCCTTCGTAGGGTGGTTCGAGCTATAGTGTGTTATCACCAGCATCGTGAGGAGTCTGATGAGGGACATGTTAGATCTCCCAGATCTCCTTAGATGGTAGCTTTTATATTTTTGCGGCATGTATACGATATGTAGGCTTTGAGAGCCAAATTTTTTGTATGGGATTTGGTCCCAAATTTTGTCTTTAAAACACAAACTTTATGTATTTGGAAAAACACTTTTATATACAGTGATATGGACCTATTTTTATGATCTATTTATTTACAATGACTTGTGTGTTTTATTTTTTGTGATGTGTTTTTATGTATGGGCAAGATGCCAATCCAAAATGTAATTAGCTAATGAATGAGCTATACAATTGAATTTCCTTGGTACGTGTTGATATGAAATGAAATTAAAAGATCGTTCCAAGAGGCGTACCCTCCGAAATAAACGAAGTAGGATAGGATCGCGAACTGTGTAAACATGATTCAGATGAGAAACCACGAGTTGGGAGTCTAAAAAGACTGATAGGGAGTCAATTCCGAGTGAAGCAACCTTCGTCAAGAGTCCGATGACTGCATGGTACTCTACGATATTGTTGGTTGCAGGACCCAAACAATTGGCTCCTGAAGATATCAACTCGCCAGTAGGAGAATAGATTACCCATGCTACGGAAGTGAGATTCCGGGTATGCCGGCTTGCACCGTCGGCGAATCCGAAGTAGGCAGACATCTGTGCATAAAATCACGAGTCAAAGTAAAAATGGATACATGAGGTCCATGCGCACACCAAAAAGATGAGTAAAAATAAGCTAATTACATTATGTACAAAAAGTAACCCACGTAGGGAAACCTTACACGTAGAAGCGTTTGAGGTATAGCCCATTGTAGGGTCGTGCCAATGGCATGCCATCACAATCGACGAGTTCATAGGCTCCTTTCTCCAAGACACATTTTACAACAAAGGGGCCATACCACATAGATTCTAGTTTTCCTTTTCTGATTTTATTGTGCATTTGATCATATGTGAGTATGAGGTCACTTTCATTGAAAATCCGAGGTTGAAAGGATTTGTCATACTGAGCTTTGACGCATTTTTTATGAGCTTCGTTGGCTAAAGCAGCGTCGCGGCGGGTTTCATCTAGCTTGGCTAGGTATAGAAACCGTTCCTCTTCGGAAGTGGTGTGGGGAAGTAGCTCTATGGCTATCTTAAGTGATGGAATTTCACATTCAATTGGTAAAATGGCTTCTAGGCCATACACCAGTTGGAATGGTGTAAACCCAGTAGAACTTTTTACTGAGGCTCGGTATGCCCATAGTGCTGAAAATAGAGCTGAGTGCCAGTTGGATTTCTGAGTACCCATAATACGCTGAATCATTCGTTTCAGGACTTTGTTAATGGCTTCAACTTGACCATTGGCTTGTGGGTAGTATGGGGTGTTGAAATATTGTAACTTCAAAGAATATTATATTTGTACTTTATTATTCCGGAGATGTTTCATTCCTCCATAAAGATCTTATTGTATATCCGGAGATGTTTATTCCTCCGTCGGAATGTGGTAACTTGGGTTATTAGACTTCCCTAGTGGGGGTCAGCCCTGTATGTGTTATGTGGGTCAAAGGGTTGTTAGACCACCCTAGTTGGGTTGGCCCAGTCAGTTATAATAGGGTATTTAACTTAATGGTTAAATACGATCCTACATGTACTTGTGTAAAAGATATGTCAGAGTAGTGTATAAATAGAGGAGGTGTGTTCCTCATTTGCCACAAACACTCACTTGAGAGAGAGGCGCACTTGTGGAGGAGAGGTCTGCTATGGTGGAGGAGGAGATCATATCTTTGGTTTGCATCTTTGTATATTGCTGGTCATCTATATTGAGGAAGCTTTACTGGGTTTTCTACCCCATGAGGGTTTCCCAGGATAAATCTGTGTCTCTTGTGTTTATGCTATGCTTGTTGTTTCTTCAGTGATCCTGTATATGCTATTATTGTGAAATGGAATGTAATGCTACTATTTTTTGTCTTAGCATATTAAATCTTAACATGGTATCAAATCTAAACTGAAGGAAGGCAAGGTATGGCACTTACGACACTTGCTTTACTTACGACAATTTGAAGGTTAGGGTTTTATATAGCAAAAACCAGTCATTGTGTAACTTTTGCTATAAATCCATTTTGGAGAAGGTTCGGGATCTAAAACCTCTACAGGTCGTAGATAACATCTCTAGGTATCTTGTGTCCAAAGGAAACCCTCAAATTCGTTGTACTTTGTAAGTTATGATCAGTACACGCTAGGGTTTTTGCCTCTTCCAGATCTCAGTCAAAATCAGGTGACCTAGGAAAAAAGGTCATAACTTGGGATAGGAAGCTCCAACTGAAATTTCGTAGAAAGTGACAGGTAGTACATAGACTGTAATATCTCAGGAAACATTTTCAGAGGCTGAAGATGAACCCGTGACACGTGGCACACCGAACAAGTTCGCTCTCCTATTTTATCCCATAAATAGGTCACATTGCGACACTTGGAATAACTCTCTCTCAGAGATTCCAATTTAGGTCAGACCTATCAGGATGGAAAGATAACCGAGCAAGCTATCTCAAGAAAAATTTTCAGAGGCCGAAGTTCAAACAGTGACACGTGGCACGCCGTACAAGTTCGCTCTCTTGTATTATCCCAAAACAGGTCACGTTGCGACATTTGGCATAACTCTCTCTCAGAAAATCCAATTGAGGTCAGACCTGTCAGGATGGAAAGATGACAGGTCAGGCTACTGCAGAAAAATTTTTCAGACCCTGTTTTAGAGTTATAGCAGAAACAATCAGGTACATATTTCTTTCAAAACAGAATTTTTTTTGGAGCACCTTTATTCATGGCTTCCGGAATTTAGGGTTTCGGAGAAAGTTAGAATTTTTGGAATCAGAATCCACGGCTGAATGCTACTCAAGAAAATTGAAATTTAGAGACCAAGATCGAATTTTTTGGTTGGGTAGAAGACCGGGCTTGATTAAACCCTAGCTCGGGATTTTGATCAGAAAGATGGAAAATTAGGGCTTCAGCAAAAGTTGGAATTTTTGAAGTCTGTAACCACGGCTGGAAGCTCTTCAGAAAAATAAGAGTTTAGAACCTTGGATTGAACCTTTTGATTGGACAGAAAGGTGGGCTTCATCAAACCCTAGTTCGGGTTCCTGTCCAGAAGATCCAGAAGTTTCGAAGGAAATTTTGAGGGGTCAAATTTTGGAGATTTCAAAATTGAAGTATGCTAGTTTGATCAGCTTAGAAAGACACATCCTTCCATCCATTCAGAAGTGTGAAAGTCAAATATTGAATTTTTAGGGTTTCTCTAGCAAACCCTAATCAAGCTCCAGATAAAGTTTCAGGGGGGTTGAGGCTAAGGCCTTACATAAGAAGACTACAAGAAGTCTCAACAGGTATGACTCAAGGAGGTTCAGGTATGTCTTGAAATATGATTCCTGATTAAATTCATAATGTGTTTGTCTTCATATTATTTGTTAGTACAATCTTGATTAATGTTAGACTTATCTTATCACCCTAGTAATAGTATGAATGCATGTGAATGATCGAAGACATTCATTGATTAGGGCTATATGATTGTACTAATGCATTATGGTGTTGTGGGAGGTTGATGTTGTCTGCTAACAAGATTCAGGTACATCACGAAAGACAAATCAAGTTCCACATGAAGACAAAGACTCATCCATAATCTTTGTTCTACTTACGAAGTATGTATGACTTTGATATATTATGCTTAACCTATGAGACATGCAGGTTCTAGCTCAGGATCTCTAAATCATTGAAGAGATTGTTTAGGTATGTTGTACATAACTAAGCAGGTACACTAATCCAGGTATGTTTTCCTATGTCAAGTTAGAATCTTACCTTGTGTTAGGATCCCCTATATAAGTATACTTGGTATGATTGGTTATGCTTATTAATAAAGTTAATCAAGGGTTTATGCACATTATATCTCTTATCTTGATTAACTAACCAGAAGAGTACTATGATCAAACAAGAATATGCATGAGTAAAAGAAGACTTCCTTGAAACCCTAAATAGTAATGATCATGACTATACATATTCAAGATTATTTAGAATTAGAATGTTTTGAGAATATACTAATGAATGTATGTTTGTGTATGAGATCATGAGGATGACACTAGTGCACACTTGAGCATGCACAGTGGTACAGAATGAATAGAAGTTCAAAAGACATACAGAAGATCAAGCGGGAGGCAACCACACAAACATAAAAGATAAGTATTTGAGTTGTTATTTGAAATAGTAAATGATATTGCCTGTAATAGGTTGTATGCATAAGAATATATGATGCTGAGTGTAAACATTCATAGAGCATTGAACAGTATACTACTAATATGCATATGATTGGTAAGTTGGACAAACATTCCATTGTTGCTTGTCTAGAATGAAACCTCTTTGCTGACATGCTGAGAGCTATGCACACTCTCGATAGTATGTTCTGGTAGAGATGGAAGGCATCTAGATAGCCACTGTATGCATATAGGATATGGGAAAGTGTTGTGCCAAAGTATTGGTCAAGATAGTTGCATAAATATGTAAATGATATCTGTATGCATAATAGGTTATCATGTCAACATGATTTCATGATTATGAAGTATTACTAATCATGTACTTAATTTTGTTTTGTAGGAAAGATCATGAAGAATAATGAACACCGAACAAGTGATGGATGTTCAACAAGAAGATTTACAAATCAAACAAAATATAGAAGGCTCATGGCTAGAAGATTCTCTTAGAAAGAGGAAGAGAATCATAACAAGATGTTTGCTCCAAGTGGATAGATAAGACCATTCTCTTAATGATGTAATTAAAGAAGAAGTGTGAATCAAGTTCTGTATGGGTACCCAGGATCGATAATCAATTGATGAGCTTAATGATCATCATGGGTGATGTGGATCTCAACCTTTGCTACAAGATTGAGTATGGTTTCAGGATTGTTTGACTTAGAGATAGACCCAACTATGATCCTATGTGACAAACAGAGTTGTATCAAGATGGAAGAGAATCTAGTGTTCCAAGATATGGTGCAGAAAGGAACCAAAAGTTTGAATTTGTAACAAGTTACCAATGTGCTAACCAAACGTCTACCGATCCGATGTACTAACCAAACCTCTACCTCAAATAAAGTTTTCCGAGACAAACTTAATATAGTTCAGAAGGACCCTCCTCGAAAGGGGGAGTGATGTGATAACTCATGATGAGATTGCCTGCATCGACAGTGAGGTCGATGATGAGGATACCTATATTAGTGATGTCGACAGAGAGGTTGGTGGATGGTCCTTAGACAGGGTCAAAGGTGACAAAGGGGATTGCATCATCCTTAAACATATGTTCTAAAGAGAGCCGTAGACGTATGTCTTCGAGAATGAAATCCTTGGTGGACATGATAGGATTGCATCATCCTCAAGAGAGCCGTAGATGTATGTCTTCGAGAATGAAGTTCTTGGTGAACATGTGAGGGGATTGGATCATCCCTGGACTTCAGTCCTAAAGAAGAGCCGTAGACGTATGTCTTCGAGAATGAAGTCCTTGGTGGACATGATAGGATTGCATCATCCTCAAGAGATCCGTAGACGTATGTCTTCGAGAATGAAGTTCTTGGTGAACATGTGAGGGGATTGGATCATCCCTGGACTTCAGTCCTAAAGAAGAGCCGTAGACGTATGTCTTCGAGAATGAATTCCTTGGTGGACATGATAGGATTGCATCATCCTCAAGAGAGCCGTAGACGTATGTCTTCGAGAATGAAGTTCTTAGTGAACATGTGAGGGGATTGGATCATCCCTGGACTTTAGTCCTAAAGAAGAGCCGTAGACGTATGTATTCGAGAATGAAGTTTTTGGTGAACATGTGAGGGGATTGGATCATCCCTGGACTTCAGTCCTAAAGAAGAGCCATAGACATATGTCTTCGAGAATGAAGTCCTTGGTGGACGGTTGAGGATTAAGTCATCCTTGGACGTAGGTCCTAAATGTACGGTGGAGGATTAAGTCATCCTTGGACGTGGTCCTAAATGTACGGTGGAGGATTAAGTCATCCTTGGACGTGGTCCTAAATGTACGGTTGAGGATTAAGTCATCCTTGGACGTGGTCCTAAATGTACGGTTGAGGATTAAGTCATCCTTGGATGTGGTCCTAAATGTACGGTGGAGGATTAAGTCATCCTTGGACGTAGTCCTAAATGTACGGTTGAGGATTAAGTCATCCTTGGACGTGGTCCTAAATGTACGGTGGAGGATTAAGTCATCCTTGGACGTGGTCCTAAATGTACGGTGGAGGATTAAGTCATCCTTGGACGTGGTCCTAAATGTACGGTGGAGGATTAAGTCATCCTTGGACATAGTCCTAAATGTACGGTTGAGGATTAAGTCATCCTTGGACGTGGTCCTAAATGTACGGTGGAGGATTAAGTCATCCTTGGACGTAGTCCTAAATGTACGGTGGAGGATTAAGTCATCCTTGGACGTAGTCCTAAATGTACGGTGGAGGATTAAGTCATCCTTGGACGTAGTCCTAAATGTACGGTTGAGGATTAAGTCATCCTTGGACGTGGTCCTAAATGTACGGTGGAGGATTAAGTCATCCTCGGACGTGGTCCTAAATGTACGGTGGAGGATTAAGTCATCCTTGGACATGGTCCTAAATGTACGGTGGAGGATTAAGTCATCCTTGGACGTGGTCCTAAATGTACAGTGGACGATTAAGTAATCCTTGGACGCGGTCCTAAATGTACGGTAAGGATTGCATCATCCTTGGAATTTGGTCCTGTGAACTGAGCCATAGACATGAGGTCTTCGAGAATTGATAGGACTAGATCATACCTGGACTTCGGTTCAAAAGGTACATGTTAGGACTGGATCGTCCCTGGACTTCGGTTCAAAAGGTACATGATAGGACTGGATCATCCCTGGACTTCGGTTCAAAAAGTACATGATAGGACTGGATCGTCCCTGGACCTCGGTTTAAAAGGTACATGGTAGGACTGGATCATCCTTGGACCTCAGTTCAAAAGGTACATGACAGGATTGCATCATCCATGGACCTATGTCCTAAAGAGAGTAGGATTGATAATCCTGTAATATGATTGTGTGTGTTGATGTGGTTACTTGTATCGGTATGGATACTCGTATTGATGATGTGGTTACTTGTATCAGTAGGATACTTGTATTGATGATGTGGTTACTTGTATCGGTATGGATACTTGTATTAATGATCGTGTGATGATGATGCTGATGATAGTGTGATGACGATGCTGATGATCGTGTGATGACGATGTTGACGATGCTGATGATCATGTGATGACGATGTTGATGATCGTGTGATGACGATGCTGATGATCGTGAGATGACGATACTGATGATCGTGAGGATCCAGATGTTGATGTTGTTGTAGCTGTTCGAGTGCTGCAGAAGATAAAGACTCAGTACTGTAGATGTTGATGTTCCAGTATTGAAGATGTTCCAGTAACTGCTTGAGTTACTGATGATGTTGAGAAAGCTTCCAATGATTTATAGATGTATCATGTATGATGTTGATGACTCGTTGCTCATGCAGATACTGTTATAATATCCTTCTCGTTAAGGGGGAGTGTTGAAATATTGTAACTTCAAAGAATATTATATTTGTACTTTATTATTCCGGATATGTTTCATTCCTCCATAAAGATCTTATTGTATATCCGGAGATGTTTATTCCTCCGTCGGAATGTGGTAACTTGGGTTATTAGACTTCCCTAGTGGGGGTCGGCCCTGTATGTGTTATGTGGGTCAAAGGGTTGTTAGACCACCCTAGTGGGGTCGGCCCAGTCAGTTATAATAGGGTATTTAACCTAATGGTTAAATACGAGCCTACATGTACTTGTGTAAAAGATATGTCAGAGTAGTGTATAAATAGAGGAGGTGTGTTCCTCATTTGACACACACTCACTTGAGAGAGAGGCGCACTTGTGGAGGAGAGGTCTGCTATGGTGGAGGAGGAGATCATATCTTTGGTTTGCATCTTTGTATATTGCTGGTCATCTATATTGAGGAAGCTTTACTGGGTTTCCCAGGATAAATCTGTGTCTCTTGTGTTTATGCTATGCTTGTTGTTTCTTGAGTGATCCTATATATGCTATTATTGTGAAATGGAATGTAATGCTGCTATTTTCTGTCTTAGCATATTAAATCTTAACATGGGGTTGAGTTTTCATGGCGAAAAGCCAACTTGGCACTTAGTTCCTCGATCATATGGTTCCTGAAGTGGGAGCCATGATCGGTCACAATGGATTGTGGGACACCAAATCTAGCTATAATGTGATTGAATATGAATTGTGCTGCTGTTTTTTCGTCCTTAGCATAAGTAGGCATCGCTTCAGCCCATTTTCTGAAATAGTCGACAGCTACTATGACATATCTATGCCCCCCGGCTGAAGTGGGCTTACAGTGCATGAAATCTATGCCCCATTTGGAAAAAGGGCCGACGGCAATAACAGGATGGAGTGGAGTAGGGTGCGAGCGTGTTTTACTATGAAAGAATTGACATGGTGGACATTTCTTGACCGTTTCAATGCAGTCTTTGAAAATTGAGGGCCAGAAATATCTTGCTCGAGGTATTTTCTGGGCCATAGCCATCCCAGAGAGATGACCACCACATGCTCCAGCGTGGCAGTCATTAAGAATGCATTATGCCTCATCTAGGGTCAAACAGCGTCGAAGAATGGTGTCGACACCACGTCGATAAAGAGTATCGTTGACTATGAGGTAGTACTTGGCATGATGCCGGATGCGTCAACGTTCATCGTGAGTGAGGTCGGGGTGGATGCGTTGGGTTTGGAGATATTATAGAATATCCCCATACCATGGATCAGACGTGCTAATGAGGAACAACAATTCATCGGGAAGAGAATCAATGGGCTCGGATTGCTCGGTAGCACGGGGCAAGTTACAAATCAACTCAGCAAAGACCAAAGACTTTTTGGACTTGGCTTTGACAAATTCCAAGTCAAAATCTTGAAGGATGACGATCCAATGAGAATATTTGCCCCCAAGCACTTGACGCATGAGGATATAATACATTGGATTGAAATCGGCTATAACAGTGGTCCGACGGAGTAGAATGTAATGACGGAATCTCTGGACAGTGAAAACTGTTGCCAGAGCCAGTTTTTCAACATGTGAATAACGAGTTTTGGAGTCGAGAAGACTCTTACTAAGATAGTATACCACATGTTCTATGTCATTGTGGTCTTCCTGGACTAGCACCATACCGATGGTGAAAGTCGAAGCTGCGAGATAAAGAATGTAATCTCGTGTGTAATCGGGGGGTTGGATGACATGATCTTTGGTTAAGGCTGCCTTTAGATTATCAAAGGAGCATTGGGCTTCATCGTCCGAGATAAAGGGAATGTTCTTCTTAAGAAGCCTCATCTAGCCTTTTGTTATCTCGGAAAGATTACAGATGAAATGGCGTAGAAAGTTTGCATGCCCTTGCAAACTTTGAAGTTTTGGAATGTTTGTGGGGGAAGGCAGGGCTAAGATAGCTTCTACCTTCGTAGGATCTAAGCGTATCCCTCTTTTGGAGATTATGAATCGCAAAAGTTTTATGGATTCTACGCAAAAGACGCACTTATGCGGATTCAAACGTATATTGTAGCGATGGCACCTTTCGAAAATGGCACTTAAGTGATCAGGATGGTCATCCTGGGTCTGAGAGTGAGCGGGAAGATCATAAAGATATGGTTCTACAATATGTTTGATGTTGTGAAATGCATATGACATTGCCCGTTGGAAAGTTTCCCCGTCATTTTTAAGGCCAAAAGGTAACTTTCGATATGCGAAAATCCCCCAAGGGCAGATAAAGGTTGTTTTGTGTTGGTCGACTGGGAGGATATCGATCTGATTATAGCCAGAAAAGCCATCCATAAATGAAAAGATGACACTCCCGGCATAGTTATCGATGATTTGGTTGATGAACGGAGTTGGGTAGTTGTCCTTTGGACAAGATTTGTTCAAGTCGCGGTAATCGACACAGACTCTAATCGTTCCCTGTTTCTTGGCTACGGGAACGATGTTAGATACCCATTCTGTCAATGGGACAGGATAGATAAACCCATCTAGCAAAAGTTTTTCAACTTCTACTTTAATAGTGGTTTCCTTACGCGGGTGGACGGGTTGAAGTTTCTGCCGAACAGGTCAGGTGCCAGGGAAGGTTGGAATTTCATGGACCACAATCGAGGGATCTATTCCTGGCATTTCTTCATAACTCCAAGCAAAAACATCGTGGAAGGTTTTGAAGTAGGCACTGTAGAACTCCATTTCGAGGGGAGTACATGTTTTGCCAATATGTATTTTTTCCACGATACCAGGCTTCATTGAAATATCTATGGGAGTGGTTTCCATAAGGTTAGCCAAGTTTTCTTCGGAAAATACTTCATTGAGGGAAGTGGGAAACTTGGTTTGAACCATCCCAAGTGAAGTACTGGGTTTTGTATCGGGCTCAAGCATCTGAATGGTGGGGAATGAAGATCGATGATGAAAATCTCCCCATGGTGGCTCATCACCACACATAACCTCCATAATTGATTCGTCAGTGGGAAAAATCAAATTGAGAGGATCGATAAGTGGTGGGTATGAATGAGTCTCAGACGAGAGCTGTGCCACGGTGTGATGGGTAGAACAGTTGACCCAATCGGTGGTTGATTGGATCACTTCGTACGCTGCGAGGTTTCTATTCAAAGGCATGGAGTTGCCGTAGTCTTCAATCTCAGCGGGATTCGGAATCACCCATGAATCATTGGAAGGGGTGACATTTGATGAAATCATGTTGACTGGTTGAACATGGGTCCCCAGCTCTGGAAAAACTCCAATAAGGGAAGAATCCTTTATGAGACCAACACCAATGTCTTGGAACCAGTACCGAGGTTGATCCAATAATGGGACGGTGTTGGCGGAGTTCAGATGAGAGTCTGGGATACAGTAATCAAGTTGATCAATGGTGATAAATTTCCCTTCATGAGGAAATTGCACAATCCGGAAGGCGGTAGATGCTATGGTGGTCATGGCGTAAAACCAGTTCCGACCAAGTAAAAGATTGTAATCTAATGGTGCATCTACGACTTCAATGTGTACGGATACTGTTTTTCCCCCCAGTTCAACACCAATTGAGGGAATTATTCCATAAGGTTGAAAACCATGTCCATCAAATTCCCTGAGAGTAGTGGGAGAGGTCGTGACTTCGGGTGAGCTTAAGGCTCTCCAGCAATTCAAAGACATGATTGACGTGGAGGCACCTTCATCTAACACAGTGCGATGGATGCTATTTCCATGGATTTTTGTATGAACCTGGAAGACTAACTGGTGAGAAAGCCGAGGTTTGGCGTGCTCCAAGTTAAACATAATAGAGTTTGAAGTATACGGGTCCATTGCCCCCAGTGCTGAAAGTAAGGTTCTACACTGCATGGGGCAGTGTTGAAGAACCTCGAGAGTCGATATGGCGCAAGGTGGTTGAGCTAAATCCTCAACAATGTTGTAATTTTGGGCAGCTCGCGCATTGGGATTAAATGTCACCTTTCGTATGGTGCCCTTGGGTGGGTGTAGCACTATGTACGTAAGCGGGATATGGAGATGGCCGGTAGGGGGAGGGATAGGAGTCGGATCTTCAACAGGAGATTTGCCTTTGTCTATCTCTGATTGTTTGTTTGAACTTGGAGTGTTCTCATATGTCTTTGAACGAGTGGCTATATGAATCTCTTCATTACTCGTCATCAGGATTTCGCGATTTGTGGACGTCTCTCTGCGAGTTGGGTTGGTCGAGTTTCCCCCCTATGGGGTTTCTTGGGAAACCATCTGCTGTTGCTGTTGAGGGAAAGGGTCAGTTAATACTTCCGGGCGAGAGGATCCTTTAACAAACTTGTTGACTTCGTCCTTGTAGGGACAGTCACGCGTGTAGTGATCGTCTCGACAAATTAGGCAAGGAAACTTAGCCTTTCGATGTGGTTTCTGGTCGTTGTGGGTGGGTTGTGGCTTGGGGTTCTCTTGTTGGTTCTTCTTGGATTTACCACGATTGTTTTTCTTCTTTCCTCCAAATGGTTGTGACGTATATTGAACTGCGTTCACTTCGGAGGAAATAGCAGGAGAAGTAGTAGATTTTGAAGCAGCCTGAGGTAGAGCGGGGGAAGCAGAAGCTAGTTGTCCCGTCGAGTTGGTAGTAGGCTAGGCCTTGACTGAACCGAAAATACCATCAATGGGGGGTTCAGTTGTAGGTTTCGTTAGATCAGTGGTAACGCGGGCGGCATGGGGAAGAAGTTCGTGTAAAGTGTCGGATTGGGTGTATACCAAATCCATGTATTGAGCTGCCGAGATGGCTTGTTCTTCTATAACCGGCCCGCGCATAGCGATATCTCTGGCTATGGGAGGCAAAAAGGATTTTGTGAACCAATCAGCGAGTAGCTGATCCGGAATGGGTGCCTTGATTATCCTACGACGTCGACGCCACTCATAGATGTGATCCGAAATGTGTGTAGAAGTGGTTTGACGCAGTGAGGTTAACAGTTCTGTTCCAATCTCATACCGGATGGGTGTTAAGTTTAAACCAAATAGACTAGCAAGATCACTGAAAGAAACATAATCACAAGATAGACACAGAATATACCCTGGGAAACCCTCATGGGGTAGAAAACCCAGCAAAGCTTTCCTCAATAAGATGATCAACCAAAATACAAGATGTGCTCCTTCTTCCTTTGACTCCTTAGTAGATCTCCCAGACAAGTGCGCACTCTTCCACAAGTGAGTGAGTGATCTAATGAGGAGTTCACCTCCTCTATTTATACTAACCCCCAACTGACTAAAAGACCTAATGGGGCCGACCTCTCCTGGAGAATTCTAATAACCCCTAAAATATAACTACAGGGCCGACCCCCACATAGTGGGTCTAATAACCCTAGTTAATAGAAACCCCTGGAGGAATAAACATCTCCAGATACATGATAGGGTTACCTCGGAGGAATGAAACATCTCCGGAATAATAAAGTACAAATATAATATTCTTTGAAGTTACAATATTCAACACTCCCCCTTAACGAGAAGGATATTATAACAACATCTATAGGAGTAAGGAGTTATCATACATGATACATCTATATATCATCGAAAGCTTTCTTCAATTCATCTTCATCAGTAACTCAACCAGTTACTGTAACATCAATGTCAACTGTGTTGATATCACTACAATCATCAGCATCGTTACCATACGATCATCAGCATCGTCATCACACGATCATCAGCATCGTCGATCATCAGCATCGTCATCACATGATCATCAGCATCGTCATCAGCATTGTCATCACAACGATCATCAGCATCGTCACCATACGATCATCAGCATCGTCATCAACATCATCATCACACGATCATCAGCATCGTCATCACACGATCATCAGCATCGTCATCACATGATCATCAGCATCATCATCACACGATCATCAGCATCGTCATCAACATCATCATCACACGATCATTAGCATCGTCATCACACGATCGTCAACATCGTCATCACATGATCATCAGCATCGTCATCATACGATCATCAGCATCGTCATCACACAATCATCAGCATCGTCATCGCACGATCATCACACGATCATGTTCTAGGATGATCAATCCTGCTCATTTTAGGACATAGGTCCAGGGATGATACAATCCGATCTTCAGTTCTCGGAGACATCAGTCTACAGATCTATTCTGGGACCTTAGTCTGGGGATGATGCAATCCCTGCCTGTTCATTCAGGACTTCATTATCGGAGACCCAGTCTACGGCTCTATTCTGGGACCTCAATCCGGGGACGATGCAATCCCCTGCCTGTTCATTCAGGACTTCATTATCGGAGACCCAATCTATGGCTCTATTCTGGGACCTCAGTCCGGGGACGATGCAATCCCCTGCCTGTTCATTCAGGACTTCATTATCGGAGACCCAGTCTACGGCTCTATTCTGGGACCTCAGTCCGGGGACGATGCAATCCCCTGCCTGTTTATTCAGGACTTCATTATCGGAGACCCAGTCTACGGCTCTATTCTGGGACATCAGTCCGGGGACGATGCAATCCCCTGCCTATTTATTCAGGACTTCATTATCGGAGACCCAGTCTACGGCTCTATTCTGGGACATCAGTCCGGGGACGATGCAATCCCCTACCTGTTAATTCAGGATTTCATTTATCGGAGACATCATGTCTACGGCTCTATTCTGGGACATCAGTCCGGGGACGATGCAATCCCCTACCTGTTAATTCAGGATTTCATTTATCGGAGACATCATGTCTACGGCTCTATTCTGGGACATCAGTCTGGGGACGATGCAATCCCCCACCTGTTAATTCAGGATTTCATTTATCGGAGACATCATGTCTACGGCTCTATTCTGGGACATCAGTCCGGGGACGATGCAATCCCCTACCTGTTAATTCAGGATTTCATTTATCGGAGACATCATGTCTATGGCTCTATTTAGAACAGATGTTTAAGGATGATATAATCCCTCTTCTTTCTCGGAGACTTCTGTCTACGGCTCTTTTTAGAACAAGTGTTCAAGGATGATACAATCCCTCTTCTTTCTCGGAGACTTCTGTCTACGGCTCATTTTAGAACAAGTGTTCAAGGATGATACAATCCCCACATGTATTCTCATTAATACAAGTACAAGTATCCACATCCGTTACAAGTACATTAATTAATACATGTATCATCATCTATCATCAACAGTATGTATACATCATATATCAAAAGCATGTATTCTCACTGATACATCATCAAAAGCATGTATTCTCACTAATACATCTATCATCAAAAGCATGTATACATCTAGCATCAAAAGCATGTATTCTCACTAATACATCTATCATCAAAAGCATGTATACATCTAGCATCAGAAGCATGTATTCTCACTAATACATCTATCATCAAAAGCATGTATACATCTAGCATCAGAAGCATGTATTCTCACTAATACATATATCATCAAAAGCATGTATACATCTAGCATCAGAAGCATGTATTCTCACTAATACATCTATCATCAATAGCATGTATACATCTAGCATGTATTCTCACTAATACATCTAACATCAACAGTATGTATACACCTAGCATGTATTCTCACTAATACATCTAACATCAACAGTATGTATACATCTATCATATCTGTCATCAAAAGCATATATATAAGTACAACTAAGTATTTCTAAATATAGTAGTCCTAAATTTAAATATTTCTAAGTAACTAGGTGTAGTGACAAGGTAGCCTCCTCATTGATGAGACAAACTTGTCATCATAGATTCTACTACTCCCCCTTTCGAGGAGGGTCCTTTTGAACTACACCAAGCTTGTCTCGGAAGTATTCAAACTTCACTCAAGACAAAGGTTTGGTCAAGATATCAGCAATTTGATCTTCAGTGCTCACATACTCGAGCTTGATAGCTCCCTTCTGCACCATATCTCGTATATAAAAGTAACGGATCTCTATGTGTTTTGACTTATCATGGAACACAGGATTCTCTGTCATCTTGATGCAGCTTTGATTATCACACATAATTACAGTGGGATCCATTTCTAAGTCAAACACTCCAGATAGCAGTTTCCGAAGCCATACTGCTTCACAACTGGCAGAGCAGGCAGCTATATATTCTACCTCAGTAGAGCTGAGGGCCACACTAGATTGTTTCTTGCTGAACCATGAGATCATGGTGGATCCAAGACCATAGCATCCTCCTGAAGTACTCTTTCTATCTGAGACACTACCTGCCCAGTCAGAGTCTGAGTAACCATGTAACTTGAGTTCATGACTTCCGTGATAAAGTAGACCAAAATCCAATGTACCTTTCAGGTACCTCATTACATGCTTTGCAGCTATTAGATGAACCTTTCTAGGTTCTACTAAATACTGACTTAGGGTATTTACAGCAAAGCATATGTCTGGCCTAGTATTTGTTAAATACATTAGTGACCCAATGATTTGTCTATATAGAGTTAGGTCCACTAATTCTGATGAGTCATTAACCAAAATCTTCAAGTTGGAGTCCATGGGAGTGGCCATGGGTTTACACTCCAACATGTCAAATATTTTCAGAATCTCCACAGCATATTTACCTTGATTTAGAAAGATTCCTCTTGGTTCTTGCCATACTTCTAAGCCTAAGAAGTAGTGCATTAATCTGAGATCTTTCATCTCGAATTCTGAAGAAAGCTTCTTATTGCTTTCAATAATTTGTTTTTCATTTCCAGTTAGAAATAGATCATCGACATATAACAATAGTATAACTGGTTCATCATCCATTACTTTGAGATAAAGGTTTGGGTCATCTTTACTCTTGGTAAAGCCCATGCTAGTTAAGAAACTGTCAATCCTTCCGTACCAAGCCCTGGGAGCTTGTTTCAACCCATATAATGCCTTTTTCAGTTTGCATACATGAGTCCTTCCGTCATTGACCTCAAACCCTTGTGGTTGTTCTATGTATACTTCTTCTTCAATTACACCATTCAGAAAAGCTGTCTTAACATCCATTTGGTGTAATTTCCACTTCATCATGGATGCAAGTGCCATGATAGTTCTAATTGAAGTATACCTGGCAACTGGTGCAAATGTTTCTTCATAGTCAATTCCCTCCTTCTGAGAGAATCCTCTGGCTACAAATCTTGCTTTGTATTTTTCAATGCTTCCATCCGTAGCATGTTTTATTTTGAAGATCCATTTGGAAGAAACCACACTTTTATCTTTTGGTTTGGGAACTATATCCCAAACATCATTTTTCATTATTGACTGATATTCTTCTGTCATTGCTTGTACCCATTCTTTCTTCTGAGCTGCCTCTTCAAAGCTAGTAGGTAGTTGATCCACAAGATCACACATCAAGGCCATATAGTTGGACACCAGTTTTGGTTTCTTCCTTTCTCTAGTGGAGCCTTCAGGAGCACCATATCTTTCAGCTCCTTGAATAATGTCTCTAGCCCATGCTGGTCTTCTTTTCCTAGATAATTCTGCAACAGGGGGTTCTTGTAGTTCCAGCATGTCATGATCCTCTGGTGCATCCTCTTCAGGGATGTGAACAGTCTCTGAGATTCTGGGAGATGAATCTTCTTCATAAACTTCTTCAAGTTGACACTTTCTGGATTTCTTGAGAGCTGCTTCCTCATCAAAGGTTACATCTCTACTTATTTCTATATGATGGAAACCTGGTATGTAGATTCTGAAGGCTTTGGAAGTTTCACAATAACGAACAAACAATCCCTTCTTGCCTGAGGCATCCAACTTGGTTCTCTTTTCTTTTGGAATGTGGATGTACACAGGACACCCAAATATTTTAAGATGACTTACCTCAGGCTTCTTTCTTGTAAAGACTTCTTCTGGTGTTTTGAAATCAAGAGCACTATGAGATAGTCTATTTTGTACATATACTGCTGTCTTGGCTGCCTCAGCCCATAGATACATGGGAAGATCTTGGTCATGTATCATAGTCTTTACAGCTTCCATGATAGTTCTATTTTTCCTCTCAGCTACCCCATTTTGTTGGGGATTGTAGGGAGTGGTTAGTTCCCTCTTAATTCCAGCTTCTTTACAAAAGTCTTCAAATTCCTTTGAAGTATATTCTCCGCCATTATCTGTTCTGAGAATATTGATTCTCTTACCTGAGAGATTTTCTATTAGGGCCTTGAACTCTTTGAATTTTCCAAAGACTTCATTCTTACCTTTTAGGAAGTATATCCAAGTTTTCCTTGAATAGTCATCAATGAATGAGAGATAGTATTCAAACCCACTTAGAGAAGTGGTGGGCATAGGTCCACATACATCTGAGTGTATTAGCTCTAGAGAGTTCTTAGTCTTTGTTTCACTTTTAGGAAAGGGATTCTTGACATTCTTCCCTTTCTTACATCCTTTACATGAGCCATCATGATCAGCCTTCAAATCTGGTAAACCTATAACCACCTTGCTTACATAGGGTAAGGATTTATAGTTGATGTGAGCTAGTCTTCTATGCCATAGCTCACTGGGACTAGAAACTTCATGAGCAAGGGCAGATTCTGGAAGACCCTTGAGTTTATAAAGTCCTCCTTCTTCTTCACCAATGACAATTGCATCTTTGATTGATTTTCCTTTGGACCACATGAGTACTTGTCCATCTATGAAGGCTACTCTAAAACCTTTCTTGTCTAGTGCTGAGATAGAGAGTAGATTCTTCTTTAAACCTGGGACATATAAGATTTCTTTCATTTTTAATGGTGTTCCTGAATCAAGCTTGTAGCTTGCTTCACCAATTCCCTTGATGGGATATTGATAATCATCTCCTAAAGATACCTTTTGGGGTGAAGACTTTTCTTCGATCCTGGAGAGAGTTTCCTTATGACCTGTCATGTGCTTTGAAGCACCACTGTCAATGAGCCAAGTGCCTTCACCAGGAGACACAGATCCAGAGAGAGCAGAAAATAGTACATATTCTTCTGGATCTTCTTTCTTCACTTTAGATCTTTTCTTTTGAGGTGTTTCCTCCACTTCTTCTTCTTCTTCTTCTTCTTCTTCACTATCATCTTCTGCCATATGAGCATGATGTCTTTTGCGGACAAACATTTTCTTCTTCTTCTCTGGTAGGGTACAGTCTCTAGCATAGTGTCCTAGCTTAAGACAATTGAAACATTGGACTGTGGAGGTGTCTCCTCCTTTCCTTTTGAATCTATGAGAAGTTTGAGACCTTTTGAAGTTCACCTTCTTGAAGTAGCCTCTCTTTCCTCTTTTGGTGTGGGTGGCCAAAGCTTGGTCATCCTCTTTGAGAAGAGCTTCTCTGTTGGCAACCCTAGCCTCTTCTTGAACACAATCTTCCCATACTACATCAAACTTCATGCTTTCTTTTCTGGCACACATGGTTTGTATGAAAGATTCCCAAGGTCTAGTGAGACCATTTAGGGCAGTCATCACAAGTTCATCTTCATCAAGAGTATCACCAATGGCATCTAATTGCTCCTTGATTAGAGAGACCCTTGAGAAGTAGTCTTGAATGGATTCTCCTTTGTGCATCTTGGTACTCTTCAACTAAGACCTTAGGTTCATCTTCCTGTTGATGTTCTTTCCTTCATACATTCTTCCTAGGGCATCATACATTTCCTTTGGAGCCTTCTTGGAGGCCACTTGGGGAATCAAGTGGTCTTTAATAGAATCAGCTATGATTCTCTTTGCCCTAATCAGATCCTTCCTGTGCTTTTCTTTGGCTTCATCTCCTTCTGGTTCTGCAACTTCTTCCTTGATATAATGAGCAAGGTCATTCTCTTCAAGGATGAGACCAATTCTGTATTTCCAAGCCCAGAAATTTTCTATACCTTCTAGCTTGTCTTCAAGCTTAGTGTTTGGAGCCATCTTCTCTTGGGGGAGTCCAAGAGACAGAGCAGACTTACCTGGAAAAGTTACTTTTCACTTTTCCGGAATCTGGAACAGAATTTTATCGCACTTTTGGTAGAATTAGGGTTTGACTTTCCCGGAGTTCTACTCAACCAAAAAGTTCGATATAGGGCTCAAAAGAATGGTCTTGAGAAGGGCTATCCAGCCATGTAATCAGAAATAAAAAATGCAAACTTTTTTCTGAAACCAAATTCTGACTTATCGCACTTTTGGTAGAATTAGGGTTTGGATTTCCTGGAGTTCTACCCAGCCAAAAAGTTCGATCTAGGGATTAAAAGAAAGGTATTGAAAAGGGCTATCCCGCCATGCAACCAAAATTCAATAATACCAACTTTGGGCTGAAACCGTAACTTCACCGGAGAGAGAGAGAGGTATTCTTACCTTGTGAAAGATGTCCTATTCAGTCTAGCTTTGATACCATGTTAAGTTTCAACCAAATAGACTAGCAAGATCACTGAAAGAAACATAATCACAAGATAGACACAGAATATACCCTGGGAAACCCTCATGGGGTAGAAAACCCAGCAAAGCTTTCCTCAATAAGATGATCAACCAAAATACAAGATGTGCTCCTTCTTCCTTTGACTCCTTAGCAGATCTCCCAAACAAGTGCACACTCTTCCACAAGTGAGTGAGTGATCTAATGAGGAGTTCACCTCCTCTATTTATACTAACCCCCAACTGACTAAAAGACCTAATGGGGACGACCTCTCCTGGAGAAGTCTAATAACCCCTAAAATATAACTACAGGGCCGACCCCCACATAGTGGGTCTAATAACCCTAGTTAATACAAACCCCTAGAGGAATAAACATCTCCAGATACATGATAGGGTTACCTCGGAGGAATGAAACATCTCCGGAATAATAAAGTACAGATATAATATTCTTTGAAGTTACAATATTCAACAATGGGGAGTTAGAAATGGGTCAGAAACTGCATAGCCAAGGTGTTGAAATCGTGGAAAGAGTGTTGTGGTAGCTCGATGTACCATTTTGCTGCCGTGCCGGTAAGCGTACGTTGGAAGAGCCGTAGTCAAATGGAATCATCCATCAAGGAGTTGGATGAACACCAAAGATGGAAGGTCATTACGTGGTTCTTGGGGTCTTCCTCGGGCTTAGCATCGAACTTAGGAATGTCCGATGGAAGTTTGGCTGGAATGGGTGGCCAGTGAGGTTCATGCCATATGGGATCATTAATGAGCCTCGACAAATCAGGTAAGTCTAGCGTGGCCAAAAAGGGAACTTGACGATTAGTCTGCGGGTATGAGTAATAATCGTGTGGTGCAGACAAACCTGGGGGGCCCTGCATAGCATACTGTTGCGTGTTATACCCATATGTGTTTCCCGGGGGGTACTGCTGGAAGTTCTGTGGGTAGTAAGCCATCTGGTTAACCGGTTGAGTGTTGGTAACCGGTTGGTGGATGTTCTGCTAAGTGGGGATGGTAGGTATGGTACCCTGGGGTTGTTGAAACCCAGGAATGGTTGCTGCTCCTGGTTGGGGAAAAGTTCCTTGGAGTTGTTGTGTTCCAGGAATGGTACCACTGTATTGAGTAAGTGTAGGGTTTCCCATAGCAGGGTTGGGGGGTGGCTGCGACAATGGTGTCCATGGAAGGTTCGTTCCTCCTTGAGGAGCGTGTGGAAATTGAAGGGATGGGTTCCATGGAGTTGTAGCAGCTGAAGGATAAGGGAAGCCGGAGTTCGGGTTGGGGGAAATCTGAGATTGCCCCCCAGCTGGGTTCCAGTTTCCAAATAGTGAGTACCCCCCACTCTATGGAATTTGAGGTTCCCAAGAAGGAAGCATACCTGACGGGGGATGTTGAGGATGAGGCCCGGTTGGAAAACCGATATAAGGTTGTCCACTGCTAGGTGTGTTGTACATACCATACTGAGCAGATGCTACTGGTTGGGAGGGTTGTTGGATGGAGCCAATGGGTTGTCCTCCAGCAGATGGGTTGGATGGCCCTATAGGAGGAGGTTGTTGACTAGGAACGGGGTTCCCAACAAAGGGTTGTCCTCCAGCTGGTTGGGTTGATGGACCACCAAGAGGAGTTTGGTTGTTGGAGTTGGGGACCACGGCAGTCGGTTGTCCACCTCCTGAGATAGTGTAGATAGTGGCCGAAGGTGAACCTCCGGTCAAAACGGAAGATCCAACAGTATGACTTGGTGTTCTTCCGCCGCTAGCCAAATACGATAGTGTCGATTGGCCAACGGCACCAAATGTGTCGATTTTTGGAGGGGGTCTTCCATATCTGATAGGCGAGGATGGAGAAAAAACTGAGTTATCCCTCATAGAATGTGCGCCAAACATGGGTGATGGAAACAAATGTGGGGAATTTAACCGAGGGGTATCGGGAGTGTCGTCCATAGCGTGTTCAATGATAGGAGGACCATCGAAGACTGGGTCCGAGTTCATGTCCTGGAAAGGGTTTTCGGGGTTAGGCGGGAAGCTAGGTATAGTAACATCTGAAGGTTCGGAGCCGTCTGCATAGGAGTGATGAAACTCTGAGCTAGACGGGATGTTGGGATCCCGATAGTCAGGAGGACGAGTAACAGGGGGATATCTAGAGGCTGTCGAGAGCATTTTCTCTGTATCTCGTTTAAACTGTGCCGATGCTAACGGGGAATTTGCTAGACTAACCATACTAGACTGGATGGAAGCCATGATCTCATGTCCCGGAGGGAGGTTGGGGAGAGATATGGTACGAGGTACGTTGCTGGAAGAACTGGTTTCCTGCGGGATGAACGTTGGATGGCATGGTGATAACAGGCGGAAGCTCTGCCTGGGAAGTGATAAAGCCGTAATCAGGTTCAAAAGGTGTGTCAGGAAGTCGAGTATCTTCAATAATTTCAATGTAACCTCCCGGGACTGAAATCAAGCCAGGTATATCCTGGTCAGATCCTTCGGTGGTGCCAACAGATCCGTCTCTATCATCGTGAAAAGTTTCTGGTGGAAGGGAGGTGTTGACATCAAGTAGGAGGATGACTTCTAGTCTAGTATTTTGGGTTGTACTAGATTCAACCACTGTAATGTTGTCCACTATGGCAGATATATCTGGAATAACAGTGGGTGAAGTGACAGTGGGAATCTCAGATATGCTAGTGGTTGCAGAGGCTGCAAGAGATTCTGAGACTGTGCTGTGAGTAACGGTTACAGACGGAACTAAAGATGTAGTATGTATCGGCGGTGGAATGTTCCCTCGACCAGGACCGCAGCTAGGAGGAGCGGGAATGCGTGATGCAGGTGGACCGGAGGTCCGTGGCGGGGGTGGTGGTGGAGGGATTTTTCCTTGTACTCGTCGTGATCTCCGTGGTGGTTCTGACATGATGGTAGGAATATGAAATCCGGGGGCAGTTTCGTAACAAAGAACTCAAAAATTCTAATGCAGCCGAGTGTGCAGAAGAGGAGCTAGAAAAATCATGGCTTGCAGTCCAAAAAATCAAGCTCTAAAATCTATACTGAGACCGGTGTCCCAGTAAGCGAGCTAAGAAAAATAATGGACAGAATGCCAACAAGCAGTCACTAAAAAGAAAAATGACCCTCTATAAAGATGAGATAACAAGCAAACTCCTAACTAAGAGCTGGAGACCTCAACAAGCTGTATCCTTCGCAAGGTGATGAAATCCAAGTCGAACAATACAACGTGAGAGACCGATATGAGAAGGATATCCCTCTACCGAAAGGGATCCTGGGTAAAAGAGCCCTAGTAGAAAAGTCACTAAGCTACCTCGTTCATGACACGTTGGAAAAGGTTTTGGGCGCTTATACCTTATCACCCTTGCATTACTATGAATTACAAGGAAGACAATGATCGATGTTGCCTTAGGGCTAAGTGGAGTGCGGCATTCCACAGAGTCCATCCAGTTCTCAATCTTGCGGCCGTTTAACCCCTGAAAGTTAAAAAAAGTCAGGAGGCCCCTCCATAAACTGGCTGTGACCGTGTCAATAAATACTAGAGGATTTTAGTTCCCTAGAGGACAACAACTATGTCTCAGATGAAAATAACAAGGGGGAATTATTTTGATGCCTATCCCCGGTGTCCTACCTAACTACCAAATTCTTTCGATTTCCTCAAGTGAGGTTAATGTTGGTTTAGTTAGGGAGATTAATTTTAGTGGTTGTATTACTCAATCGGGTAAATGGACGTGAAACTTGGTGGTGTTGTGACAACCCAAACCATGCAAGTGAGAATGAATCGAAATAAGCCTTGTATTTGATGAAAAATAGCTATGGAAGAGAGAGAGTTCTTCGATCATAAATGCATGAAACTTTCACAAGCAATTAAAAAAAACAAAAAAAAAATGTTTTCTTTTTGTAAATAGAGCCAAACTGAAATAAACTCTTCTTTCCAATTCACTGATCTTACAACTAAGATGCTTCAAAAAATGAGATTTTCTGTGGCAAATTTCAATGGTTCACTTCCTAATGCACAATAATACTGCTAGACCATTTTAATCAAAACAACACAAATGTTCTCCAATGATAATTTTCAATATGGATTTTAATGATAACAATGTGACTATGAAAGCTACACGATCCAGTAAAAGAGAACAGTAGTAATGGTCTGGTTGTGATGGGAAGATCAAGCCAATGCAGTCAAACTGAAGGGGTGACCCAATGTGCAAATAATGCCACTAACTCACAAAATAATAAAGCTCACAAAAGAAATAAACACACCGCAAAGACTGTGTAATGAACAGGATGGTAACAGGCAACAGAAAATACCAACTAAGGCAGAGAAAAATGAAAAATGACTGAGGAAACCAGGCAGAGAAGAAAAAAAATGACAGTATGCAGACACTACCACGTGGAAAAATAAGACTAGAGCGCGGTACTGTTACACTACCTCTTTGGTAAGAATGCAGGATACGCGGTACTACCACGCTGTGGTCAATGCTGAGGGTGCAGTACTGTTGCAAAGTATGGAAAAGTGCAACTTTTGAAAAGAAAGATGAAATTTGCAGGGTTGCTGCAGACCCAGAGGACTCACTGATCACACAGGGAGGGAAACTACAGAGAAGAGGGGTGAATAAAGGTCAAAGAGACCAAAATTCAATACTGGTTTGAAGAGAAAGAAAAAATCACAATCAAAAAATGGGTGAAAGTGAACTCAATCGATCAAATGGAGTTCAAACCAGCGGAGTCGCCATTCTTGTTGGTAGAATTTTTCCCTACGGATAAGTCAAAAGTCTCTCATATTAAAGTAGACTTTAATTGACTCTAAACTAAGACAAAACTAAACAAATGCTACCTTGAATTCCTAGATATAAACAGACATCTCAAGATTAAAGTGCTAAAGAAGTAGAAGAAATCTAACTGACCTTCAATCTAATCGCTTGTCTTTATGGTTGCTCCAATTTCCAAGTCCTCGCGAATGAACCTATCAAAATGAAACCAAGATACAAGAATATACAATTCTCTAGCAACTTGAAATATGAGTTAGGATCTAAATCTACAATAGATACAAATCATATCATTGAAACATAATCAACACATGTGATTTGGGAAACAAGACAAGTTATGTTCTATTATCAACTTGAAGTCACTTACAATGGTTACTTGATATCCAAGCCAACTTCCAGCTCCAAGTGCTTCCTCCTCTAGCTATATCCACAAAGCTTCAAGATCATAAGTTTGATGTCTCCAAGAGTCCTCCCTTTTTGCTCATGGAATGCCTCTCTCTTATAGTGTGTGGTAGGGTTAACCAACAAGAGAGAAGGGTGGATCTTAGGATATTTTAGTGGATCGAGCCTACTAATCATAGAAAGTGAGTTAGGATCGAATCAGGGACACCAATCCTAAAAAATATCTCGAAAATCAAAATCCCACAAGCCACGAAAAAAAGGCTAAAAAAAGTGTACCGCGCCTCTAGAACAGAGCATAACGCGGTAGTACCGCATGGTAGAGAAAGAGCATAGCGCAGTAGTACGGACTACCGTGCACCTAATATGGAGCAAGGCGCAGTAGTGAGGGTAAATGAAGTCTCAGCTAGGTTGATTCTTGATAGGGTAGGTTTGCCTTCAAGGATCACTCATCATTTTCTCTTCTCGGTGTTTTAAGCAGTAGGGGAAGTGTCGTCAACTCTTTTTGTGGTGAAGATGAAACACTGTGGAATATGGAGGTATAACACTCTACGTAATATATATAGGAACAACTTACTTACACAGTAGTAACCAGTAAATGGTGTATTTTGCATCACAATAGTAATTTTTCCTCAATGCCTAGATGCTCATGGACGTTCTAGATGCTTGATGTTTTCTCACCCATCCAGGTTGATAGACAAAATAGAAGGATTGCAACAAAATATAAATTTGTTGGGTTAAGATCACATCAAACGAATAGAATACCGAGAAGAAGAAGGGTTAGATGCCCCTTCTTTTATGAGGGAATTGTAAACATATTAAACCTATGAAGGCTAAGATGTGAATTCATGTATATCCAAAATGGTGAACAATGTAAGAATACTGAGCATAGGAAGGGTCGGCCGATCCTTCATTTACATGACAAATGTAAAAATATTTGATCTACGAAGATTATGCTGACAATTTTCGACTTTTGACTTCCGTTGTAAATAGTAGGGACCCAGAAATCGACTAAGTTATAACATATAAAAATGGTTTGTCCCGACTTCCATTTTCTGACAAGAAGGATCGGTCGCCCCTTCTTTTCGTAGTTAATTTTGAAAACCTTTATCTATCAATTCAACTATATCCATAATGGAGAACACAAGAAGGATCGACCGACCCTTCTTGCAGTGTCAAACTATTATGAAAAGAATATTGGGAATACAAAGGGTTGGCCGACCCTTCATTTACGAGGGAATTGTAAAAATAGAAGACCTTGGAGAAATCGTGGCCGTTCTTTCTTTGAGAATATTTCCACTTGCCAGCAAAGTATTTGAAGCAAAACTTCTATAAATTTTGTTGTTAAAATGTTGATATTTAGTATCCCAAGGTGACACATAGAATGCTCAGTTTGTGACACGTGGCATATTTGATTTTTAAAATTAGTTTAAAGATTGTATAAACGAATATTAAGGATATTAATGGTACCATTTCAATATAAACATATGTATTTAACTTATAAAAGAAAGAATGTTTCTATTTAAAAAAGAAAAGAAAAAGAAAGTATGATTCTATTTAAAAAAATATAATAGTATTCGTATAATGCTACTATATTACTATTTTATATAGAATTGTATAATTGTGTAATTGCGTGCCTATGCATATCTTACTATTATTGAAGCATAAAAGTTACTTATTTACTTCCTTATTTTTTGCTAATTGCATGTATTCCTTATGCCCATGCATGATGTCTTCCTTACTAATGCTTTTAAAATAATCCCGCACTTTGGAATTTCTTATTTTTTCGTAATTTTGATTATTGTTGCATCCCAAACTAGAATATGGAAAGTGGAAGACATATATATTTTGGAATGAAGACATTGTTTAAAACAGTCCTTTCAATAAACAATAAAACTAGTGGCACATTGAGTATAGCGAGGTTACTAATTTTTTATTGCGAATTTAAAACTGATAAATATTTATTTTTGCAAAATTAGTAATGAAGACTGATGGGATGGATGGTGAATGGTAATTATCACAGTATGGTGGGATGGTGGTCATAGATATCATCTCAGTAGATTTTTCTCAAGTAAGATATCATCTTTGTAGATTTTGCTCAAGTAATATATCATCTTTGTATATTTTGTTGGAGTAATTGTACAATTATATAGAAGTTCATGACCAGGCATGGAAATTGATGGCATGTAGAATGTATTTGCTTCACTGGAACGTATTTGACAGGTCTGCTTGGAATTTACCCATCAGTGCCTACATGCATGCATGATTTAAACCCGTCAAATCGACGTCCACCAAATTCACTTATCCGTCATAAATAAATAAATACTAGTAGTCTCTTGTGTCTCGCCACATCCAGAGATTTTGAAAAGTAGTAATTGGTAGTTTTTCGATGGAATTCCTGCTTTTTAAAACTTTTTCGATGGTAGTTTTTCGATGGAATTCCTGCCTTTTAAAAAAAAATTATGTCAGCTATGTTTTGTGGTTGGTTTTTAGGTTTTTTTACATCCTTTTGACTTTTAATTTTGTGTAATATTTTGTGAATAAAAAAGACGTTGAATAAGAGAACAACAATATGCTTATTGGAAATTGTAAATATAAAAAAAATGATGTCTGTAAATTTACATAAAACGTAAAATGAAAGGCACTAAAAACATGTTAGCGTCATCAAATTTTGAATTGACGGGTACATAAAATTTGAAATTCCAGTCCTATTCGTGACATTGACAGGGAATAGGAACGATAATTGTGCAAGTAAACTTCACTTCGACAAGTAAAATTCACTTCGACGAGCATTATGGACGACCATCATCAGGAGGAAGAGGTGAAGAGGAAGAGGCGTAATAGGGAAGAGATCCCTTTGGAGGATAGTCGCAGAGTCTCTTCTACTAATAGGAAAATTTGGAGGGAATCTAGGATTTTTGAACTGGACCTACTGTCGGCAGTGCAGAAGGAAATAGAAGGTGTGGAGAAGGAGCTATGGAAAAATCTTGGTAAAGATACCCCGCAGGAGGAATGCCGGAAGTTGGAAAATTGGGTCATGGACCCGGGGAAAACTAATGGTCGTTTAACCCTATATGAGCAAACTGTTTCCCTATAGTGGGTAATGGAAAAATTGGTGGGGTATGCTCTTAGGGATCGTATGGAAAAAGAGGATCTGGTGCAGAACTCGCTTCAAGCCGAATATAGGGAGCTGAACCGCAAGATAGATTTCTTGCTGCAATCCATGGACCTTCGTATTCCTGATGCTCCCACAACTGCGCTGGAAGAAAATCCTCAAGGTCATTTCCGAGATCTCCCTTCTATTTTTTTGTAATGTTGTTATGCTCTTTAGTGATAAGGGGTTGTTTATCCTATGTAGTTGGTGTGTTTTTTGGGTTTATATCACTATGTTGTGTCTGTGTATGCTCAATTCTCGGTTTAATAGTCTTTCTGTTATAAGGAAGTTTTGGTTGATCTTCAGGATGTTTCGGCTAAAAGTTACAGCTTCTCTAAGTCGAGCTTTTATCTATGGGTAGAACAATCATACAACATCTCTCTTTCTTTGTAAGGCCTGAGAGCCTGGTTTCGCAGAAGATACAGAGAGATTCATCCTATTTGTGTTTGAATGTAACCTCTCTTTATAAAAAATATAAAAAATATTTGTCTCGACTTCTATTTTTCGACAAGAAATATCGATCGCCCCTTCTTTTAGTAGAAGTGCAAAATAAGTGGCAATAATGGCTTTGAAAAGTGTGTTTCTCTATTCAAATAGTGTGTTTTTTTTACTACTTATGAACCTTAAAATTGCATTTTTTGTTAATGTTGATATCTAGTATCCCAGGGTGACATGTGGAACCCTCAGATTGTGACACGTGGTATATTTGATTTTTAAACTTAGTTTAAAGATTGTATAAACAAATATTAAGGATATTAATGGTACCATTTCAATATAAACATATGGATTTAACTTATATAAATTTTTGGAATAGGTAATAATACCATTCTATATAAAAAGTAATATAGTAGCATTATACGAATACTATTCTATTTTTTTTAAATAGAATCATTCTTTCTTTTTGTTTTTTTTTAAATAGAAACATTCTTTGTTTTTGTTTTTTTAAATAGAAACATTATTTCCTTTTTTTTTTAAATAGAATAATTCTTTCTTTTTGTTTTTTTAAATAGAAACATTCTTTCTTTTTTGTTTTTTAAATAGAAACATTCTTTTATTATGTTTTTTTTAAATAGAAGCATTCTTTCTTTTTGTTTATTTTAAATAGAATGAAATCTCATAAAAAGAATGAAAAGTGTTTTTAGTTATTATCTTTTTTTAATTAAATCCCTTAATGCTAGAAAGGTGGTATGCGTATATAACCTTCAACCTGAAATTAATTTCAGCCCCTCAAATTTGATCCATGTGTGCCACTAGTTTTCTTGTTATTGAAAGGAATTTTTTTTTTAAAGAAAAAAAAAGAGAAACTTTGTATTATATACTGGTAAAAATGATTACATCTGTCTTCCGATTTCACATTGCACTCCTGAGACAAAAAATGTCATATAGAGAAATTCCCATGTCTACTATCAACCTTGGAGACTGAACATGAAGCCTTACTATTTGACATCAAAACAATCGGCACATAAAAGACACAACCGGGTTGATAGATAGACTAGAAGGATTGCAACAAAATATACATTTTTTAGGATAATATCACATCAAATGATATCTGAAGGAACATCCATCCCACTCTGAACACTATGCTCCATATGTTCTTGTTGTGCCTTAACTGTTGCAAGGCCCTTCTCGTTTATTCTAATTTTTTCTCCTGTCCATCCTTGCCTGGGTGACCATGCCCATATGATGCTATTTACATCGATCATCATATTTTATTTTGCACCAAAAATCCATTGTTTCTTTCTATCTAAGCAATTTTTGTACAAGACCTTCAGATCCTTCGATTCTCTTGTTGGATTCCACCAATGCACCTCTACTTTGTAAGACCAATAGTACTAGCATCGGAATCCTGATAAATATTACTAATCGCCCTACCCAACCAAATTGTACAATCTATCTCTAGTGATTGCACAATGACCATTTGTCCCTTTACAACATCCACTCTTGGAATGAATTCATCTCTAGGCTTGTTGCATACTGGTCCAACATAGAAATCCTGCAAAGCAGGAACATTTTCCTTTGAATAGGCATCCATAATTTCATGTTCAGATCTTGTACGTTCACTACTATGAATATCATGGCTTGTTGATGGCCAAAAGTTAGTTTATTACTGATCAACACTCTCGAAGGGACTTTCCAAAGATTTATATACAGCCTCCAGATAATTTAACTTGGGATGCCAAAATTGTTCACCTCTTTTTTCAATCCCTCGATTCCAAATGAGAAATATATGTTTCTATTCCTTTTTTAATTTCGTCAATGTCTAAAGGTCTTTTTGATTGCATATTTAATAACCTAGGTTGTTCCACTAGCAAGTCTGCGCTACCATCTGGTAATGATCGCCCGAGATTGTAGTGCCCCTAGACTACTATAGACATTGAGGACACCTGCTGAGTCACCCAACTATTTGAAACATTAATAAAATAACCCTATGATTTTATTTTGAGTATATTTATGATTACGATTGATTGATATATGTGCATTTGGGTAGTTATTGTGAATGGACGATTTCATGTTGTTTAACGATTAACTTTGATATGAAAATTGTACATATGGATAATGCTTAACGACTAGCTGTACGGTGATTATGTATTTGTCGACGAAATGTATATTTGATTAGAAGTTTGAATAAATCATAAATGTTTAACAATACTAGATTTAGAAATCAGATGATGATTATTGAGGACAGTGCTACTAATAAATTGTTGTGAGAAGTGTGTGTAGAAACAAGTGAGACGGTTCACCAACGGACACACAAGGAACATGAAGGGTCGTAGAGTACGGGTAAATCACACACAGGGGGAGCGACGACGATGTCAACTTCCGACAAGGAATACCACGCATGAGCAGATAAGCACTGATCTGCTTGCTCAAGAGGAATGCGTGAGAGCGTAAGAGGTGGGCCACGACGGAGCTGGTCACGTACGAGTTGAGGGGCGCGCAGTGAGAACGGACTCACTCCTCAGCGCAATTAGTCCCTAGATAGCATGTAGACGGAGGATGGATGGTAATGATTCCTAAAATACCTACAAGAGTTCCCGCAAGTCAAAACAGAAAGACGGTGGCAGAAGGGCCCGACAATGCGGTACCCTGTCGAGAATGGAAAGAATGGACGCAAGGACCCAACGATGCAGTACCATGCCAAGGAATGGAAACCATGGATGACTGGACCCGACGGAGTGGTGCCATGTCAGGGAATTAAAATTAAGGAACTAGGAGCCCAACAGCGCGGCACCGTGATCCTAGTGAGTTTGATTGTTAAATTGAACTGCATAAAAACTTATGAGAATAACTCTAGATTATTACTTAGCAAATGCATAAAAATAATTTAGGCATTTGCACATGAATAGTTATTTTTGTTGAGCATTTAAAATAATAGAAATCATTATTTAGGAGCAAAATAGAATCCTAAGATTAGACACCTAGTCAACTAAAAGTTAGGAGTTAATTAAAATATCTGGGGGACAAACTGGAGCAAACTTAGGGGTGTTGGTGCACTTCCCAGAGAAACTAACACTTGGATGGGTGAGTGTTTTAATTAAATAATTAATTAAAAATATTTAATTATGCATGAAGCGACATGTGTCGCATGAGATTTTCCTTTATAAGGAAGGCTTGGGGAATGGGTAAAGGGCCCATAATTTGGACGATTGTCGTAATTTTTGAATGCCTCAAAGAATTGCTGCTATCTAAGGGTTTGGCTTAGAAATCCTGGTGGGGAAGGGAAGCCCAAGCTGAATTTCTGAAATACTTGTGTGAGCTCTACGACCCAAAGCTCGGGGGAGGCCTTGCGACTGAAAGCATGAGCCTATGGTTGGGTGGCGAAGCTAACGGTTGCTTCACCTATGGTTAAACGAGCTTTGCTGGAGGGATCCTACGGAAGACGCAGATGGCAGTGGACAAGATGGTATCAGAGACAGGTTATGGTTTTTTTTAATTTTCTAATTTATTCATTTATTTAGTTTATTTATCTAGTCATTGTGATTTCTAATCTCTTGTGTATCAAGTGGTTGAGTTTCAGGTTAAGCATGAAGGCCCCTACAGGAGGGGCACTACATTTGGTATCAGAGCCGGTCGAGCCTTGAGGGCACCAGACTCATATTTTGTTTTTGGGGGGGGGTTCGTCGGCGACGTGATGGTCAAACAGTGGAATTGGAGCAGCGATATTGGGGATTTCATTTTCGACCGGAGCAGTATTTCCTACAGGTTCTTATTTGCTAATATGTTTTATATTTATTTTTGTCTTGTTTAAAGATTATGGATCTAGAATTTCTCACAGGAATTTGAATTTGATTGTCTTTTAGGAATAACTTTTGCACTACAGTTTTGATTTAAAAAAAAAAAAACAGAGATCATAGATCTAAGAATTCAGAAGAAAAAATTCTGTATGTCACCCAACATTTGATATTTTATGTATGGCTAGCACTGTTACATCAAACGAGAGTTTAAACCCTCTGTCTTCAGCTTTTGAAATTATCTAACTATCTCAATCTAGGAGAATATGCGGAACCTGGCTTGTAATTAATTGGTATGATATTTCTTGTTTAAAAACTGGAGGTTAATCATTTCCCTATTTTTTTTTTACCATAGAACTCTGTATATTGTTTCTAGATCTGATTTTTTTTTTAAATTCCACTTCTTGTTCAGAGAGTGATACTCTGCATGATATAAACCTGAGGATTTTCTTGGATTTCTGTGGATGACGTGTCCCATGCCACTAATTAGGTCTGCGGTTTAGTTTTCGGTCCCTTTTTGCATAGATTCATCCACCTGGCTCTCTAAACTGTGAGTTCCAGTCTGCTGTCTTCCGCCTCTGTATTTGATTTCATTACACTCAGATCGACTCTGCATCCTTAATTGCAGTACTCAATCTTAAGATTCAGATTGTTTTTTCTTTTTCTTTTTATTTCTATTTTATTGAAGTACTCAGCATTCATAATCGGATCGGCTACTCAAACTTTCTATTCAGATCAGCTTTCACATTTATAATTTTAGTAATTAATTCAACACTCAAATCGACTTTTTGCTTTGAATTTCAGAGGTTAATTATATTATGCATCGACTTTCTGGCATATAATTTCAGTCTTTAAACCTCAGATCGATTCCCTGTATGAATTTTCATGTTCAGTTTGTAAACGTCGGACCGATTTCTGTACTTAATTTCAGTGCTTTGTTTTTATACTCAGATCGAAGGTCTGTCATTAATCTCTGTATTCGGTTTTATACCCAGAACGAGTTTCGATCTCAGTTCCCGGACAGATTAATGTTATACCTCTATATTTCACGGTGTCGCATCCCCATCATAACACATTTCGACGACACTTCCCCTACTATTTTGAACCTTCCAGAAGAGACAGATGATGAGTCAACCTTGAAGGTAAATCCACCCTGCCAAGTTTTGGACCCACCTTGGACTTTATTTCCATACACTACCGCGCCCGTACAGCTTGACAAAACGCGGCACAGTGCCGCGCTCTGTATCATTTGCAAAGCGCGGCACCCCTTTAATAGGTTTTTGCCCTTGACTTGTGGGATCTTGGATTTTTCGAAGATGATGGAAGATGGGTTCCTTGATTCGATCCCAACTCACCTCCTTCGATTAGAAACCCTGATCCACTTATCCCTCCTTAGATCCACCTATCTCTCTTGTTGGTTAACCTCACCATTTACTATAAAAGAGAGGCATGCCATTGGAAAAGGGGAGGACTCTTGAGAGCACCAAACTTATGGTCTTGCAGCATTGTGGAGATAGCTAAGAGGAGAAGACACTTGGAGTTGGAGGATTGGCTTGGGCATCAAGCACCCTTTGTAAGTAATCTTCAAGTTGTAATGGAATAACTTGTCTTGTTTTCCCAAATCGTTTGTGTTAATCTTGTTTTAATCACATGATTTGTATCTCTTACAGATTTAGATCCTAACTCATGTTTCAGATTGCTAGAGAATAGTGCATACTTGTATTTTGGTTACTCTTTGACAGGTTCATTGGTGAAGACTTGGAGCTTGGAGCAAACACCAAAAACAAAGCACTTGGACATAAGGTCAGTTAAAATCCTTTGCTCTCTTCAGCACTTTAATACTGAAATGTATGTTAGATCTAGGGATTCAAGGTTGCATTTGTTTTGTCTGTTCTTAGTCTAGAGTTAGTCAGATCCTACTTTAGCCTAAGGGAGTTTTGACTTATCCGTAGGGCAGAATCCACATAACAATTAAACACAGTAGTCTAATGTTTACACTCAGATCGGTTTTGATCTTCGCTCTCTGCTATTTATTTGCTATGATAAAATCTCAACATCCATATTGAGTTCGATTTTCACTCCATCGCATACACATCGTGATGATGAGTGCGATCTGATGAGCTTGACCTTTCACTTGCTGATCGAAATTACTGTGATGAAATCCCTTTTTGTTTACTTTTTACACTTGATCGGATCGATCCCTGCACTACCGGCGAATCCTGTTACACGATTTCCTCTAACCATGCGAAAGATAGCTAAATTTCTACTTATATATTCATTTCTATTCCAGATCTGTTATAACCATGATGAAAATAAATCGATTTCTACCTGTGGATCAATTTCCATTTCAGATATGTTTTATCCGTGCTGAAAATGAATAGATCTCTTCCTATGATCAAGCTCCATTCCAGATCTGCCTAACCATCCTGTACAGTGATTCAATCTCTACTAAAATTCAATTTCAGATATAAAGAAGCAGTGATCTCCTTATACGCGCATTAACCTTGGTATTTATATTTTTCCCTGCAAGTTATGATCATAATCATAATCACTCTGCATTCTCATCTTGCAAGTTAATCGTATAGACCACTCTGCCTTTCCAGATATCTTTCTCTGTACAAGTTAATCACCAGAGTTTATGGTTAAAATCGTAATCACTCTGCGTATTTATCTTTCTCGGTATAAGTTAATTGCCAGCAAATTATGGTCCACCACCTCTGTGATTCTCATTTGCAAACTAATCATCAGAAATACATGACCCCTATCATATTTGAGTCATTTCTGTGTTTCATAAACGAATTCATCAGTAATCCTATACGATTGAATATTCTGGGAAACTGAATCCTATACGATTGATTATTCTGGGAAACTGTGTTTTTGTATGGAATTCCAGATTGAATTCATAAACGAATTCGTCAATAATATTATACGATTTGAATGTATTTATTCTATGCAACTGTGCTTTAAATTTCTGGTAGAACATATCAAACCCCATTTGATCCACTTCCATCTGCGTCTTGTTATCATATTTGATTCCTCTGAGAGTTGTGTACTTTAAATTATAGAAGAACAGATCAAGCTCAATCGGATCAATCCCATGAGACCTCACTTAGCCAAGTGACTCATTCTAGTAGCACCTAGCTTTCTATCGGTGAGCACACCATTTGCGGGCTATTACTTGTAGTTAGATCGGGTTTCCTTGGGTACTATGTCACATTTATGATCCCTGCAGTATTAAACGACTTATTACCCAGTTCAAAGACAATTATACTCCAAGCGCCCATGCCGCCATTAGATCTAATTTTGATATGATGATTCAGTGTAAATGGCAGAGTCAATAATTAGATGAAGCGATCATTTAGATCAAGCAGTGACTTGCGACATCCTGAAGGTTGAGACCATAGTAACCCTTGAGTTTTCACCTTAAACATTTAAGAATTATGATGATCTTATGCCTTATTTGACAACAATCCTTTAATAAGGAGTTTTGGTTTAGTTTTCTTTTATTTATTCTTTTATGAAGCCGATTTGTGTTGATACCAAGTGATTTTAAGAATTCTATCGACCACCGTTAATTTCTTGCAGAAAGGCGTGAATTTATAGAGAGGGAAACCTCTACTTCTCCCGGCTCGCATGTGGATTCTCGGTCAAACCTGAGTCTTAGCTTTTGTTTATTATCATCTAACTTATAGTTCATCATTCATTGACTATTGCAACACCTACTCCCTGGACGGACATAACAAGAACAGTTATAATTAGGGAATAAAATATAACCACTTTTCTTGGATGCGATTGTGGAATAATATCGGGAAATTGGGCGTATCCATTTGCAGTCTCATTAAAGATTAGGTATTTTATCTACATTCTAATTGTAATATTTGTTTCTTGATCCACCCGTGACACATGAATGTTTGGGATTAGATCGTAATTATCAATTGTTAGTGACCGTAGATCCCATCTCTTAACCAGCGTTCATTGGAATGAACTTTATTATGAATGCCTTAATTATATAACTATGTGTATGCTGAACGAATTATATATGAGAATAAAGTTATGTATTTACATGCATATTTAGTTATGTAATCATATGTCATTTTAGATAATGTATGTAGCCGTGTATAAATTTTAACTAAGAAGTGAAGGTTAAGATGTGTCTCATTGCATCAATAATGAAATAAATAAAAGAAGGTTGTATTTGATACGCAAATATGGAAGTGTATGTCTACATAGAAGTTAGTGAGGAATATATTGATACACACCATGATTAATTCCAAAAAACAAATGCAAGTGTGCGTGTTGTTACCTTAAGGAGCAAATCGAAAGAATAGGTAGAGTGTGCTAGTCTCAAGGATAAATGATGTTATATTGTATAAATTATTCATATTTTATACTTTAACATTTCTATGAAGGATAAGTCAATAGTATTAATAATCCATGATATTTGTTTTGTACTTTATGATTAATGGCATTGTATATGACTAATTCTTATATTTTAAAAGGAAAGGAGGGGGTTAAGCATTGAAAGTTGTAAGTAATTTTATGCAAGGCAGCTTAGGATAGTGAATTTGATAATTGCTTGAATACAAATTTTGTTTCAAATATCATATATGTAAAATTGCTAATTTTGAGATGACAATGGGATAGTTGTTCTTTAGATTTAATGTTCATAAAGGTAAGTCAATTGTATGGATAAATATAGTCCTTATATATCAAGGGTTATTTTAGAATAAGTGTGTAGTGAAGTTTTATATATGACAAACAAAGACAACTCAATTAAAGTTGGGTTAATAAGTGCTTTTAGATATGATGATTAGAGGCAAATTAATAAGTTTTATTTACAAAGGGAAGTAGAAAGGAGAATTATTCTTATATTGATACCATAGGAATAAATTATAAGGGAATACCCTAATAGTTAAACTTAAAAAGTTAATTGAGAAAATGTTTAGAAATTTTGATGATTATGACTATGAAAGAAATTAGTGGACTTATATATCTATATCTATATATGCGGGTTGATTTTATGAAGATAATTTTATATACGTTATATATATGATTATTTTTAGGAAAGGAATTTGATGTGTCAATCTATGTATGGAATTTTATAGATATATATAGAGTATATATATTTCTAAGTATATATTAAGTGTTATTGTATTGAGATTATTATTAAAGAAAACTTGATTTATTTATGACCAATCGATAGAATCATGATTGAGGTGTAATTGTTATGTGTGTGTTTGATGGTTAATACTAAAAATAGAGATTTATACGATAATCAACCATGGTTATTGTAGATAGCTACTATTGTTCATGAAATTATAGGTTATGTTTGAATAGACTTATGAACCTTCTAGTCGAAGTAGGAGATGCATAAATGACTTGGTAATGATGAATTATAACTCGGAAGACCTACCAACGGAACATACGTAAGAAGATATGATGAAAGGGTAGAGATTTTCTACTTATAAATTAAATAGTGGTGTTTTAAGCGAAATGAAGATTTATTAGGTACATTAAAAGCAATTTTATGTGTCTATTACATGGGAATTCAAGGACCTTGTGAAAAGTAAAGGAAAGCATGAATCTAAGTTAGGACATTTAAAACTTTTCCTACATAACCATGATAAGAAGACAAGTGGATGAATATATTGGGTGGATTTACGAAATGATGGGAAATTGATAAATTTTAACTGACAAGACACCAAGATACTTAGATGGACGAGACTTTAAGAGATTGTCGAGGGAGAAAAATAGGCATAAAATATGAAAACGAGATATCAGTGTGATCAGTATGATGAGCTGAACTCAACGACATGCATTTTGCATTATGACAAAACCATTTACGAAAAACTCAGGACTACGAACTTGAAATTTAACCATGGTATCAAAATGATCAAATGAAGACAATGTTTCGTAAAAATTAGTATGGAGACGATTAGCATAATAAACCGAACGCAATGAAGCTAACATTGGGTCATGATCAAACTTGATGAAATGACAATTAACCCTTGAGATGGAACTCAATGGGGTTAAGAAAACACACATTATACAAATTGATGAAACTAACGAAGTGGTCTTATGGCAACATGAATGATGAAATGAGGTAAGGATGAGATAATCTCATTAACCTCGAGTAATGATATTGATGAAAGGAATAAGAGATCAATTTTGATATGTTCGACTAAGTCACTAAGTCTCGATGCCTCGAATCCTATTGAATTGAGAATTGGTTTCTGAGTATTTGAGGGTCTCTCATGATTTGTTAAATCCATGATTATAACTTACCTATTTTTATTTGATTGAATACTTTATGATGCTTACCTTCTCATCTTGGAGGGAGGATAACCAGATAGATTTAAATCCTTGCTCGGATTTGTTATGTTTTGATAAAATTTTGGTGGTTGTTGATGCATTGCAGCTTGTTCAAAATTTGGACATCATGGACCTTCGTGAATGAATAAGAGATATAGAAAATCTAGTTGGAACTGACAATTATGGAATGTATTATCAGATTGATATGATACGAAGTTACGATTAAGTTCCTAAGGGTGTATTGTAACCATACTAGATGATATTGGAGCTAATGTCTTTAACCACTTGTGCTTATAGCCATGATTATTGGAGAAAACTAGAATACAATGACATGGGGATGAGAATATAAAAACAAGATAATGCCTAGCATCGAAAGTACAAGAACAAAAATTAACTTCGAGATGAAGTTCTATTTAGGAGGGGGTGTATGTAATGCCCCTAGAATGACTGTGGACCTTAAGGGCACCTGTCGAGTGACCTGGCTGAACAACTTCGATATAATGGTCTCTTGAGCCTTGTTATGTCTTAAATGATTGAGGAAAACCTGAAGATGGGAAGGACGACAATAATTGATAAATGAATTAAGGAATTAAATTATACGTGTGGAGTGGGATAATTGATTGATTACATCTTGCTTAATGATTAGCCCTGATTGATCAAGTCAAAGTGCAGTAGGACAGTTACAGTCCTAGCTCTGCGACTTGGGAGTACGCAACTCAGATGCGTCATAACTTTCCATTTTTCTGAACTTCGGGACGAAGTTCCAAATAAGTAGGGGTGTATGTAGTGCCTCTAGACTACTGTAGACATTGAGGGCACCTGCCGAGTCACCCAACTATTTGAAACATTAATAAAATAACCCTATGATTTTATTTTGAGTATATTTATGATTACGATTGATTGATATATGTGCATTTGGGTAGTTATTGTGAATGGACGATTTCATGTTGTTTAACGATTACTTTGATATGAAAATTGTACATATGGATAATGCTTAACGACTAGCTGTACGGTGATTATGTATTTGTCGACGAAATGTATATTTGATTAGAAGTTTGAATAAATCATAAATGTTTAACAATACTAGATTTAGAAATCAGATGATGATTATTGAGGATAGTGCTACTAATAAATTGTTGTGAGAAGTGTGTGTAGAAACAAGTGAGACGGTTCACCAATGGACACACAAATAAACATGAAGGGTCATAGAGTACGGGTAAATCACACACAAGGGGAGCAACGACGATGTCGACTTCCGACAAGAATACCACGCATGAGCAGATAAGCACTGATCCTCTTGCTCAAGAGGAATGAGTGAGAGCGTAAGAGGTGGGCCACGACGGAGCTGGTCATGTACGAGTTGAGGGGCGCGCAGTGAGAACGGACTCACTCCTCAGTGCCATTAGTCCCTAGATAGCATGTAGATGGAGGATGGATGGTAACGATTCCTAAAATCCCTAATCCACTGCCGTAACCTGTCTCTGGTACCATCTTATCCACTGTCGTCTGCGTCTTCCGTAGGATCCCTCCAGCAAAGCTCGTTTAACCATAGGCGAAGCAACCGTTAGCTTCGCCACCCAACCATAGGCTCATGCTTTCAGTCACATGGCCTCCCCCAAGCTTTGGGTCGTAGAGCTCACACAAGTATTTCAGAAATTCAGCTTGGGCTTCCCTTCCCACCAGGATTTCTAAGCCAAACCCTTAGATAGAAGCAAGTCTTTGAGGCATTCAAAAATTACGACAATCGTCCAAATTATGGGCCCTTTACCCATTCCCCAAGCCTTCCTTATAAAGGAAAATCTCATGCGACACATGTCGCTTCATGCATAATTAAATATTTTTAATTAATTATTTAATTAAAACACTCACCCATCCAAGTGTCAGTTTCTATGGGAAGTGCACCAACACCCCTAAGTTTGCTCCAGTTTGTCCCCCAGATATTTTAATTAACTCCTAGCTCTTAGTTGACTAGGTGTCTAATCTTAGGATTCTATTTTGCTCCTAAATAATGATTTCTATTATTTTAAATGCTCAACAAAAATAACTATTCATGTGCAAATGCCTAAATTATTTTTATGCATTTGCTAAGTAATAATCTAGAGTTATTCTCATAAGTTTTTATGCAGTTAAATTTAACAATCAAACTCACTAAGATCACGGTGCCGCACCGTTAGGCTCCTAGTTCCTTAATTTTAATTCCCTGACATGACACCACTCCGTCGGGTCCATTCATCCATGGTTTCCATTCCTTGGCATGGTACCGCATCGTTGGGTCCTTGCGTCCATTCTTTCCATTCTCGACAGGATACCGCATCGTCGGGCCCTTCTGCCACCATCTTTCCATTTTGACTTGCGGGAACTCTTGTAGGGATTTTAGGAATCGTTACCATCCATCCTCCATCTACATGCTATATAGGGACTAATGGCGCTGAGGAGTGAGTCCGTCCTCACTGCGCGCCCCTCAACTCGTACATGACCAGCTTCGTCGTGGCCCACCTCTTACGCTCTCATGCATTCCTCTTGAGCAAGCGGATCAGTGCTTATCTTCTCATGCGTGGTATTCTTGTCGGAAGTCGACATCGTCGTTGCTCCCCCTGTGTGTGATTTACCCGTACTCTACGACCCTTCATGTTTATTTGTGTGTCCATTGGTGAACCGTCTCACTTGTTTCTACACACACTTCTCACAACAATTTATTAGTAGCACTATCCTTAATAATCATTATCTGATTTCTAAATCTAGTATTGTTAAACATTTATGATTTCTTCAAACTTCTAATCAAATATACATTTCGTTGACAAATACATAATCACCATACAGCTAGTCGTTAAACATTATCCATATGTACAATTTTCATATCAAAGTTAATCGTTAAACAACATGAAATCGTCCATTCACAATAACTACCCAAATGCACATATATCAATCAATCATAATCATAAATATACTCAAAATAAAATCATAGGGTTATTTTATTAATGTTTCAAACAGTTGGGTGACTCAGCAGGTGCCCTCAATGTCTACAGTAGTCTAGGGGCACTACATACACCCCTACTTATTTAGAACTTCGTCCTGAAGTTCAGAAAAAATGGAAAGTTATGACGCATCTCAGTTGCGTACTCCCAAGTCGCAGAGCTAGGACTGTAACTGTCCTACTGCACTTTGAATTGATCAATCAGGGCTAATCATTAAGCAATATGTAATCAATCAATTATCCCACCTCACACGTATAATTTAATTCCTTAATTCATTTATCAATTATTGTCGTCCTTCCCATCTTCAGGTTTTCCTCAATCATTTAAGACATAACAAGGCTCAAGAGACCATTATATCGAAGTTGTTCAGCCAGGTCACTCAACAGGTGCCCTTAAGGTCCACAGTCATTCTAGGGGCATTACAGAGATGAATAAGAGATGACCAAGCTTCATCCCGAAGTGATGCCCTCCATTGCATGACTGGAATGTCATCTATGAGATGAAATTTAAAAAACTGGCATTTTTTGATACCAATGATATTAGCATTTCCATCCAAAAGGTGGGGTTTCACAAAAATCTTAAAATTGTAAAGTTCATCAATTAGATAAGGGACATAGAAATTTTTATCTTCACATGTCTTATACATATACATAATTTTCAAGAGTGAAAATATATCCTTGCGCATTAGCTTTACTGATAACCTACCATAAGTTCCATCTATGTCTTCATGGGTGTGTCCGGCCAAGAGGAATCCAACTTCAACTATCTCTAACACTCTCCTGATTGTTAAAAGAGAAATAAATGCAAATACAAAGCAGTTTTTGTTATTGCTTGAACAATTATCCATTTGCAACAACAATATGGGTGGTAGTTTTTTATATCAAACACTTTTCATATGACTCTGATTGCAATAGAGCATCATGCAATTGGTGCTTGGATGTTTTTCCTTTGTATAGAAAATCACTATATTTATCAACCATTGGTTATTCAAGACACTTCAAGCATTTAGTCAGGTATGTCACAATGAAATTCGATCCCATATCTAAAAATGAGAGGCTGAAATGGCCAAAACCCTCAATCTTGTGACCCTGAGTCAACATTCATGTCAATGATATGGAAAGATTCATAACATTACTAAAAGTTTTTTCCTTCTTACCCATCCTTGGAATGGAATTCTTTGACTTATCCATTTTGTCATGAACAATACTCATAAAAGTCTTTGGATTTTTTGGGGAAGCTAATTAGTGAGAACAATATACTTGGTGACAACTTGCGATATATTTATTATGAGCTACTTGATTTCCTCTCAACCTTTCCACAACTGGATCAGTGGTCCCCTTAATCCTATCATGTATTGTAATGCACTCATTACATCTTGCAAAGGAGTTTGATTTAGAAATTTTAACATCTTGAAAATATTCTCTCATCACCTTGCTAAAGGAGGATTGCGATACTGGAGGCAAACCGATACTTTCGATTTCATCATTAGCCATTTTTCGCAGCAAACCATGGGACATATTAGATGGCAATAATTTCAAGGTTGTCGTTGTTCCATATTCACTGATTAATCGTGTAAGATGTGGAGATTCGTCTGAATTCTCTTCTACAATTTTATTAATAGTAGCTACTAGTGTAGCAGTGTTCACCCTAGATTTTTCCAAGCCACGATTACCATGCACAACTCTCACATCACCATTCAAGAACATGCTTTATAATTGTAGAAAGTGCTCATTTTTATCCCATGGCATTTATACCATGCATTTTGACAGACATCTATTGTGTCTAATCTCATTGTAAACATGCTTCTTTTTCTTTCATCTGCTTCTTCGTTCACATGAGCATTTGATCCCATAGAATTTATAACATACTGTCTTCTTGATTTTCCATTCATACTATGAAATTTATTCACACATTCAACTATCGATTGAAGTGAAATTTTTGACATACAAATATTTGAGTGATAATATTCAATCACAATTTTTCAAAGGAATGCACCCTGATCAATTCCAAGCCTGTAAGGTACCAATCTTGAATTTCTTTCGGAAATTTTAGTTCCAGCTTGTCGCTTTACGAAATTGTATGGCCTTGTTCCATTACCTTTAACATCTGTATATTCACAATGGGGATTACCTGGAAGGACTATCTGTAAAGGACATTCTTAAAAAATATTTGAAATGTTGACCATATCTTCGTTTGTTTTCTTTTTTAGTATAACATCCAAAGGAACATCATCGAGGTCAAGAAAATTGTTTGTAGGCCATCTTATAAGAGAGCCTTCAAATACACCACAATCCTCGCAATTGCAGAAGACTTTATGAATTATGAAATATAAAATAATATGACACATTTTTCAGAACCAAAATCCAGTTTGGAAGCAATTTATGAAATATAAAATATCAAGAGCACATTAAAAATCATATTTATTTTAAACAAAGAATAGTTTTTCCACTATTATATATTATCAAATAAGTCAATTAGAAGGGTCATGTCACGTCCCCTCCCGTCAATCCAATGCAAGGAAGGGAACATGATCCAATTACTGTAGTTTTTATGTTTAATATTTTAAAAACAAAGAAGTTTAACTGTTAAATCTTATATCATGGAATATGAGCGGTGCGGGGTTTGGTCGCTCCTGAATGATTTCTTGTTTCCATATTGGTCCGACTGAGTCACCTTTGTAGTTCCTTAATGAGTGATCGCTTCCAGATTGGGTGGGATTAATCTCTTTTGGTATCACCTTGCTTCCCTATCGGGCCTAAACTCCGAGGCTCTAATGGGCCATGGCCTTTAGATCGTTGTTGATTGGCTAGATATGGGAGACATAAATTAACGCGCATCACAGGGAATACTTGGGACAAACTATGAGGTTACATGAAGATAATCAGAATATTTAAAATATTTATTGATGAAGTTGGGAAGCATTTTTTTTTATAGAATGAAAAAATCATATTTATTAGGAGTGGCAGAGGATCACACAGTTGAATAGTGCTCGTTGATAGCTTTCCAAGGGTACCAAGTTTTCCCAAAATGGACTTTGTATGAGAACGTTACGGGCCTGAGAAGTTATGCAGTTGAGCTTCCAACTTTTCGAACCCGCATTGCGGAAGTGATATTTTCTGGAGTTGAGAAAATTGGCATTGCGCATTTCCAAGTTTTGCAGTACGGACTGCAGATTGTGGAAATGATATTTTCCGGAGTTGCGAAAATTGGTGTTTTGCATTTCCAAGTTCAGCATTGCGGATTGCGGAAGTGATATTTTCCGTCGTTGGGAAAATTTGTGTTCCACATTTCCAAGTTCCGAATTGCTGATTGCGGATTGCGGAAGTGATATTTCTCGGAGTTGGTAAATATGGTATTCAACATTTCTAAGTTATGTATTGTGGATTGCATATTGGGGAAGTGATACTTTCCAAAGTTGGGAATTTTGGACTTCTGACTTCTGCATTGCAGATTGCGGATTGCGAGGGTGTAAATTTTCTCAAAGTCGCGCACTGGGGTTCTGACTTTCCAAATTTTGTATTGCGGATTGAGAACAAAAAAAGGATTGACTGACCCTTCCTGCAGGTTAGATGTATTATGAAAAGAATACTGGGAAAAAAAAGGGTCGGAGTCCCCTTGATTTATGAGGGAATTGTAAAACTATTCAACCTACGAAGGTTGTGCTGTCAATTCATGTATATCAAAAATGGTGAACACTGGAAGATTACTGAGTACAAGAAGGATCGAATGACCCTTCTTGTAGTCTAAAAATATTATGAAAATAATACTGGGACTTGAAGCTTTGGCCGCCCCTTCATTTATGAGGGAATTGAAAAAATATTCAACCTACGAGGACTAGGGTGTCAATTCATGTATTTCCAAAATGGTGAACACTGTAAGAATATTGAGCACAAGAAGGGTTAGATGACCCTTAATTTATGAGAGAAATGTAAAAGTATTTAATCTACGATGGCCAGGCCAACAATTCCTGCCTTCTGACTTCCACTGTAAATAACAGGAATCCGGATATAACCTAAGTTATAATATAAAAAAAAATGTCTGACCGGACTTCAAACTTTCCGAATGGAAGGATCGGCCACCCCTTCCTTTAGTGGATAATTGTGAACACCTATATCCAACATTTATATATATCCAAAATGGTGAACACAAGAAGGATCAATCGACCTTTCTTACATTGTAGAAAGATTACGAAAAGAATACTAGGCAAAAGAAGCGTCTCTTGCTCGTTCATTTATGAGGGAATTTTAAAAGTATTCAACCTACGAATGCTCGGCCATCAATTGATGTATATCCAAAATGGTGAACACGGGAAGAATATTGAGCACACCGAGGGTCATACGACCCTTCATTTTCGAGATAAATTTAAAAATATTTAATCTACGAAGGCTATGTCTATAATTCCCAACTTTCGACTTTCGCTGTAAATAGTAGGGACCCGGACATCATCTAAGTTCGAACATATAAAAATGTTTGTCCCGACTTCCATTTTCCAACAAGAAGGATCGGTTGCCCCTTCATTTAGTAGATAATTGTGAACAACTATGTCCAACAATTTACCTATATCTAGAATGGAGAAAGAAAGAAGGATCGACTGACCCTTCTTGCATTTTAGAACTATTATGAATAGAATACTGGGTAGAAGAAGGGTCATCTACCCCTTCATTTATGAGTGAATTGTAAAAATATTCAACCTACAAAGGCTGATACGTCAATTCATCTATATCTAAAATGGTGAACATTGGAATATTACTGAGCACAAGATGGGTCGGCCGACCCTTTATTTACGAGATAAATGTTAAACAATTTAATCTACGAAGGTTAGGCCGACAATTCTCGACTTCCAACTTCCCGCAGTAAATAGTAGGGACCGGACATCAGCTAAGTTATAACATATAAAAATTGTTTGTCCTGACTTTCGTTTTCCAACAAGAAGGACTGGACGCCCCTTCGTTTAGTAGATAATTGTGAAAACCTTTATCTAGCAATTGAACAATATCCAGAATGGAGAACACAAGAAGGATCGACCGAGCCTTCTTGCAGTCTCGAACTATAACGAAAAGAAGATTGGGAAGAAGAAGGGTCGCTCTCCCCTTCATTTACGAGGGACTTGTAAAAATATAACTTGGAGAAAGAGAATTCGCTCTTTCTCTGTGGATATTTCCACTTTCCAGCAAAATGTGCGAAGCAATGTTCCTGTGAAATTTGTGTTTAGATTGTCGATATTTACTCTTGCCACTCCTAAAAAATCATCCCTAGAGGAAGGAGCGGATGCTCTTACTCCTCGATATCTACTTCCAACACCCCGAAATAGAACAACCTGACAAAAGAGTGACCTCTCTTTCTCTGAAAAAATTTCAACTTTCCAACAAACTCTTTGTATCAAAACTTCTATAAATTTTGTTGTTAAAATGTCTATATCTAGTTTCCTAGGGTGACACGTGGAATGCTCAGATTGTGCCACCTGGAATATTTGATTTTTAAAATTAGTCTAAAGATTGTATAAACAAATATTAAGGATATTAATGGTACCATTTTGGTATAAACATATGGATTTAACTTATATAAATTTTTGGAATAGGTATCAGGGATAAAATTTGAAAGGGTGAACTTAATTTCAGGTTGAAGGTTATATATTCATACCACCCTTCTAGCATAAAGGGATTTAATTAAAAAAATTACACTTCAATTCACAATAATAAATTACCCTTCTAGTAGTATGACTTGAAACCTCTTTTGTATTTTTAGTTTTCTTAAATACTAAAGATAAAGTAAGTTCAAGTAATAGGTGGCTTTGATTATTCCAGAATTGATAATATACAACTAAATACTTCATTTGTAATATTGTTTATTTATAACTGAAACAAACAGCTAGATGCCTTAGTATTAAAGTGTTAATAGAGAATGTTTTTGGCCATTTTGAACATGTGATCTTGAACCCAATCATGGAAAACTACCTTCATCACTTTAGGTAACATTGTAATTCCCATTGTATCTTTGGCAGTCGATAATCCTTATTAGTTCACCCCATAATTCACTTTGTGATTTTAAGTCATTTCTAACAAAAGAAAAACCTATTCGTAGGTTTTACTTTTACCTATATTAGCTTACAGTTATCGCAGTCAGAATCATTCCAACTAATGGCATCACTATCTACATTGTCTTTACTGTTAAATTCTTTTTCCAACACAGTACCTTGTTTGAATTTTAATTAGCATTATGGTGTGTCTGGGAAGGCATGCACGTGTTTCTTGTTTTTGAAATTATACATGGAATGATGGAACAATCCGATGCAAAGCTTACATGTTTAAGGAATAATGACTAATTATTTTTGCGGTTGCAGGGAATGAGTCTATGGATTCTATGTCTACAAGTCAAAGGTCCAATAAAAGTTTAGTCTTTTCTTACTCTTGCAAAGGAGATGATCTAATTAAGGATAAGGAGAATCTAAAACGTTCATAGACTTTAAATTACCGTGAACTTCAAAACTGTCATTGGATTTATTTTTGACAACCATGGAAGATATGGATTTTGAGCCCGAAGGCTGAATAAGCAAGCTCTGTTACATATTTAGATTTATGGTTTGAATTATATAAATACCTGGAAAATTGAAAAACTAGTAGTCTATTCTTCAAACCAATCTTATTGCTCTAGCCACCCAACACTCTTCTCGGTTCCACCTCAGCCAAAGAAAACCCCGGTCCTCAGGGAAAACAGAGCTCCAAATTGGAAAACACATAGTACCTTGGCCCTTAGGGAAAACAGAGCTCCAAACTGGAAAACACAGAGTCCAGAGAGTTTGAAATTTTAGTTTCAATGTAGGCAATGGGCGGAAGGTATCCTATATCAATACAGACATTAGGAATCCCACAGCAGTAAGCCATCTTCCTTACACAACACTCCATATTCAAAAATAGTTTTTGCATTTACTTGATGATTGCTTGCTACCCACCAGCAATTAATAACTCAAATTGATCCAGAAACGATCAGCAGCGGACCACGTTCCTAGAGAAAAGGAAAAACGTTTCTGCAAAAATTGTTGTGCAAAACAATTCGTTTCCTTAAAAACGGTTTCTTCATTCTAGAAACGGGAACATGCGTAGAAACCAGTTGTTTTCGTTCTGTCCCCGTTTCTACTCCGTTTTTTCCAAAAAAACGCACTCCTCTGTCACATTTCTGGTAATGTAGCCAAGAACATAGAAAAAATAAATGATGTATTATAAATAAAGGATTAATGGGATTTGAGACCAGGAACATAGAAAAATGATTTAAAAAAAAATAAGATTAAGAGGGATTAATGGGATTAGTGGCCAAGAACATAGAAAAAATATTTGAAAACATTATATATTGAGGCCATGTAGTTACCGCAAGAGATGTAGGAGAAATTAAGTTGGAGTTGGAGGTACTGTACATTCATACACCAACTGACCAATTATTTCTGATACAAGATCACTCTTTCTATTATTTAAGGAACCTTTTGTCCAATCACGACATAGAAAAAGTTTTTCTATTTACTCTCAAGCACATAAAAGTTTCATACTTCATGCATAGAAGACATGCGTTATATTAAAATATTTCTTACAAAGACATAAAAATCAGTAGAATTTATTCTGGGGTAAAACATGGCAACTTTGTCGCATTACACCGAGATGGAATTTACTTTGATATTTCACCTTTTATAGAACTTGGGATCTTAATACATTTCACGATTACGATCTTGAGCTCACAAACGTAGACTCTTCTCCTACATATACAGACTTTATTTTTTCTTCACCCGGAAGCTACTTAGTCACATTAGATACAAATCCTGGTCTTGGGGATTTGATAGTGCTCGAAATGCCCATATATCATGGCGTGGTGAGGATTTGTCAGGGAACTGATGTCGAAATGCTCATATATCACAAAGAGAACTGGGGAGAGACTATAAGACTCAAGTATTTCTGATAAAACAACAAAGGAAATAGAACAGAGGCGGTAAAGAAGAGTGCCATGATTTCCTGAAGATTTCATTTTACTGCGATATGGGGTACAGTTTAGCCTTTATATAGTGAGTGGATATTGAATTAGTGAATTGACTTGGATCTTACGGATGGGGAATGGTAATTATCATATAATGGAAGGATGGTGGTCATAGATATCATCTATACCGACTGTGGATTTTGCTGGTGTGATTGTACATGTACCACTCCAATCGATGCCTTGAGAAAGGATTATATGTTGACATGGCGATGGCTTATACAATGAAATTTTTAAATGGCGGTTATTCTGATGGTGCTAATGGTGAATGATGGCTTGTATCATGTGTGTGAAGAAAACAATCTCATCATGCCTTAGATTTTGCTGAAGTAATTGTACCGACTGTAGATTTTGCTGGAGTAATTGTACAATTATATAGAATTTCGTGACATTATGTCTTGTCATGAACTTTTACTTTTCCAAGGACTTCACTTCGACAAGAATTTCCTTCGCAGAGTAAACTTCACTTCGATGAGAATTTACTTCGACAAGTAAAGTTGAGTTCGATGAGCATTTACTTCGTGGACACTTTAGTTCACAAGACACTTTACTTCGCGGGCCTCTTAACTTTGTCGACAGTAAACTTTTTACTTCACAGACCTCTTAACTTTGTCGAGATTCAACTTCGACAAGCCCATTCTTAAACAAGCTTTATATTAAAATATTTCTTACTAAGACATAAAAATCAATCGAAGTTATTCCGCGTTAAAACAAGGCAACTTTGCCGCATTACACAAAGATGGAATTTACTTCGATCTTTCACCTTTTACAGAGCTTGGGATCTTACTACATTTCACGAATATAAGGGAATTGTAAAAATATTCAACCTACGAAGAATAGGATAACAACTTTATAGAAAAATGTGTGAATAAAAGTTAATTCTAAATTGATCTTCCTGTTAGGGAAGATCTAACAGCATTATATCAAATGTGTGAATAAAAGTTAATTCTAAATTGATCTGCTTAAGCTAATTTAAACCTGGGAAATGTGATTATAGTTTCAGAACAATCAGATCTGGGATATTTGATCTCTCTTCTTGTTGGGAAGATCTAAAAGATTTATAGCAAAAGTGTAAATGATGTTAATTTTAAGACTAATCTACTTAAGTTATGCTAAACCTAAAAAATGTGATTGGAAATAACAGAACAATCAGATCTAAGGTATTTGATCAATGTTATACCAATTGATAAATATATGAATTAGATCTAACATTACTAGCTTCAAATAAAACAAGACAATGAAAACTGAGTTATTTTATTTAAAGAATTAAACCGTAAGATTGTTCTGTCAATGATATGCCAATTAACAAATTAACATAAAAATAAAGATGATTGTTTAACAGTTGTAGAAATAAATGATATGAATTAAATAAAGAAATTTCTTTAAGACATAACTTACGCATGAACCAGGTGATGAGAAACCAAACACACAGATCAAAGTATTTAATGAGCATACTATTGTGCAGGAAAATACCTTATAGTGGGGAGACAAAACTACCAACTTGTGTGGGATGACAGGTAAATACATTCATTGTCTTGGATTAGTTACTACAAGTGGAAAGAGGTTAAGATCTTCAAAGCATTACCTTTTTAACGATGGATGGTCCTAGTTTTCACTTGATCTTCCGCAATGATGAACCTGCAAAACAAAGTTAACCTTCCTCATCGTATCTTGACTGTAATAAATATAATGAAATTGAAAGCAATTAACATCAACTACAATCAAATATTTAACCAAATAAACATTCAATCAAGTAGACATTCAATTTGGGATGGGAAGGGTATTTCCACCTTTTATTGTCAAAGAAATGTAGACAAATACAGATATACATCATCTATCCAGACACTTCTGCAACCGAGTCCTGGGCTCCTGCTCTTCACAATGACTTGGGAATTCCTCCAGCGTAACAATAGCTTATCATTCCTTCTAGGTTCCTCTCTCACGGATCCGCCTTGTATTTATGGGACAAGGTAGACAGTTGAATTCGAGAGGTGGTTGAATTGGGAGGTTGGGGAAGTTGCAGAACCAACTTCAACTAATCCCAATTCGTAATCTTAATATATTTTTTCATTTCCTCTTAAGATGTGTGCATGTTTCATACAACCAAAGTAGCGTACAGTATGCAACTTTTGCACTTGACAACTATCGTTTGCAACATTTTAGGGGATGTGCACAGGTTGTCTTCAATAATACCAGTGTTCAGAATATAGGATCACTATGGCAATAGTAGCGCACATGTCATGAAAACTATAGAGAAAATATGTTTTTCAGCTGAAGAGTGTAGTCTTAGCAATAACTCATCCAGGGTCAACCTAGATCTTCCATCCATAGTGTCCTTTTGTGTGATCGACAGAGCAATGTGATCACGGACGGAGAAGTGCAGATTTGACCTATAATAGATGCCCCCTAATGTGTGAGGTCAGAGGGAAACGATGGTCAAAATGCATTATAATTCCAAGTCAGAGGAGGAGCAAGAAACCAAAGAACCAAGTCACAAAAGCACCTGAAAACAACGATCAAGGTCAGCGAGCAATTACAATATTGACATCATATAGATGTTCGGTGTGATACAACATGATCTCCGATACATAACTGGGAGATGTATATATAGCATGGCCACTGAAATACAAGCGTGGATCCATGACAACAATGAGAGACCATAGCCATAACAACAAGCTGGATCTATGTCTCATGAAGAGCCAAAATGAGTAAGGCTTAGTCTTGCGTAGCTTGGGTGATAACATAAATATAGTGATTCTATCAGAGTCCCAAGGTCTTCATCCAAACAACCCAACTTACAAACTTTAACCATGTGAATAAATGAGCTAGAGTCGAACATGGGGGGTATCATTTCATTACTGATCATTGATGTATACCGTTAACAAACATGAGGACTTCCATCAATAATGATAATGGGGTCCAAGGTACCTAGTACGTTCCAACAAGTGTGAATAAATGGACTTGAAGTCGAACACTGGAGGAACTTGTCGAAGAATAGACATTGATGTATTCCCATTATTCAACAGTGAGGGAAACTGCCACTAATTACTGCAATCCCCAAGGTATTAACTGAAACTCTAAACTTCATTCCCAGATCATCATGAGTTGAAGTTGATGGGAAGAAGTCTGCTGGAAGGGAGGCTTTAATGCATCCTCCATCATCTAACACGAGGAACACTCATAAGTTTGAGCTGATTTAGAGTAGAATAAGTAACAAGATGAAACAAATTGACACCAGGATGGTAGACACATGAAGTCAAGGTAAACTGCAGAATGGCCAACATAGGTTGTATCCTTGAACAGTGAGCACGACACAAAAGTGACTTAGGCAGTTTTAAAATGAGGGGAAAGTGATAAACCTGCAATGTAGGATACATTAGCAGATCCTCCATATGATTGGAAGAATAACCAATCGGGGGAGTTGAAAACTCGCAGATCAGGTTCACCCTAAGGTCAAAATCTAAACCCAACTAAATGATGGACTCAAATAGGTGTTGTGTTCAAGGACATAACTAACTTAACTTCCTTTGAAACTGAAAAAGATGTAGATATACCCTTCTATTCCCTTACTATTTTTGGTAAAAGAATGTCCTTCTTATTGTTTTAATGAGTCCAAGAAAGAAAAATCAATAAGTCCAACCATGTAAAAATTTTAACGAGCCCATGGGAGGAAGACTTCGGACCTTCTTCATTGTTTACAGGGTTTGAGGAAGAGATAGATGAATACTCTATAATACTGATCTCTGGATTTTAATATCAAGCCGAGATCTGTTCTTGCTCACCAGTGTTTTCAATTCTAAGGAGTCTAAAAAACTTAAACAATAACTCCATGTGAAAATACTCACAGCAGATCTAAGAGAAGATGTGTACCTCACAAGAGTAATTATGATTAAGTAGGAAAATAGAAGAAGAGTGAACAATACAGTATAATGAGCAACGGAATAATATGGTACAGTAGAACTTAGATAGAAGCAATAATACTTCACACACACTAGTTAATTAATCACAATATGGACAAATAAATAGTAAAATGGTAGAGAGGATTCAAATGCCCAAGGTGGCAATTCGAATTAGCCTCTCAGAGTGATCATAAGATTAATAGAGTGTCATCGGAGCACAACTAGGTGTCCTCATGATCATCGGAGCACAACTGGAAGTCTTCATCATCATCAGTGGAGTCATCAATGCTCAAGTAACTGTCAACCATCAGTCAAACTAACTTTGGTAGGTGTAATTGAGTGTAACTCAGTGTAACTAAGTGTAACTCAGTGTAACTCAGTGTAATTGACTGTAACTGACTGTAACTAAGTGTAACTAAGTGTAACTGATTGTAACTGAGTGTAACTGACTGTAGGTGAAGAAGGGCGAGTTTCTCCCTAAAATCAAGGAAGAAGGGGGCATTAAGAAACTAGAGGGATAAAATTGAATAGTGAGAAGCTCCTGGGGGATGGCTAACTGAGGGCTAGGTGTTGGAATGATGACTGGGATGCATGCAAACCCTAAAAGGTGCATGCATGACTGAAAATGTAAATGATCGAAATACTGGTGGGACTAGGATGGAGTATAGGAATATCCTAACACTCCATACACCTACCCGTGGATTTTAGTATCGAGCCCGAGTTGGTATATGCTCGCCAGTGTTTTCCTGTTTATAGAGTCCAAAAAAATTAAACAATCCTCTATACACCCTCTCATGGATTTCACATTGAGCCTGAGTAGGCAAATGCTCAGTCATTGTTTTCATGTTTCGAGAGCTTGAAAACCCTAAAAGAAGGATCCAAAAGTCATTTTTCATAAAGTTAGTCTCCTTCCCCAAAAAAGTGTAAAATGATGAGAGAAGGACTCTTCTAGCCACGAATGACTAGAGTATTCCTTTTCCGTAAGTAATCTGTAAAACTCTGGAAAATGGTTAAACTTATACTTAAGTGGATGTTTCTTCAATTCCTTTAACGAGTCTGAAAAGAACAAGCAAACTCGGCAATCTTGTTTGTTTTTGAAAAGTCAAAACAAGGGCCTAAAATGACTTGACCGGCTTCAGGGATCATAAGTTCATGACCTGCCAAAGAATAGAATCTCGACAACCAATGTTAGTACTCAGGACAAATTTTCTCAAATGACAAAATATTGAAACAATATGGTACCTATACTGATCCTGTCAATGAAGAAAACAAGTCTTAAAAGTTCGATGTTTGAAATTATAGTGATAATTCAAAATATATGGTTAGTCTAATTCATCAAAATATCAATGAATTAAAATAACAAAACTAAAACTATACCCTTTTTGGAAAAGTGGGTAAAAATTAAAAGGTAATTTCTATAAACAGTTTCAATTTTGAAAATCAAATATCACAATTTGAAAATTAGGGCAAAAGTGGAGAAAAAAACTCAAGCTACCTTTGCTCGTTGCGGTCGAACCGAGTCACCAAATCAAATTATGCTTTCACCAAGTAAGTAGTTTCATCCTTAGCTTGCATTTACATACAATTTTTTTCAATTTCTGTGGTCAAAATCATTTTTTATCCAACTTTTAAATGCATTTATGCGCGAGCGTTGGGCTCCTGCTCTTCACAATGACTTGGGAATTCCTCCAACGTAACAACAACTTATCATTCCTTCTAGGTTCCTCTCTCATGGATCCACCTTGTATTTATGGGACAAGGTAGGAAGTTGAATTCGAGAGGTGGTTGAATTGGAAGGTTGGGGAAGTTGCAGAACCAAATTCAACTAATCTCAATTCGTAATCTTAATATATTTTTTCATTTCATCTTAAGATGTGCGCAGGTTTCATACAGCCAGAGTAGTGCACAATATGCAACGTTTTCACTTGACAACCAGCGTTTGCAACATTTTAGGGGATGTGTATAGGTTGTCTTCAATAAGACAATCGTTTAGAACGCATGATCATTGTGGCAATAGTAGTGCACATGTCATGAAAACTATAGAAAAAATATGTTTTTTAGCTGAAGAGTGTAGTCTTAGCAATAACTCATCCAAGGTCAACCTAGCTATTCCATCCATAGTGTCCTTTTGTGTGATCGACAGAGCAATGTGATCACGGACGGAGAAGTGCATATTTGAACTATAACACATACAACATGAATCAGAGTTATCCAATTATTTAAATGGGAAACCAAAACTAATCAAATAAATTTGACAAATATGACAAAAGAAAGGCCAAGAGAAATTGGCTAAATTTCATTAAGATTGCAAAAAATTACAACTCCTCAAAACACAGATCATCTCGAGTTCTCCCCTTTGGTGGTTTTTCCTCCCTTCCTATGAGATCTAAGTCCCTTTAAATAATAATTACAAAAAATCACAAAGGGGCAAATCTTCCATAAAAGTAGGGATTACAAAATATTGTTTTAATATTTTCCAAGGGAAGATTGCCACTCGAAAAATACATCTAACAAGTCTTCAACATCTTGATATTGGGAATGCTCGAGTCATAACTGTGCTTTTCAGGGATAATACTCGATCTCCCACTTCTTCAAATTTTCCCATTCACGTAAGAAAATATTAACATTCATCTCAGAAGCTATAGTTGATTCAATCAATTCTTTAATCTCTTCTATGTGGATTTGATCCAGCTGCTCAATACACTCCTTGGAATTCAAATACTTCTCTTCAATTTGTTCAATCATAATCTTGGGTGGAAGAGAATTCTCAATCGGATTCATGATGGGGAATTCCAACAAACTTAACAAGCTGTCAGATGCATACCATATTTTACTGCAGACCTTCTGTCCTTCTTGAATTGTGGACTCCACCATCTCACATGCATTTTCCCCGGATTCAAAAAAAAATTAATCCTCTTTAGCTTGAATCTCTCCAAGATAGGTATATCTTTAGGTATGTATTTTATATATTTTTTCCATTCAATCACATCCTCAAAATATTTGGTTGCATCATTCCTTATCTGATTGTGATCGTAGAGGATATCATAATGATGTTCAAAAGAATTGTAGGTATCCCGAATCTCATTTAACCCTTCAAATAACTCAATCAACACATTCTTATGATCATCCTGAATCTTTAACGCAAGATCCTTAAATTATTCCTTAGAAAACCTTGATAAAGAAGAAGAAGCGGAAAGGGAATGTGAAACCTTCAGTTGTTTCTCAAGGGCTGTAACATTTTATGCATAGTTCACACTCAACCCTTGTGCTTCTTGGAGTTGTTGTTGGAGAACTTCATTATGTGCTTGCATGTTTTTGAATTGATTCTCATAATCATCTTTCAACCCCTGCAGTTGGTATTGATGTTGCTCATTCATTTGAATCTGATCTTGCCTAATTTTTTGTAGTTCTTGCACCTCCACCTCAATTTCTTTATTCAGTGAGGTGACATAATCATAATTTGCCCCTGCAAAGGCCCCCATAGCTAGCTACAGTGGTCTCAGGAGCTTCTTGTTTTACATCAGTGGAATTCCTCCTACATATGACTTGATTCGGGATAGTTCCCTGCACTAGAGTCCCTTCTTGGGATCTCTTAGAACCTTTTTTCACCACATCCCTTTTTGATATGCTCCAAAAATACTCTCCCAGAGAGACCACTACATCTTCTCCAAATTCTTCTATTTCTTCCACAGTGGATGCTAACACTTCTGGGATGGTGACCAAAGGCACGGGTTGGGATACCACGGGTGTTGGAATTGGCATGGTTATCTGGGAATGAGAATGGAAGTCATTGTGGCACTAGAGGTTAGAGGTGTATAAATGGAGGTGGTGGATGAGGTGTTGGGGTCTGTAGGTGCAACAGAAGTTGGAATTAAAATCCCTCCATTACCATTTGTAGTTGATGGAGGGACTGTAACATTGGATTATGGGATAGAAAGGACACTAGCAGGGATAGCCATGGGTATAGAATATGTTTCAGTGGCAACAATGGTGAATTTTGGGAAATGAATTTCGGGGAAGGAATCATCAACTACCAGATTTTCTAGTGGATCAAAAGAAGCCTGAGCGACTAAAGAAATTGCTGGTAGGATAACATGAACATCAATTGGACATGAGAAGTTGTTAGGGAGTAACTCATCTTATATATCATTTTCTTCAATGTGAAGCATAGTAAATTTTGGTGATGAACCTTCAACTTATTCCTTCTTGACTGGAGGGGTTGAAGCTATTGTTTCTGTTTCAACCAATGAACCCATAAATGTTAGGCTCTTCTTCAATTCAAAAACTGATTTGATAAGAGCATTGAGAGTAGCTAGGGGTTTAGGTTGTGGAGTATCCTCGACAAGAGATTTCCCTTTGTCATTTGTGTGATAAGTCAGCATCAAAGGAGTACTGACTTGTGCTTTATGTGCTTTTTTCACTACTAATTATTTCCGAGTTCTTTCCTCAACTAATAGTTCAATATTCCTGTACTGTAATACTTTAGCCTTAAGATCTTGTTGATATTGGAAGATAATTTTCTTCTCTTCTAGGGAAGAGGTTTTGTTCAATACTTCAGAGAAGGAATTGGAACCCTGATAAATAGAATCATCAGGAGCAATTTGATGAGCATAGTCACTCTTCATATGCTCATGTGTGAAATGATTAGCTAAAAAGGATTTTGGATCATGCATCCTCCTAGGAGCCTCTACAAGATTCAGAGTGGTGTTTATTTTTCCAATCAAGGTTGCATGAGTTGAAGTCTGAATCACCAGAGATCCAAGATTAAGGGGGAACTTGGGCCACCATTTCCTTTCAGATCCAGTCAATTTGGGGAATACACCATCAATCACTGTTTGGAAAGATATCTCTTCCAACACCATTCTATCAGGTACAATCATGGCCAATAAGTGTGTTGTGTTGCTGCCCCAAATTCTAATGTAGTATAGATATTCTCCCACATACCAATCTCCCATTGTAGAAATTAGTGCCTTAGCTTGGATTGAATAAGTAGGAGCATCTTCCTTGAAGATCTTTTTATAGATGGAACCCATGAAGTGATCATAGATGTCATAAATGAGAGGTATGAATTTACACTCCCACAATGTAGTGCAGTAGATGTGGACTCGAGGTCCATCCCTTGTCCAATTCCACCCCATGGCAGGGAAAGGAAAAGTTGAACTGAAGACATCCATAACATAAGAAGAGAGGTAAAATGTCAGCTTCCTTGAGACATGATTCTTCTAGTACTTATCTATTTATTCCTTCAATTCCATTGAGAAAATCTGGGCCCAATTGAAAGAATCTCCCGTGGTAAGAACATGATGGGATAAGAGTTCCCACTCTGCTTTGAAGATTGTACAGTTCGACAATCCATATAGCCTGCACAACATGGATGCCAAAAAAGAGAAAGATTCCCTAAACCAGGATATAGGATACAGTCTATCAGCTTTAGGTGTAAAACAAGCAGGTTTTTCCATCCAGGACCTAACCATCTCATCAAAATTATACCGAGTTGCGAAGGACTCCAGGAATTGCTTATTAAGCAGTTGTTGGAGTTTTCTAAGTGCATAGGCTCTGGAAAATACCTCAGGTTGGAAAGAGGCCAAATGGGTTTGAGCCATGTCATTAAAGGAATGGTCATGCGGGTTAGAGTGGTCAATAATCCACTTGATGGCATCAATGTAAGGCATTAGGGAAGGCCTAGCCGCTATGGCATGGACCTGGGACTTACTGATGTTAACAAAGGCTTCCTGGTTGCGTTGAATTTCTGAGAAACTGTCATTATCAAATATGGTGTAAATTCGCGACCAATCTAGGTGATAGGTTTCAGAAACCATTCCATTGGTATGAGAGAAGATACCACTGTTTGGGTCCTTGTTTTTCAGTTCACTCCGGGGTGTTTTGGACTAGGTGTTCCTCAACATGGTTGAAAGAAAATGGAAATTTCTGAAAAAATGACGAAAAAGACAATTAATTAAACTGAATTTAGTTTCCAAATTTTGCACAAAGGATTGGTTAATAACTACCTGTAAATCGATGGAGAAAAGCAAATCCATTAACAAGGTCAAAAATCGCAGTAAAAAGCGTTCGCTGAGGGTAAAATTTGAAGTTTGAAAATGGTGAAAAGATAGTAAAAATTTGAAATATTTAACACAATATTATTAACAAAATCAATCTAGACAGTCGATCTCAAAGAAATAGATGGTTGAGATCAAAATGAGGAAAAGCGGAAAAGAAATTGCGAAAGTGAATTTTTGAAAATTTTGTTTTTGGCTTCTGCAATCCGCATTCCACATTGTGGGTTGTGGAATTGCGGAAGTGCGAATTTCAACTTGAGAGGTTTAATTTTTTCGTAGTCGAGAAAGCAGGGCAGGGAAAATTATACAAAAAATCAACCTTTCCGCAATCCTCATTGTGGGTAGCGGGATTGCGGAATGCAATTTCAATTTTCCTTATTTTGGTTTCCGATTTATGCAATCCGCATAGCAGAATGTGGAAATGCGGAAAGGTAAATGAAATTTTATTTACCTAACACTTTTCGAGTTCCGCAATCCGCATTTGCGGGTTGCGGGTTGTGGAAAGGAGAAATTCAAAACTTAAAAATTTTTGACATCCACAATCTGCAATGCGGATTGAGGATTGCAGAAACAACATGTTTAAAATAAAAAAATATGTTTTCCGCAATTCACAAAACACATAAAACCAAGATTTTTTAGCAAATTTTATTAAATCCAAAGCATAAAAAGACTTGGGAATAAAGACACCAATCATGACACCCCATAAACAAGATAATAAAATTTGAGATTCCCTTCGTAATAAGTAATTGGGATTCCCATTTTAATTAATAAAATGGGATCTGTTGTGCCTACAACAATACTCTTGATGTGCTCCTCTGTGAAATGATTGGCCAAGAAGGACTTTGGATCATGCATCCTCTTAAGGGCCTCCCCCAGCTTCAAAGGTGTAGTTCTCTTCCCAAGCAAAGTTTCATGGGTAGAGTTCTGAATCACCATTGAACCAAGGGTAAGGGGAAACCTAGGCCACCCTTTCCTTTTAGCTCCATTCAACTTAGGGAATACACCATCAATGATAGTTTGAAAATATATCGCTTCCATTACCTTTCAGTCAGGAACAATCCTGGGAAATAAGTGAACTATGTTTCTGACCCAGATTCTGATGTAGGAAAAATATTCTCCCACATACCAATCTCCCATCGTGGAAATTAATGCTTTGTAGTTTGGGCAGAAAAAGTGGGAGAATTTTGTTTAAAGATCTTATGATAAATAAATCCCATGAAGTGGTCACAGATGTCATAAATTAGAGGTATGTATTTATCCTCCCACAATGCAGAATAGTAAATATGGACTCGAGGTGCTTCCCTTGTCTAATTCCACCCCATGGCAGTGAAAGAGAAAGCCAAACAAAACACATCCATAACATAACCAAAGAGGTAAAATGTTGGATTTCTTGAGGCAGGAGTCTTCTAGTACTTTACAATGGCCTCCTTTAACATGACTAATAAAATTTGTGCCCAGTTAAAAGAGTTTCCTATGGTAACAACATGATGGGCCACAGGTGCCCACTCTGCTTTGAAGACTGAACAGTTTGGAAATCCATGCAGCTTGCACAACATGGTTTCCAACAAAGAGAAAGGTTATTTAAAATCGGAAATGGGATACAGTTTATCATATTTGGGTGTAAAGATAGCAAGTGTTTCCATCCGGATCATAGATCTCAAATAAATCGACGAACAATCTAAGAACAAGAAAAAGTGGAAAAAGAAATTGGGGAGGGGTTTTTTTGAAAAAAAAATATTTTGGCTTCCGCAATCCACAACACGCAATGTGGGTTGCAGAATTGTGGAAGTACAGATTTTGAATTTAGCATTTTATTGTTGAGAATGCGGAGTGGGAAAATTATAGGGAAAATTCGACCTTTCCGTAATCTACATTGCGGGTTGTGGAATGCGGGCTCGAAAAAGAAAAATGCGATTTCATTTTTTATTTGGGTTTCCGATTTCCACAATCTGCATTGTGGAATGTGGAAATTCGGAACTGAAAATCTGATTTTGTTGATTAAACACTTTCTGACATCCGCAATCCACATTTCGGATTGCGGAATTGTGGAAAGAAGGAATTGGATATTACCTCCATAAAATAGTGACTGGGGCTCCCATTTTATTAATAGTATGGATCCGGGCATAAGCTAAGTTCTAACATATAAAAAATGTTTGTCTCGACTTTTGTTTCCCGACAAGAAGGATTGGCTGCACCTTCATTTAGTGGATTATTGTGATAACGTTTATCCAACAATTCCCTATATCCAGAATGGAGAACAGAAGAAGGATCGACCGACCCTTCTTTCAGTCGAGAACGATTATGAAAATAATACGGGGGAGAAGAAGGGTCAGTCACCCCTTCATTTATGAGAGAATTGTAAAATTATTCAACCTACGAAGGATAGACCGTCAATTCATTTATATCCAAAATGGTGAACACTGGAAGAATACTTAATCTACGAAGGCTAGGATGAGAAATCCAGACTTTCAACTTCCGCTGTAAATAGTAGGGATCCGCCCCTTTGTTTAGTAGATAATTGTGAACACCCATATCCAGCAATTCACCTATATCCAGAATGGTGAACACAAGAAGGATTGACCAACCCTTCTTGCATTCTAGAACTATTATGAACCGGATTTGATCCAGGGCTTCCATCCACGATTTGATCATTTCATCAAAATTGAACTGGGTTGCAGAAGACTCCAGGAATTGCTTGGTAAGCAGCTATTAGCCGATGGAGAAAAGAAAATTCATTGACAGGATAAAAAATCGCAGTGAAATCCATTCGTAGAGAGTGAAATTCAAAGTTTGAAAATGGTAAAAAGAGATAATTAATTTTGAAATACTTAACAAAATATTACTAGCGAAATCAATCTGGATCGTATATCTCAAATAAATCGATGGACAAGATTAGAACAAGAAAAAGCAAAAAAGAAATTACGGGGGTGTTTTTATGAAAAAAAAATATTTTGGTTTCCGCAATCTGCAATCCGCATTGCGGGTTGCAGAATTGCGGAAGTACGGATTTCGAATTGAGCATTTTATTGTTTCCGCAATCCGAAGTCAAGAATGCGGAGTGGGAAAATTATAGGGAAAATTTGAGCTTTCCTCAATTCGCATTGTGGGTTACGGATTGTGGGTTCGGAAAAGAAAAATGCAATTTCATTTTTTAGTTGGGTTTCCAATTTCCGCAATCCGCATTGTGGAATGCGGAAATGGGGAAGGAAATATTTCAAAACTAAAAAAAAAAGGACGTTCTGCAATCCGCATTGCGGATTGCGGAAACGATGTATTTCAAAGGAAAAAACTAAGCTTTCCGCAACTCTCAAAATGCAGAAAAAACAAGGTTTATTCAACAATTTTATTGGATCCAAAGCATGGAAAAGTGAGAATGAATACATCAATCAATTAAACACATAATCAATATGAAATAATTGGATATTACCTCCAGAAATTAGTAACTGGGGATCCCATTTTATTAATAGTAGGGATCCGGGCATAAGCTCATTTCTAACATATAAAAAATGTTTGTCCCAACTTCCATTTCCCGACAAGAAGGATCAGTCTCACCTTTGTTTAGTGGATAATTGTGAACATGTTTATCCAACAATTCCCTATATCCAGAATGGAGAATGCAAGAAGGATTCACCGACCCTTCTTTCAATCGAGAACTATTATGAAAAGAATACGGGGCAGAAGAAGGATCACCCGCCCCTTCATTTATGAGGAAATTATAAAATTATTCAACCTATGAAGGATAGACCGTCAATTCATTTATATACACAATGGTGAACACTGGAAGAATACTGACCACAAAAAGGGTCAGCTGACCCTTCATTTGCAAGAGAAGTGTAAAAATATTTAATCTACGAAGGCTAGGATGAGAATTCCATACTTTCAACTTTCACTATAAATAGTAGGGATCCGCCCCTTCGTTTAGTAGATAATTGTGAACACCAATATCCAGCAATTCACCTATATCCAGAATGGCGAACAAAAGAAGGATTGAACGACCCTTCTTGCATTCTAGAACTATTATGAGTAAAGTACTAGGCAGAAGAAGGGTCAACCGCCCCTTCCTTTATGAGGGAATTGTAAAAATAGACAAATTGTAGAAAGAGCGACCGCTCTTTCTCTACTCAAATATTTCTACTTGCAAGCAAATTGTGCGGAGCAATGTTCCTATGAAATTTGTGTTTAGAGTGTTGATATCTACTTCTTCCATTGCTAAAAAACAACCCTAGAGGAAGGAGCAAACACTCTTTCTCCTCAGCATCTATTTCCAACACCCTTTTTCTAAACAAAAATTTCGACTTTCCAACAATCTCTTTGTAGCAAAACTTCTATAAATTTTGTTGTTAAAATGTCGATATCTAATTTCCAGGGTGACATGTGGAACACTCAGATTGTGACACGTGGCATATTTGATGTCTACAATTAGTTTAGCTATTGTTTAAAAGAATATTACAGATATTAAAGGTACCATTTCACTATAAACCTATGGAATTAAGTTATAGTAAATCCAATGCAAGAGAAGAAACATCGAGGGGAAAACCAAGAAATACATGACCTTCAATAATACTCTTTTTATAATAATCCTATTGAGAATGTTTTATTAAAAATGATTGTTTTCAAACTTAAAAATTAAGTCATATTTATATAACCATGTATATTATGCAAAGTAAAGTAAGGTAATTTACAAACATTGCTTGGAAAATCAACACAACTCCATTTTCAAATCTATACAAAATAGCTAAAATGCACTTCCAAGAAAAATGTGGTTGTTAACACCCAAAAAGTGCTCACTACCTCATCTACCCCATTGCATGACTCATTTGTCCATATTTTCTACCATGTTTGTCTACAAAACCTTAAAACCCCATTAAAAAGCCTCCAAAAGGCCAAAAAACCATTAAGAAAGCCTCCAATGTTGTTCCTTTTTCTTTCTCCAAAGGGTTTTGGAAATGGGCCAAAGGGGCACTCAAGTGTGAAAGTAGCTCAAGGGTGAGCTAGGGTTTTAGGAGTGATTTTGGCAGAGTAAGGATACAGATGATTGTGGATATGAAATGAGGGGCATCCATCACCTATTTATAGGTTTTTAGTGGTGGAGTGTTGGCCCATGGTTTTGGGCACCATATGGTTTAGGTCAGCTGTATAGGGTTTTTGCTTCCTTTTTTCCTCTTTTCCTCTTTTTTATTCCCTTTTTAGAGGTTTTTTGCTATTTTGGAGGAATTTGGGATTATTTTGGGGGAAAAATGGGTTTTTTTGGCCTTTTGGAGGCTTTCTTAATGGTTTTTTTGGCCGTTTGGAAGCTTTTTTGGCTTTTTGGAGGCTTTTTTGGCCTTTTGGAGGCTTTTTAATGGGGTTTTAAGGTTTTGTGGGAAAATATGGTAGGAAATATGGACAAATGAGTCATGCAATGGGGTAGATGAGGTAGTGAGCACTTTTTCCTGAGTCCAACTCAGGTTCCCTACCTCAACACATGAGGCCCAATCTTGGCTGCACAAGATTGGCTTGGAGAATTTCTCATGATGTTGTACATTTAACATTTATGTATGATAAAATTCCTTTTGGACTAATGAATGCAGGAGAAATATTTTAGTGAGATATGGATATATCCTTTGTGGGAGAAAGAGATAAATTTATTGTAATATATCTGATGACATGATTGTTTTTTCTAAGACAGATGAAGAGCATTTATCTCACTTGAAGCAAACATTCAATAAATGCAAAAGATATGGATTATCCCTCAATCCCAAGAAATCACATTTTTCCTTATAGGAAGGAAATTCGTTGGTACACATTGTCTCCAAGGATGGAGTAAGAATTGATCCAAAAAAGTGGTAGCTATACAATCAATAGAGATTCCCATAAAAAAAAAGTATAGTCCTTCATGGGAAAGATAAATCCTAAGTAGATTTATTCCCAATCTGGCTGAGATGACAAGAAATTCTACTAATATGATAAAGAAGGACAATGGATTCAAGTGGACCAAATAATCAAGGGAATCTTTGAGCAACTCAAAAGGTCTTTGGGAGAGGCCCCTATATTGATAAGTCCATATTACACAAACCTTTCCTTGTTTTATATTTTACTTCATCTAACACTATTGCAACTGTATTTCCCCAAAAGAACCAAGAGGGATATGAAGAACCCATTGCATTTTTCAGTAACGCATTGAGAGATGCATAATTGAAATACAACTTGATGGAGAAACAAGACTATGCCATGGTGAAAGCACTGAAATCCTTCAAATGTTACTTGTTACACTCGCATGTGGTTGCTGATGTGCCACAGAGTACTGTAAAGACACACTCATCCAAACAGACAGCGAGGGAAGGAGAGGTAAATGGATTTCTAAAATACAAGAATATGAATTGGAGATCAAACACGGGACAAGGATTGGAAAAACTATTGGCTAAATCAAATTGTGAAGAAGTAGATCTAAATCGGATGGCAGAACTAACAGAGGAAGGAAAAATAGAAATGAAGAAGATCTACAAGGAGATGTAATGAAAGTATATCCATTTTTTTTAATCTCCATGGTATAGAGATATTGTCTTTTATTTGATGCATGTTGAATTTCTAGAACATATGATCAATTTCTGGGATAGATCTTTGAAATTTCAAGCTGTTAAATATTGTATATGGGATCAATGCCGTTACTGGAAGGATCCTCGAGGTATATTGATAAATTTTGTGATAGAGTGGGAGACAGAAGGAATTATTACAGAGTTCCACAAAGGCATATGTGGAGGACACCATGCTTGGAGATCCACAACATACCATAAGTTCTAATAGTTGGATACTATTGATCCAAATTGTTTGTTTATGCTAATAAAATGATAAGAGCATGTGTTGAGTGTCAATTATTTCTAGGTAAGCTGAAATTGAATCCTTTTCCTTTGAAACCAATCAAGACATCTGCTCCTTTCTCACAATGGGGTATATACTTCATTGGAGAAATAAATCCAAATTCTAGTGGACAACACAGATGGATCTTGAAAGAAACTGATTATTTCGCAAGGTGTGTTGAGGCTATTCCAACTAGGTTAGCAAATCACACAGTAATCATAAAATTATTGGAGGAGAATATCTTGTATATATTTGGATTCCCAAGAAAAATCAGTGTTGATAATGCTTAGGCATTTAGGTCAGTGAAAATCATAGAATTCTTCCAGAGGTATAATATTGAATTGGGGCACTCCACTCCATAATATCCTTAGGGAAATGGATTGGCTGAGCCATCCAACAATAGACTGCTCAGAATAATCAAGAAAATGTGGTCTGAAAACAAGAAAAAATGGGTGTAAACTTAAGATATGTTTTGTGGGATGATAGGATAAGTGTAAAAAGGTCAATTGGAACCTCTCCATTTTAGCTAGTATATGGAAATGAGGCAATTTTGTCAATTCAATTGGGACTTCCTGTGATAAAACTGATCCAAAATTAATTACATGAGAAAAATGACATGGTCAAGATAATATATCAGTTGGTAGAGATGGAGAAGGAAAGAGAGTAGGTCAGTGTTAAATTGAAAGAACATCAGAAAAATATGAAGATCACTTCTGATAAAAAAAGACTATAGAAAGAGACTTCAAGCCATGAGACATAGTGTTGAAATGGGATGCCAAAAGAGAATATAAAGGAAATCATGTAAATTTTTATAACCTTTGGATGGGGACCTACACCATATCATTAGTATAAGGGAACAATACCTATATTCTTGCAAAACTAAATGGTGAAATCAAAGAGGTTGTTATCAATGGCAGGTTGCTCAAGCATTTCTTTATGTAATGAAATCTAAAAGGAACACTTGCTAGATATGTACATAGTAGAATAGAATCATTTGAATTTTGATTTTCTTTCTTTTAGTTTATTTCCATAATTTCCATTTCCATTTTTACATTACCAAGCTTGTAAATATGTTTCAAAGCTAAGAAGTTTCCTCAATGTGTAAAATTCTCTGAGAGAAAGAGACACCATAACCCAACAATGAAGGCACTAATTTGTAGTTCTCAGCAGTTTGTGAAACAAACATCTATTCTCGCTGAAGCCGATGTTATCACTAAGAAATTTCAAATATTTTCAGGGGTTTCATTAACCTCAAATATCATGTAAGGCTAACAAATGCTACATTTATCCCTCAGGAGAAGGTTCTTCAAGCGAGCGTCGCGGTAGAAAAACCATGGGGCAATGATCGAGTGCTAAGGAATTGGGTTCTAAATGGAATTAATGGAACACCATAATATCTTATCAATTCTATGGTTGAGATCAATGGCGCCCCCATAAAGTATGAGGGAGATAAGTAAATGCATCAACGAGCTAATCAAAGAAAGAGGGTGAAAGATCGATGGCTCAGATTGATAGTCTGGCGATAAATTGCACAATGGATAATTTTGGCCCAAGGATGCGTTGCCTTCCCGAAAAAAAAGACACATGGAAGAAAATGATATATCGTGCCTCCCTAGAGCACTTCTTCAATACCATTAGTCCCGTTAGGAATTACCACTTATGGAAATTGGGGTGGTTTCTGCCCGAAGTTAATTTTGTAGAAAATATCCTTACATGCAAAAGGGTGAACAATTGGAATCCAAGTCAACCTACCTCTAGTGGGCATGTTCCAAAGAGGGCCCCATTGACATTATCCCCTCACCATCAAGTGCCAAATAAAAATCCACCAAGTGGAAAATATTCAAATCTATTTAGTCGTTAAGTGATAAGTTCGCAATTTCAAAACCATTTTTGTTTATCCAAAGAAAACTCTGGAACCAATATCCATTGTACTTGACTAGATTGAGTCCACAACCAACAGTCCCAAGGGACCCTTGAGTCTAACCACCGATTATTTACTGGTCTAACCACATCACTCATTTTGCATTTTGATAAAAGTGTTAAAGTTTTACCCTCCATTGCGCAGTAAAAAACATTTTAAATCCACCGTTAAATAATCTCATTTAAAATGTCTTAGAAGCCTAAAGATAGGCTCCCCAAACCCAAGTTTGTTGGAAACGAACATTTGTATGATCATCATGCCAAAAATTTTGATACAATTGTAACCAATTATGACCTAAATTCTACCCTTCAAGAAGCATGTGCTCCATCCTTTGCAGATCAAGACCCATGTTGCATATGTGACTCGAACATAGATAGATATGTTTTTCCATGTATGGTTCACTTCCCTGAGTTTGTATCATGGTGCTCTGCCCAATATTCACCCAACAAAAGATCCATCCTATACTCTAACCATTCCAAGACCATGTGCACCATAGAAGTTGATACCCTCCATAAAATGTTTTATATTCTAAAATTTCTTGCCATGCAAACCATAAATGAAAAGAACCTGGCAGCTTCTTACCAAACATTAAAACCTTATTACATAAAACAATTTTTATCTAAACACCTAAAAAAGGGAATTGCAGTCCGTGAATCCCCAACCCCATATAACATTGTAGTCTTCTTTGAGAGCTCCAAAAAATCCATATCATTGATATTCAGAGTTCTAGGATATGAATATGTGCCTAAACCAAGGAAAGAGTATACAATAATAATTCCTCCTTCGAATATGTGCCTAAACCAGAGTGGGTATAGATTGAAAACAAAGAGAGTTAGAAAGAGGTCCTGGAAACTCATAAAATATTGGAAGAGCAAGGTACTATAGAACAATTATTAGGAAAAAAGAGAGGAATAGAGGAGCTCCAAAAATATATGGAGGTACATCACCCTAACCAAGGTTCCCAAGCAAAGAAATATAGAACATAGATTGAAGGGGAAGGCCAAGCACTATTGGAGGAGGGTGAAACTGAAGAGCTCCCAAGAGAGTTGGAAGAATTGATAACACAACCATCAACTAGCACAATAGGGCCACCAATTAAATATACTCATTACCCCTATTTAGAGTTTAAAATACCTCAAGGTTTGCAAGAATCCCCTTCAGGAGGCCCTGTAATAGTCAAAGAATATCTACAGACAAAGTATAGAGGGATCATAGAAAAGGAGTATGAAATTAATTAATAATATCAGGAAACAAATACCAACAACAAAAAGAAGGATCCTCACTATGGCAGACCATCAAGAGGACACTTTTAGATTTTTTTTCATAAAGCCTAAAGTGACAAGACCTTCAAATCTCAGTGAATGGAGGGAAGAGGAGCATACAATATATTTTAAGAATTTTGGAAGGCTTAATAAGTTATACTTTTACAAACAAGCCAATGATACGATATGCATTGAGGTGGTAAATTCGGCTAAAGAATATAGGAATTTTAGGACAACTTTAGAAAAGGTCGAGCAACTAGGGTATAATACAGTAGATGAAACTCAAGTTAAATCATTGATCCAAAAGAAGGATAATGAGATAACCCAACTAAGAAACCAATTAAAAAGTCCCACCACCCAGCCAGTTCAGACTCCTAAACTAAGGCAAGTTCAAATAGAGAAAGAGTGGATTTATGCAAGTATGATTCAATACAAAAAGATGGCAGAGGAGAGGGAAAGTTAGATAAATGAATTGAAAATAAAATATCATCCATAGAGATGCAAAGGAAACACTTGATTCCTAATCCCAATCCCTAAAGATCATCTCCTAAAGGACAGATTGAAAAGGAGGTTGAGAAGGAAGCTTTAGAAAAGGAAGTGATTGACATAATGGAAGAAGATACTCTAGTTCAACAACCAACTCAACAGCCAGCTCAGGAACTAGATGATATGTTAGGATATTTAAACACTTAGGAGTTAGTTAATATCAACTTGTGTAATATATCCGTTAGGTAAAGTGTGTTTCTTTAGTATGTTGATGTATATGTAACTTCAGAATGTATTTCATCTATGTATTTCATATATATTTATTGTACCCTTATTAGAGATGTGTTATTCCTCTATAAGGAAGTGTCGTCATGTGGATTGATAAGTGTCGCAAGTGTGTGTACTTGCCGATGGGTTATTAGACCACCATGTGTGGGGTCGGCCCTGAAATATATATTATATTGTGGATGTATCTAGATAGACAAGTTGGCCCCATAGTGTAACTAGGCAAACATGTTAAGTATAAATAGAGATCGGGAGATCTCTATTTGGATCATTCGGAAAGTCACACTTCTCTCACTCAGAAAGTGGCGCACTAGTGAGGAGGAGGATCATCTGCTACTAGGAGACTATCTCAAGTGTATTTTGGTTGTACTTTGGTTGAGCCATTGCTCTCGCTATCTCTGAGGAAGTTGTGAGGTTTTTCACCTTAGGGTTTTCCCCATGAAAACTCTATGTCTCTTGTCTCTCATGCTTTTGATTCTTATGATGCTTGTCATGCTTATTGTGATTGTTATGCATTGATATACTGTATATGTTATTCTTTCAGTAAAGATCCAAGAGTATTGTGAATTAATACTCAAAAGTTAACATGGTATCAGAGCTAACCTGAGAAGAAGACATTTTGCAGTGACAGAAACTTGAGTTTCTTGTTTATTGGGTTTATCTCCACAGATTTTGGAAAAGCAGTATAGTAGATTGACTCTACTCATCAAGGAGAATCTATCTATCCAATCAGAATTCAATTCTTAGCATTTTCAGATTTGGCCCTAAAAGTTAGGGTTTCCACAAAAATAGGAATTTTGGGAATCTGAAGACATAGCTGGAAGCTCCTTGCAAAAATCAAATTTTAGAGCTTTGTATCGAGATTTTTGGCTGGGTAGATCTCCGGGAAACCCAAACCCTAATTCAGAGCTCTCCCCAGTGAACCCGGGAGGACAAAAAGACAAATATGAAGGGTAAAGCTTTGCTGATCTGAAATTCTGAATGCACCAGGCTGATCAGTTCATCAAGGTGAATCTTTCTATCGTTTCAGAAAGTTGAAATTCACATTTTGAATTTTTAGGGTTTTTTCGACAAACCCTAATCCGGGACCAGATCCAGTTTTCAGCATTTCAAGTGGTAAGACCTAAATATTTTCTATTTCCATTTAAGGTACTCTTTAAGATGTCTCACCACACCAAGCTTGAGGATAAGATTGAATGGGATGATAACTTCTGAGCTTGGAAGTATAGGATTGGGTTAATCCTGGAAGAGAATGAGCTGGACTCATATATAAAAGAAGACATCCCTATCCGAGAGGATGAAGAGGCCAAGGTATTGCATAAGAAGAACTTGGTCAAGACAAAGAGAATCATTGCTAATTCTATCAAAGACCATCTCATACCCAATGTGTCTGCTCTAAAGACACCCAAGGAGATGTTTGACTCTTTGACCAAGTTATTTGAAGGGAAGAACATAAATCGGAAGATGACTGCAGAATCAATTGAAAGGGGTCAAGATGTTGAATGGAGAAACCATTCAATCTTACTTCTCCAAGGTCTCTCAGATCAAGGAGCAACTTGAAGCTATGAATGAAGTAGTGGACAATGGTGAAGTTGTTATGACCACTCTGAATGGCCTACCTAGGTCATGGGACTCCTTTATTCAAGGAATCTGTGCAAGAAAGAAATTGATCTCTTTCAGTAAACTATGGGAGGAATGCTCTCAAGAAGAAGCTATACTTGTAGCTCGTGAGGAAAAGATGGGAGGAGAAGATCAAGTTCTTGCAACTCACACCAAAAGAAGCAAGCCCAAGAAGGAGCACTCTCACTACAAGAGATCCTATCAAAAGAATAAGAAGGATCTAAGATGCTTCACATGCAATGATAAGGGTCACTTTGCTTCAGATTGTCCCAAGAACAAAAGGAATAATAACAACAACTCTATCAAGAAGAAGAAGGGCAGCAAAAGAAATTTCCATGCTCATACTGTCGAGGATGATGAACCTCCAAAGCAGAAGGCTAGGGCAGAAAGTGATGATAGTGATGATGACTCATCAAGTGAAGAAGAGTATGTTCTAATCTCTGCTCTCACAGGTACTATCTCCCATGGTTGTAATGATTGGTTGATTGATAGTGGGGCTTACAAACACATGAATGGGTTTAAGGAATCTTTTGTGAATCTATCTGAACATGAATCACCCCATAAGGTGAAACTTGGGGATGATTATCAATACCCAATCAAAGGAAGTGGTGAAGCCTCCTACAACCTAGATTCTGGAAAACCTTTGAAGATGAAAGAAGTTATTTATGTACCTGGGCTCAAGAAGAATCTTCTCTCCATCGCTGCATTGGATGCAAAAGGTATGAGGGTTGCAATTGTGGATGGCCAAGTCCTAATGTGGCCAAAGGGTAAAACAATTGATGAGGCAGTAATGGTTGGAGAGCAAGAGGGAGGATTGTACAAATTGAAGGGACAACCTGAACTTGCTATGGTGACATGAAGACAAAGATTCATCCATAGTCATAGATCACATGGAGGTATGTATAATTTGTTTTTGCAAAAGTTAACTAATGAGTTATGCAAATCATTGAGAAGAACAAGAACACATTGCTAGACATAACTAGCAAATATGGTGACCAGGTATGTGTTTCTTATATCATAGGATCTATTATATAAGTATGCATGACATGATTGATGATGTTTATTCATGAAGTCATAGGTTTGAATAATCATGGGTATATGCATATTACGTGTCTTACCTTATTTAATGTAATGACTAGCCAGAAGAGTCATAGGTTTGAGTAATCACAGGTTTAGACATGTTATGACTAACCATAAGAGTCCTATATAAACCTTGAATGCTAATGCTTATTATTTCTGTTTGAAATGATCATGACTATACATGCTTGAGATTATTTTGTTTTGATAATATTGAGAATATACTAATGAATGTATGATTTTGTATGAGATTACAAGGATAACACAATCATGATACTAATAAGCATGCATAGGGACCAAGGATGAATATAAGTTCAAGGACAGGTAATCCAGGAAGCAAAGATCAAGAGGGAGCACACTCCAGCAGTTTCTGCAAGGATGCAGATATTCAGAGGGAGTTGACCTTCTTTCTACATTCCACAACAGAAAGGTGTAGAAGAAGCTACTTCAGATTAGGACTCCAGCAGCTCCTGCAAGGAAGCAAAGACTCAGAGGGAGTCCACCCAACAAACAAACAAAGATAAGTATTTTAATTATCATTTCTTGCATATTTGTTTGTTTAAATAAAATTGTTCAATGATACATATGCTTATGTTCCTAGACTTAGGATATGTATTTTGAATATTTGCATTAATGAACAAGATACTACTAATATGCATATGATGGGTAAGTGGCCTATGGAACTGTACAACATTCCATTGCTACTTATCTAGAATGAAACCTCTTTGCTGACATGTTGGTAGTTGTGCACACTCTTAACAATGTTCTGGTAGAGATTGGAAGACATCTAGAAAGTTACGGGATATGGATAATTGTTGTATTGAAGCATTGGCTAAGATAATTGCATGACTGTATGACATATTTCGTTATGTGTAAGAATTTGCTCTGAAAACTACGAGATGTTTTCTAATCATCCAATTTAACTTGTTGTGTAGAAAGATCGTATACCATCACCTACAAAAGAAGGACTACAACATTTGTTCAGCAACAAATTTATCTATTGAAGATATTGAAGTTCCCGGGATATGGGAAGAATGCCATGATCCGTCGATCATGAAGAATGATGTTTGGGATGTAGTCCCAAGATCTGAAGGGAAGTTTGTTATGACTTCCATATGGATCTATCAGATCAAGCATGCTGCAGATGGCAACATAGAGAAATATAAAAGTGATGAAATAGAAAATACACCAGTTGGATGTCAAGATTGCTTTCTTGAATGGTGTAGTTGAAGAGGAAGTATATGTGGAGCAGCCATTCGGTTTTGAAATACATGACACGGAGTCATATGTGTGCAGATTGAATAAATCCTTGTATGGCTTGAAGCAAGCTCCCAGAACTTGGTATGGTAGGATGGACAGTTTCCTATCTAGTTTGGGCTTTACCAAGAGTAAAGCGGATTCCAATCTTTACTACAAGGTTGAGGAAGGGAATCCTGTGATTCTATTCCAGTATGTGAATGACTTATTTGTAACAGGAGATGACAGATTGATTGCAGATACTAAGAGGAAGCTTGCTGCCGAGTTCGATATGAAAGATTTGGGAATGATGCATTATTTCTTAGGTATGGAGGTGTGGCAGAATGCAGGTGGGATCTTCCTTGGTCAAGGGAAGTACACAGTAGATATCCTGAAGAGATTCGGGATGATGGACTGCAAGGATATGGCCACACCTATGGCATCGAATCTGAAGCTTCTATGTGATGCTTCATCTGATCCTGTTGATGTCTCCATGTATCATCAGATGATTGGGTCCTTGATGTACCTAACGAATACGAGAACAGATATTTGCTTTGTGGTGAACACATTGAACCAGTTCCTGATGGATCTGAGAGATGTTCACCTAGTTGATGTAAATCATATTCTAAGGTACCTGAAGGGTATAGTGGATTATGGGCTCAAGTATGAGGCAAATCAAAAGTTTAACCTACAGGGTTATGTTGACTCAGATTGGGCTAGCAGTGCTGCAAATAGGAAAAGCACATCTGGGTGCTACTTCAGTATGGGATCAGGTGTGATCTCTTGGTTTAGCAGGAAGCAGTCCTGCGTAGCACTGAGTACAGTTGAGGAAAAGTATGTTGCATCATGTTCAGCTAGTTGTGAGGCAGTATGGCTACGGAAGCTATTGTCTGAGTTATTTTCTACTGGTATCTTTTGTGATAACCAGAGTTGTGTGAAGCTATCCGAGAACCCAGTGTTTCATGACAGGTCGAAACACATAGAGATCAAATATCACTATATCAGGGATATGGTGCAGAGAGGAGCTGTGAAGCTCCTGTATGTTGCGACGGACGAGCAGATTGCAAATGTGCTAATGAAGCCACTAGCTAGGGTGAAGTTCGAGTACTTCAGGGAGAGGCTTGGCATTCTTCATATTGATGAGACTTCGAGGAAGAAGTGATGGACACATTTGCAGAAGCCATTCCAAGCATGTTGGAAGGAGGATCCTTCACATGGATGTGGATGTAAGCGCTGGATGATGAGCATCAGGACGATGCTCCAGTTACTGCTCTGTATATGCATCAGGAGGATGTTGGATATGATCAATTGGATCATTTATATGTATATGTATGTATGCATCATGTTGGATGCTGGATATGATCAGTTGGATCATTTATATGTATATGTATGTACGCATCATGTTGGATGCTGGATATGATCAGTTGGATCATTTATATGTATATGTATGTATGCATCATGTTGGGTGCTGGATATGATCGATTGGATCATTTGTATGTATTTTTTATATGCATCATGTTGGATGCCTGGACCATGTATCTGTATATGTATCAGGTGGATACATTGTATGATCAGGTAGATCATGTATGTTGATATGTATCATGTTCGATCAGGTGGATCATGTATTTGTATTTTTATTAGGCGGATACATTGTATGATCAAGTGGATCATGTATGATGATATGTATCAGGTAGATACTTGGTATGCATCAGGTAGATGCATTGTATGATCATGATGATCATGGATGATGAGCTTCAGGATGTTGCTCCAGATGATATGCAGCAGGATGTTGCAGTGATGATGATCAGGATGATCATGTGTACATCAGGATGATGTATGGTGAGTATCAAGTTGATACTCTATGGCCATGGATCAGGTTGTGCAGATGAGCATATAATTTGGCTCTGGAAGATTTGCAGATAGTCTTTCGAGGTTTTGCCTATGGCATATAATTTGGCCCTGGGATATCTGGAAAATGCTCTTTCGAGGTTTTTCTCTGCTAGGACATATAATTTGGCCCTGGGATATCTGCAGATAGTCTTTCGAGGTTTTGCCTATGGCATATAATCTGGCCTTGGGATATCTGGCAGATGGTCTTTCAAGGTTTTGTCCTATGGAATATAATATGTCCCTGGGAGATCCGATAGGTTGGGCTGTGTGCCTGTAATAAGTCCTGGGATGCTCTTGCGAGGTTTTTCCATGACCACATATAATCTGTCCCTGGGAGATCATATAGGTAGAGTTGTGTGCTCATAACAGCTTGGGATGCTCTTGCGAGGTTTTGTGGTGACCACATATAATCTATCCCTGGGAGATCCTATAGGTAGAGTTGTGTGCTCGTAACAGCCTGGGATGCTCTTGCGAGGTTTTGTGGTAAGGTCACATATAATATGTCCCTGGGAGATCCTATAGGTAGAGCCGTGTGCTCGTAACAGTCCTGAGGATCCTAGAGGTTTTGTGGTAAGGTCACATATAGTATGTCCCTGGGATGCTTTTTCGAAGTTTTGTGATGCACGTAATAAGTCCTGAGGATTCCACAGTATGGCCAGTGATGATGAAGATCTGCAGGTGGTGGGCCTACATCCAGTATGAAAAAGGACTGGCTCTGTAGAACTTCCTATGATGAGTAGAGTCAAATATTGGTAGAGATAGCAGCAATAGTGACGATGACGATGACGATGCATCGATGATGATGATCCCGAGAAGAGGACTTGTCTAGCAGATCTATGTCAAGAAATACCTTCCTAGTTAAGAGGGAGTGTTGATGTATATGCAATTTCGGAATGTATTTCATATATATTTATTGTAACCTTATTAGAGATGTGTTATTCCCCTATAAGGAAGTGTCGTCATGAAGATTGACAAGTGTCGCAAGTGTGTGTACTTGCCGATTGGTTATTAGACCACCATGTGTGGGGTCGGCCCTGAAATATATATTATATTGTGGATGTATCTAGATAGATAAGTCGACCCCATAGTGTAACTGGGAAAACAGGTTAAGTATAAATAGAGATCTCCGATAGACAAGTTGGCCCCATAGTGTAACTGGGAAAACAAGCTAAGTATAAATAGAGATCGGGAGATCTCTATTTGGATCATTCGGAAAGTCACACTTCTCTCACTCAGAAAGTTGCGCACTAGTGAGGGGGAGGATCATCTGCTACTAGGAGACTATCTCAAGTGTATTTTGGTTGTACTTTGGTTGAGCCATTTCTCTCTCTATCTCTAAGGAAGTTATGGGGTTTTTCACCTTAGGATTTTCCCCACGGAAACTCTGTGTCTCTTGTCTCTCATGCTTTTGATTCTTGTGATGCTTATTGTGATTGTTATGCATTGATATACTATATATGTTATTCTCTCAGTAAAGATCCAAGAGTATTATGAATTAATGCTCAAAATTTAACATAGTATGCATTAGTATGCATTTGTAATATTTAATCCAATAGTCACGATATGTTCTAGACATAGAGTGATCCGATGGTTCAACTTTTCTTAGATCATACCTACACTTGATCCGTGGCTTAATACCCCATTGGTCTATGATCTCTATTTAAAGAGCATGGAGGTTCATTGGTTAGTTGATCGATTATGAGAAGCTCATTTGTAACTTTCTTTCTTTTGCATAATAAACTGCTCCGTAGAAGCTATTTGGCTGGGGCCGTGGATTGTTCCTCTCTAGAGGGTTTTAACCACGTCAAAACATCGGTGTATTGATCTGTGATCTATTTGTGTGAAGTGGTTTCTCTAGGTGTTCGGTATTTTGGGAGTACCCTGTGTACCCGAACATGGTATCAGAGCGTTTATGAAGAGCCGCTTCCGGTTATGATCTAGATCTTGAACAGTTGTTGCTGAAACTTGAAAGGGTTTCTGGTTTTGAAATTTCTGTGCATTTATGGGTTGTGGGAGGTGTTCCATTGCATCCATAGCACCGTTTCCTTTTGGAGATACTTTTCATTTGATCGAAAACGATTTTCGGTTGCTTCAGAAACACGTATTTCATCAGATCGGAAGGTATAATGTTACAATGACGTTTTAATTTTATTTTTAAAATATCTCATATTTTATCAGTTTTTATTATTAGATTTTTTTTAGTTTCGGATTGTTGCTTTCCCTGTCTCCGTATGCTCTTTTTTGTGCACCTTGTGCGATCGCGGCGAATCAGAAACAAAGAGAAAACGTAGACTATCCGGGAAAGCTAACGAGAGCTAATCCCAAAAGTGTGGAATTTTTTGTTTTTGTTTCTGTTTGCAGTGTGATTTGCAGGAAAAGAGGCAAGCATGGAAACTGAGAGAGAAGAGTTAAAAAAAAAAGCCCCCTTCTTCCTTCCCTTCTTTTACGTACCTTTTAATATTAGCTCACTTGGTTCAAAGTTGTTTTATTCCTTAATTGGTCTTCAGTTCAAATCTTATTAAGTTACTTAAAAAAAAAAAGGTGCATGCAATTTCTAATTTTAAGTTACTTTATTGTAAAAGTGCATCTCACTTAAATAAAAAATAAAAATAAAAAGTGAGTCACTTAAGTTCCTTATTTTTGCTGCACTATTTAAAGTAACATCATTGTAAAAGTGGAAATCACTTATTTTACAAAACTGATTCACTTAAAGCAACTTTCTTATAAAGTGATTTTCAAAGGTTCATCTTGGGAAGAGGGGAGTTCTTTTTTTTAGATGGAAATTCTGTATTTGCCACGTCCTATTGGGGACATCTTCAACATTTTCTTTGATCAAGCATAACTTCATCATACCGAGTCAATTTTTAGTGTCTTTTTTTTGAAACCGCCTGTTTTCTCGAGATCTTCGCATCTAGACTATTGGTTCCTATTTTTACAGCCATTAATTTACAATATGGCCACCCCTTGTGATACTCTACTTACCAGTTCCAACTATTTCTCATGGAAATATCATATGGAGGATGTTCTACAAAGTAGGGGACTTTTCAGAATTACCTCAGGGAAAGAAACAGAACCCACTGATGATGATAAGAAAATAAAATGGGAAAATAGATGTGATGAAGCTCGTGGATTGATTGGGATGTCAATCTCTACTGATTTGCAATTCTACATATCTGGAATTGATGAACCTGATACCGCTTGAGAAAAGTTGGAAGCTGTGTTTGGTAAACACAATGAAATTCGAGGTCATCAACTCAAAAATGAGTTGATTTCTTTAAATCCAAGTGATTTTTCATGCATTCAAGATTATTTATCTAAGTACAAAACTCTTAAACTCTTATGTGAAGAATGCAAGATTAAGAGGGAAGACAAACAATGCATTTATCATATTCTTTCAAAACTTGGACCTACATATTCTATTTTTGTATCTACATTTTACTCCATGAAAGAATCCTTGAATGTAGCTAGCTATCAAGAGCCTAGTCTTGAACCCTTTTGTGACTCCTTGATTAGAGAGCAAGATAAGATCATTCATCTTGGAATGATTAGCAATGCAGATACATCTGGGAAAGCCTTATTGTCCCAACAGAAAGAAAAGTCCAAGCCTCCCAAGAAACAAAATTTTCGCAATAATAAGTCAAACAAGGGTCCCAAACCCTCTCATTCAACTCCTTATTTAAAAAATGACAAAGGATCCAAGCCAAAAGGAAAGAAGACTGAGCATCATTGCAACTATTGCGGGAAACATAATCATGATGAATCTAAGTGTTTCAAGAAGATGGAAACCTTGGAAGCAACAATGAAGAAGCACCACATCAGCCTAGATTTGCCTTCAGAATCTATCTCTCATGGACATGCACTTTGTGCTTCTGGTTATTCTTATATTGCATCTTCTTCTTCTAGTTCAAATGAATGGCTCATTGATTCTAGAGCATCTTATCATATAGCAAAGGATCAAGCCATCTTTTCTACTATGCATGAATGTAACACCAAAAAAATATTTGTTGGTGATGATAGATCTCTAAGTGTTGTAGGATTTGGAACAGTTCCAGTAGATAATGGTCATTTTAGTGATGCACTATGTGTTCCAAGAATTTCCTGCAATTTGTTATCAGTCTATCAAATCACTCATTCTAGTGAAGGTAAAAATGTGATGTTTACACCTCACCAAGTTGTAATCAAGGATTTTAAAGATCCTCAACATGTCCTAGCTACTGAAATTGTTTATGATATTACCAAGTTGTACAAGTTTAACAACTTTGGGTCATCGCATTTTCCTTCAGTTTTTGTTGCTCATAGTGATAACTTGAGCAAACTTTGGAATGAGCGATTTGGTCACTTAAATTATCGCTCGTTGCAACAACTATGTAAAGACAATATGGTGACAGGTCTTCTGATGGTATCTTGCAGGGATGGTGTTTGTTTTGGTTGTGTACTTGTAAAACATCATCGGGGCAGTTTTGACAAACATGCTTCTTGGCACGCCTCGGTTCCCTTGGAGCTTGCACATAGTGACTTGCGTAGTCCTCTTCCATCTACTTTCTTTTTTGGTTTCAAATATTTCTTAACTTTCATTGATGATTACTCCAGACGCACTTGGGCTTATTTCCTAAAACTTAAGAGCGAAGTATTTAACATGTTCTTGGCCTACAAGGCCCTTGTTGAAAAAAAATCTGGTCATCGAATTATTAAGTTAAGATCCGACAATGGAGGAGAATATGTTAACAACAAGTTCACTACTTTCTGCACTGAACAATGAATCCAACAACAACACACTGTTCCATATACACCACAACAAAATGGTGTAGCTAAACGGAAGAACCGCACTTTAAAAGAAATGGCTAATTGTATGATCCAATCTAACGGATTAAGTCTTCAATTTTGGGCTGAAGCCATAAATTGTGCAAATTACATAGTTAATCGCACCCCCACTAAAGCTTTACAAGGTATCACAACGAAAGAAGCATGGAGTAAAACTAAACCTAATGTAAGTCACTTCCGTGTGTTTGGTAGTGAAGCATGGGCTCACATTTCGGATGAAAAATGGAAAGCATTGCAACCTAAAAGTGAAAAGTGCATATTTGTTGGATATTCTGAAGATGTAAAAGGTTATATATTTCTTCAACCACATTCTCATGATATAATCATTAGAAGAGATGTTAAATTTGATGAAAATATCTTGGCCTGCGATCCTAACTCAGCAGTTGTGCCATCTTTGGCCTGCGAGCCTGATTCAGTGATTGTGCCTTCTTCTACTTCCAACTTCCTTGAAAGATTTCCAACTCTAGTTTCTGATGATGAGAGTGAGGATGAAAATCCACCTCCGCCTGCTCATGTTCCTCCAGTTGCACCAGCACAAGTGCTTCCTCGATGGGTCCGTTCAACATGTGAAGCAGCTGGTGATCTTGTCGGTGATCCTAGAGATCAACATCGAACATGTTCTCAGTTTCAATGAGCCTCTTCTCTTTTGGCTCAAGTTTCTGAGAATCATGATCCAAAAACTTTTGCAAGAGCTTCAGGAAATCCAATTTGGGATGCAGTTATGGATGAAGAATATCGTTCCTTAATGGCAAACGATACTTGGGATATTGTACCTCTTCCAAAAGGAAGAAAACTTGTCAGATGTAAATGGGTCTATAGAACTAAGTATGCATCAGATGGAAGTGTTGAATGACTTAAGGCAAGGTTAGTTGCCAAAGGTTTTTCCAAAGTTGAAGGGATTTACTACAATGAAACCTTTGCTCTTGTCGCAAAAATGAACTCCATCCGCCTTGTTCTTTCCCTTGCAGCCTTACATAACTGGGAATTCCATCAAATGGATGTCAAGTCTACATTCTTACATGGTGATTTACAGGAGAAAATTTACATGGAACAACCTCCTGGATATGTTCAGAATAACTCTAGCCTTGTCTATCGCCTTAAGAAATCCTTATATGGCCTTAAGCAATCTCCTAGAGCTTGGTATGCCAAAATGGATAGCTTTCTACTTGACACTGGTTTTTCTAGATGCCATTATGACCCCAATGTCTATACCAAGAAAGTAGGAAACCATCTCATCATACTTGTTCTATATGTTGATGACCTTATTCTTACTGGTAGTGACCCTAATCTTTTAACCCATGTGAAATCTAGTCTTAAGAAAATTTTTGAAATGTCAGACTTAGGACATTTGCATTATTTTCTTGGTCTCCAAGTCCTGCAAACCAAAGAAGAAATATTTCTTTCTCAGTCTAAGTATGCTTGTGACCTTATTCGTCGCTTTCACATGGAAGATTGTAAACCAACCCATTCTCCCTTTCAGTCTGGAGTCAAACTTTCTGCCACTTGTACTTCACCTGAAGTAGATGCCACCTTGTATTGTCAGCTTGTTGGTAGTCTCTTATACTTGACTCATTCCCATCCTGACCTTTCCTTTGCCGTTGGTCGTGTTGGCCGTTATATGCAAACACCTCATGAAAGTGATTGGAAATCATCTAAAAGAATACTTTGATATATTCGAGGTACAATTCAGTTTGGGATTCATTACAGTACGGGGGGGAAACCTTTGTTGGTTGGTTTCACCGATTCAGATTGGGCTGGTAATCCTGATGATCAAAATTCTACTACAGGTTATGTTTTCATTCTGGGATCTGGACCTGTCACTTGGGCTTGTAAGAAACAACAAGCTCTTGCTCATTCTTCAACAGAGGTAGAATATCGAGTTGTAGTCAATGCTAGTCAGGAAGCTTTATGGCTTTGACAGATCCTTTCAAAGTTTGGATTCGAGCAGCAGCAACCTACTCCACTTTGGTGCGACAATCAAAGTGCCATCAATATCTCCAAATATCCATCTCTACATAAACATAGAAAACACATTGAGCTACATATGCACTTCATCAGAAATCTTGTTCATGATTGTGTTCTTGAAGAGCTCTTTTTCCGTACAAATGATCAAGTTGCAGACATCTTCACCAAGTCTCTTACAGAAGCGAAGTTTTCTAAACTTCGATCTATGTTAGGAGTTCAACAATTTCTCATTAAGGGGGGATAGGCTCTAATGCCTCCTTCCTTCTCCTAATAGTGTCACTTTTGTAAATCCTTCAATCCTATCCCAAGTTGTTCTTAAGGGGGGATGTTAGGATATTTTGACACTTAGGAGTTAGTTAAGATCAACTTGTGTAATATATCTGTTAGGTAAAGTGTGTTTCTTTAGTATGCATTAGTATGCATTTGTAAATATTTAATCCGATGCTCACGATATGTTCTAGAAATATAGTGATCCGATGGTTCAACTTCTCTTAGATCATATCTACTCTTGATCCGTGGTTTAACACCTGATTAGTCCATGATATCTATTTAAAGAGCATGGAGGGTCATTGTCTAGTTGATCGATTATGAGAAGCACATTTGTAACATTCTTTCTTTTTCATAATAAACTGCTTCGTAGAAGCTATTTGGCCAGGGCCATGGACTATTTTGCTCTAGAGGGTTTTAACCATGTCAAAACATTGGTGTATCGATCTGTGATCTGTTTGTGTGAAGTGGTTTCTCTAGGTGTTCAATCTTTTGGGAGTACCCTGTGTACCCGAACATGATAGAGATAGAAAGATCAAGGAATTGGAAGATGAGGTGAGAAAAAAGGATGAAATAATTCTAGAACTTGAGGGTGAAATCATTAAGAAAGATGATATTAAAGACTTAGGAGTTGAAGTAAAGGAAATAAAAATCCAAATTACTAAAATTAATTTGTATATTGAGGGGGAATGATTTCTTAGGAGGACAAATCAAGATTTGTGGGAAAAAATAACACAGTTTTTCATAAAGAAATGGGACCACTATGAGATAGTGCAGGATGAGTTAGAGATGGCAATATTAGCTCAAGAAGAGACAAGAAGAGTGGAAAAAGAGCTTGGAGGAATTCCCAAGGAAGAAAAGCAAATAATTGCATATCTAAATGGAAGAACAAAGAATTAGCTCGCAATGTTAGAAATCCACATCGGGACATATTTGATTCAAATAGCTAGGTAAATGATAATGAATCACATATGATGTAGCAACTTTTGAAGGCATGTTCAATGATCTTATAAAGTTAGGATTGCCACATCCTTGGAATGGGAATGGTGAAGTATACCCCAAAGAGGAATATAAATCCCAATTGGTGAAGAAAATAAATGAAGAGGTCCAAGATGATCCCTTGGAGGGAATGATAAGTATAGATAAGGTGGTTGAAATATTAAATCCTCCATTTTAAATTTGAATAAAGTTGAAGAATTTACTCAAAATAGTAGGGTCAATATCTTATGAGACGACCACAGAGAATGAGATAGAATTGGAGGTCCTAAAAGAGCACCATATCCCAATGGGAAAACAATAGCATGTTGTAAAAAAATATTATAAAATAGCATTGCCACCTCAAGGTAAAACTGCAGGGAAAACATCAACACAAGTTCCAAGGCATTTTGCAGGTCCGCCCACTCCTTTGCATTTTATGCCACTAGGAGGACATGTTAACATTCAAATTATGGGTCAGAAGATGGAAAAACCATGAGTAACCATGGTAAATAAACTAGTAGGTCAATCAGTTGGAAATCCAGGTGTGCAATCAAATTTCTACATGAGGGGGGAAGCCTCTCACGCTAAAAGGAAAAAGAAAAGCTTGAGTAAGAAAAGTTAAAAGAGTAAAGATTTGTTAAAACAATAGTAAAGTTAAAAGAAAGTGACAGGTCTAAAGGTGGTTATAAAGTAGTTGAGGAAAACAAAATTCAGTTATAGATTGAAGGCTAGAAAAGATAAATCAAACTCATAATTCAAGGATGACAATTTTTAGAGGTCCTCTAGGGATTGTTGAGTCAATGAACTCTTTTTCACAAAATAGAATTAGATTACTCATTATTGCAGAGATGTTTTTCTATATGTAAATTATCCTTCTTCATGTTTTTCCACACCTATTCTAGTCCATGTAACTCTTTCATGAGATAATAAAAAGCTTTGGGAAACAAATTCAACTCTATTTGTGTTGTTAATACACTCGTATAAAAATGGGTGATAAATGACCAGGCGACTAAAAACGTTGGTTACCATGCTAAATAAATGACTAAACCACCAGAAACGTTGGTGACCATAGTTTTTTTAAGTGAAATGTGACCAAATTTGTGTCAGATATTAAGATCTAGCTAAACTAGATTACCTATCTAAGCAACAATAACATATCAATATGAACATAAAGAGCCCAAGAAAAAGAGAACACCAGATATACATGGTTCACCTGATTGGGATACATCCACGGGAAGGGCTGCATCTTCCTTTAATATGAAAAAGATCTCAAAGATTACATGGCATCCTCACATATGCATCACATCAAGCTCCATCATACAATGTGTGTACAAATGACATACTGCACAACATGTGATGTGTGATGAATTACAATCAACACCTATCCAAAAGGGTCTCCTTCCCCTCTCTTATATACCAAGAGGTTTGGATTACAATACATCCCATAATACATGTGGGATAAATGAATTTCCTCCTCTTTATATAGAGAATGGTTAAAAATGATATAAATACAATGATGCATGTGGGATAACTCTATTTTATAACATTAGAGTTATTTTATGCCTTTAACTGATATTTTACCAATATATCACATAAGTCATCATTACATATTCTAACACTCTCCCTTAATGATGACTGGGAGAAAGAATACAAATGGTAGGAAGGTGGAAACACCCCAACATCCCCCATGATGACAACTTCCAGAATGCTCCATAAGATGCGAATAAAACACACTTCGCCTCATGGATTTGATGAAGACAACATCCGCTTCTCACTAGATCATGAAATTGCACATGAACCAGGTTGTACGATGAACCAAACATGTGACGCAATCCACCAACAAGATGCCCAGATCGAAAGAGAAGCCATCATGGCTACTAGATCCACAAGATGCCTAGATCACCACAAGAATCATCACAACCATAACTGATAGCCGAAGAACTTTGCTATAACATCCACACCTGTGTACATATACCTTCTGATGGCTGATACAACATAACATGTGGCTAAGAACACCACAACAGTGTACAAAATACTGAGATGGAGAATACACATGTAGGTAGCAGGCATTCTTCCAATCAAGGTGAAATATAAATATCTGTAGAATACCTCAAACATCGAAGAAACAAGACCCCAGTGGTCTATACATAGAAAATGATATCATACAGATAAACATCATGACTTTAACAATAGAAGATGGATGTCCATCATACAACATTACTGAAATATGATAGAACATGATAAAAATTCAACATTACATTCCTTCTTAAGAGGAACCAGAGATCCGCAACCAACATATGCTTAAAGAAGGAAGGAATAACAGAAGCAAGCTATCCCACAACATGGATAACAAACCTGCACAAAGGAACTTCCAAGAATAAAGCATATAAAAAACATGATAAGCCCAAAAGACATGAGATATGATAAAATGACATTGCTCAAGAACATATAAATAAATGATGTCGCTTCTATGAAAGACCACATAAATTTGACAAAAGATTATAAAAAAATGACAGGATAATTTATGATAAAATATAGAGGAGCATAAACATGAGTGATCATAATAGATAGCGATATAGAATAATGAGCCAAGATTTTGCTTAAATATATGAAAATTTAGTCATCAAGTAACTAATCTTAAGCATACGTGCATTTATTATTAGTATGATTTTAATATGCAAGAGATGAATGCCCTAAAAATGTCAATGCTTCCATATAGGAATGTTAGAGACAAGTAGGTACAAGATAACCTCTGCAATCATAAGAATAGAAATCCCAATGCAACAAGAACAAGGTGTTCATGACAAATATTTCAAGATTATAACATTGCTCAAAGCCATATAAATATTGAGTAAAAGATGATCGAAATAAACATGACATGATATAAATAAATCAAAATGTTTAATATGATCAACAGATAACAAATTATGATCAACTCATGATATCACTTATAAAAGATTATGAAATGACAAGTCACTAATGGTCTTAATCATGGGTTCATTTGTTGTTAACACTATGTAAATATGCAATAGATGAAATGCCTTGGAAATGTCAATGCTTCCATATAGGAATGTTAGAGACAAACAACACAGGAACTAGATACAATCTCTGCAATACATGAAAAAGAAACTATATCCCAATTAAAGAACTTATGACAAGCCAAAAAATATGATATCACATAGATTCAAAATATTGACTTTACTCAGGAAGTTAATTAGCAAGACCATATAATGATCATAAAGATATTACTTATAAGAAAAATGAAATTGCTTTTACACAAAGGTCAACAATAACATATAAATAAATCAAATAATGATCACAATATAACACAAATAAAAGCTTCATTATCATGATTATAAGAGTGAGACCAAAATAATATCACTTATAGATATGAAAATATAGGCATTAAAAAACTAAGTCCTAAGCATAGGTTCATTTATTGATGTCACCATTACCATACTAGAGATCCATGCTCCTAAAAATTTCAAAACAACACAAAGAAGGTTAGAGACATAAGAACAAGACAAACTCTGTAAATATGATGAATCATAAAAAAAATCCTAATGCAAAGAGATCAAGAAGCTCATGAGAAGAATTTCAAGATAAGAGATGAAAATTTTCCAAGCTAAAAAAAAAAGAAACTTTACCTACAGACCTTAGAAAAGGTGCCAAATAAAGTCACTCACGGGTCTGCCAAAGTAAACTTGTGTGTAATCGCGGGTTATGCACAGAGAAGTCGCGGGTTCACGGGTCTATAAAGGAGAAGGATTCGGTTCGGATTGGAAATTCGAGGGTATATGTACAGTAAGTTTGTGGCTATGCTGAAGCAATCACGGGTCCTTGTATAGTGAAGTCGCGGTTATACTGAAGTAAACACGAGTTCACAGTAAAACAGTCACGAGTATGCCATGGCACACGCTGGTCTACAGTATACTACGAGTTCACAGTAGGGAAAGTTGTGGTTACCCACTCTTTCTGCAAAGAAAAAGTCGCGAACGTCAAGTTTTAGGCCGAAAACAGTGTCAAATCTGTCGAACACGGAAACCTGCACAAAGCCTACCAAACTTGGAAGAAAACTGCCTATCTAAAAATTAGAAGAGAGATATCCTTGAAGGCAAGCCAAAAAACTTATAGATCTACAAAAAATATCATCAAGAAACCCTTGAAAATTTTCTGCAAAAATATACACAACAAGGTTAGGGTTAGAAATAAAAAACTGCAGAAACATGCCCAGATTTGAAGAGAACCCCAATGGCTACTAGATAGAAATCAAATCTACAAAAAATAAACAATGCCCAAATGATAATAGTTATTAATGAAAGCTATAGAGAGTGCTAGATCATAGCAACTAGCTCTGATACCATGTCAGAGATTAAGATCTACCTAAACTAGCTTACCTATCTAAGCAACAATAACATATCAACATGAACATAAAGAGACCAAGAGAAAGAGAACACCAGATATACATGGTTCACCCGATTGGGCTACGTCCACGAGAAAGGTTGCATCTTCCATTAATATGAAAAATATCTCAAAGATTACATGACATCCTCACATATGCATCACAACAAGCTCCATCATACAATGTGTGTACAAATGACATACACAACATGTGATGTCTAATGAATTACAATCAACACATATCCAAAAGGGTCTCATTCACCTATCTTATATACCAAGAGGTTTGGATTACAATACATCCCATAATACATGTGGGATAAATGAATTTCCTCCTCTTTATATAGAGGATGGTTAAAAAGGATATAATTACAATGATGCATGTGGGATAACTCTATTTTATAACATTAGAGTTATTTTATGCCTTTAAATGATATTTTACCAATATATTACATAAGTCATCATTACATATTCTAACAATTTGAACAATTTTAAGTGATTACAATTAAAAATGACTAATTTAATCAAGGGATAAACAATATGACTAAATTAGTCATGGGATAAAAAATATGACTAGATAGTCTCGGAGATTGGTCATTTCTCGTTCAAAGTATCATCATATCTTGAATTTTATACTAATATTTTCAACTTATTGTACTCATTGCGCTCATATTTCATTTGGTCAAAATCGTCATCATTTGACCCTTTCGACACTTGGTTGAATTTTTTACAAGTAATTAGAGTCTTTTGCATCTCATCGACTGAAATCCACCTATTTTGTACCTCCCAGTTAATTTTTCGATCTTTTCTATGGATGAAAATTCATCATGCTTAGGTCTAGAATGTTAGAAATACCATTTTGGTGTTCCCATGGATAAAAAAACCAATAGAAATCCCCCTTTGATAATATTTGTATAAAATTCCTATCTTTTATAATATAATTTATCCCTTAATGGATTCAGAGACCCGTTTTAAGGGGCACTCTGAATCCACTTTATTTTACTATCACAGGCCATTCATTGAAGGATACTCTCATAATTCAACTTAAATTTTTTTTTGATAGCTCTTTTGATATCCCAACAAAGTATATCAACAATGTTTTTCAGAGCTGGTCCTGTCTACAACACTTTTTTACAGGCTTTGTTAATGCATACTTCATATCCCTGCTTTAAAGTGAACTTAGATTAATGACATAATGATATGTTTAGCTCTCCTATGATGATCGGTCTACAACTCTTCTTCCTGTAGATAAGTTTTTGAATTCATTTCAAAATGTCTACTCTTTTTAATTGCCAAAAACATCCTATATGGAATCAATATGCCACTGGAAAATATACTATATATAATATTTATATAATATAATTTAGTTATCCGCACAGTTTCATAGGGTCCTTGCTAATTCATTCTCAACTTTCCAAAATTTACTATAATGCATTAATAGAAAATCCCCTTTTTAAACAATTTGTTCCTAATGTGACTATTGTGCCGTGCCTTTTGCCTTTTGGCTATCAATTTGTATCCTTATAACTATACTAGCATATGCAACCTATCTTGTAAATGGTGTGTTTCTGAATATTAAAATTATATATGGTATTACTACTATAACCATGATGTTCATCTTATATATGGAATTTTACTAGTTAATCAATTACCACATTCGAGTATTAGATAGAGATAGAGATAGGGTGATGACTGTAGGAATAATCCATATTGATAGAGATGAATACAATAGGTGATTGTAAGATATAAATAAAAGTCAATATAGATGTACAAATCAACTTAGAGTAGTGTCCAATACTTAACACTCAAATCATAATGGAATTAAAACGGTATTTTTTATCCTAATAATGGTAAAGCTATATTCATAGTTACAACCGTTGTTGTAGTTACATATTCTACTAGTGATTACAAAGTTTGTAATTAATGTAATGTTTGTGTTATTGGTTTTCTTATACTAGTTTGTTACAAGGAGAATTCAGCTACGTAAAACTATGGAATGTTTAGTTACATCAATAGTGTTCAGCTTAGAGATAACCCTTATAGCTAACTGTATTTATATAATCAAGCTAAAGTGGTAGTTAAGCTTCGTAGTAACACATGATACTCGTAACCAATACTATATGTTCCTATTAGTTTAATTGATCCTCTTGTTAGGGTATAAACAACTTTCTTGGTAGGGTATAAACAACTTTCAATGAGAGTACTAGTCCCGATTAAATAGAATGATAGATAAGCTCATACTTACCTTATATGTCAGTCTTGTTACCACTTATAGTAATGAGATTCCAATAATGTTTGTAGTTAAGAGAACATATGTAATGATGTATACTTTGATTATTGATAAAGCCATACTACTTTTACATATCACATAAAGCTGGAAACATCTATGTCCAATATTCACTTACATACCAGCTTTTTCCCTAAAGAAGCATGTTGGAACTTATGTCAAACTAGTGAGCATAGTAAGCATAACATAGCAGTTAAGCATAAGCTAATCATTAGGGATAAGTGATTCCAAATCAAACATGGTTAGAGATAATACCATTAGTACGAGCGTATGTATTTCTCTATAATTTATGTAAAACCAATGACATATATTATGATGCTATTGATTAAATATTAGGATAGAATCTTTACTTAGGACGTAATTCCATTGCTTCTATATTATGAATATATGGTAGATACTAGTATGATTACGAAGTCACTTAACACTATTTACTGTTTTCATATGCCTTGTGTTATCAATATATATGGTATCCAAACGATTATAGTTAGTCCTAAACACTACTTCTAACAGCTTCCTTACCAAGAAGATCCTATGTGTTCCATTTAGTTACATGGTATTCAACCACCTTCTAATAACCATTGTATCGTCATTCAATACACTTGCTTGTAATCGTATGTTATACTCATACAACAATTTCCTCCACGGACTTGGTCAATGGTACAGATAGGTAGTACTAATGCCATAGGATCTGTATAAAGCTCATAGGTTAGTGTGCTTATGTTGTACCAATTTCTGTACATGTAGTGAGTGTATCTCCCTAATAAATAGACCTAGTGAACACTTGAAATACATAGGGTGTTCACATTGTACCGATTTATGTACATCTGTCTATTGTGTTACCCTAATAAATAGACCCTATGAACACATAAAATATATGGGTGTTTTGAATCTCTTATATCTATTACATACACCTATCTTATTGAATATACTTGGTATCTATACATATTACCTATATTATGGAAATAATATTGGTACTATTACTACTGCCTAATTTCACCATATTATAGTTTGTATGATTACCGTTGAATGCAATAGGGTAGCACATATCATAGCCTCCTAGTAATGTGATGACATTGAGCACATGGTCAATAAGAGTCTTGGTGTGATTATTACCTTTCCTACTATTACTAATATAATGAATTCTAGCTCATTTCTAATTAAGCCCTTGTTGAAACCTGATAAAATCTCTTGTTAGTATCTTACCATGTTTCTCCTTATTATCCTAGTATTGTTCCCATCATATTGATTATACTTCTATCATGTATTTTCAATCACATGATATATCTTATATATGGTAATTAAATAGTATAAGCTCTTTCTCTATTCAATGGACTTATATCAATGCAATAACTTCACATGATGTTATACATAGCTTACTCGATGCTTGATTAACTGTTATGTCAATTGGGTTACATATCGTATGTTATTATATAGAAAGATGATAGTAATGGTTTGATTCCATCAGTGTTAGTTTACCACGTATCATAATCAAAATAAGTATGTTGTTTCCCCTTTATTCCCATAAAAATGGTAATATGGTTAACCTCATCCGTTTACTTTGTTGTGAAAATTTAGAAAATGCCATTCATTATGGTAAGATGGTGGTTATATTGTACTAATAAGACCATACCTTATTGAACATCATGGTTGTAGTACTAATACCATACCTTATTGGACATCATGGCTATACTAATATCTCTTCCTAATTACACCGGTTCTGGGAGGAGATTCTTGGCTTAAATGAATAATATGAAACTAAGGGAATCGATAGAACTAGTAACCTGTAATGGAAATACTAAGAATAAATCAAGTAGAGATAGGTAAGCACGGTTCTGAATAGGGTTCAATCTCCATGGAAGCTTATTTAGCAAGAGAATAGTATCAATTAGGGAGATACTGAAGCAATTTGGAAACCTATGTAAGAGCTTTGAAATTTCGACGTTTCGGGCTAAATAGCATAGCCCATCCTTAGGTAGATAGAAATCTTGAAGAAAATTGAAGCCCTCATATGCTATTTATGATGATATTCTTATAAGTTTTTGGCAGAAAACCTAATATGAGTCCGCAAGAGATGATAACTTAATATTTAAAGGTCATATATATTTTTAGTTAATATGTTATAAATGTAAAATTTATAACATTACATTAATAGGGTTTATAACATTAATATTTATAACATTACATTACATGCTATAATTTTTTTCATGTAAAATTTTACATTAATAGGGTTTATAACATTAATATTTATAACATTACATTACATGTTATAAAAAAAATTATTATGTAAAATTTTTATATTGTACGTAAGATTTTTATTATGTAAAATTTTTATTGTGTAAATTTTTTAAATGATTATGCACCTACTAATTGCTAATGTTATGTTTTAATGTTTTGATTTTGGTTAGGTTAATGATAGGGGCCCATGAGCTGCTCAGGGTCCAACCATCGTCTCGATTGAGATTGATAGGGTTTTTAGCAATTTCGATAGCTTCACGAACCCATCTTTTGGTGTAATGGTCAACATTGCTAATGACCTTTGCTTCTTCTATGCAAATATGGTGTTTAGAAGTGTGTGAGTGCTTTGCCAAGGAATATTTTTTTATTCTTCCATGATAGATATCTGCGCTATGTTCTTTTAGTCTGGTGTAGATAGAGCGTCCTGTCTCACCGACATAGTCCTTACCATAGTCACATGGGATAAGATAGACTCCTTTCCCCTTTTTTGGATCAGATTGGTCTTTTGCATGATCTAAAAGTTTGCCTATTGTGTTAGGAGGAGAGAAATCCACCCTTATTAGTATTTTTCGTAAAATATTAGCAATTTTGTCCATGGTGCCCTAAATGTAAGGTAGAGAAACTATTTTGCAAGGGATGTTGTTGTTCTCATACTTCGGTCTTTTCTTGTTGCTGCTCTTTCTAATGAATCTTTTAATTAGTTTTTCATCGTATCCATTTGTCTTGAAAACCTCTGTTAGATGCTTAAGTTCTTGACCTAAGTGATCTACGTCTGAGATATGCTTGTTCTAACAATAAGGGTGTTTAAGATGCCCGCCTTTTGAGCTGGGTGATGGTGTGAGGTTGCTTGAACATATTTGTCAGTGTGAGTTTTCTTGTGATATACTCCATGAGATAAGGAACTATACTCTTTCTTAGATAGAAGTATATACAAGAAAGGTAGCTATTTGTCGCTTTTTGTTTCCATTGTGAACTGAATATGCTTAGATTGCTTGTTCATGTGTTCTAGGAACTCTCTTAGATTATCCTCTCCATGCTGCCATATGAATTGGGTGTCATCTACATATCTCTTCCAATGTTTTGGTTTCAATGGGGAAGACCTAATGGATTTCTCTTCAAAAAATTCCATATAGATGTTAGCAACCAACGGGGAGAGTGGGGAGCCCATTGCCACACCATTGGTTGTTCATAAATGTCTCCTCTGAAGCTAAAGTATGTAGATTTCAGGCAAAGTTTAATTAAGTCAGCAGTTTCTTGGTCTGTGAGATTCCTAATGACATCAATGGCTTCATCAACTGGAATGTTAGTGTATAAGGAGACTATGTCAAAACTAGCTAATAAGTCATCCTCTTCCAATTTTATGGTTTTAATGCTTTCTACAATGCTAGATGAATCTTTAACGAAAGATTGTAAGTGTCCAATAAGACGTTTGAGTTTTTCTACTAGAATTTTGGCTAATCCATAAGAGGGTGACACTATTGTGTTTACAATGGGTTTGAGAGGATGACCTTGTTTGTGTATATTGGGTAGTCCATAGATGCGGCGAATTATAGGGTTCTTTGGAGTAATTTTCTTCTTTATGATGTCATCTAGAGTGGAGTGTTTAATTGCTTTATAAATCTCTTTAATTATTTTATTGCTGGGATCTTTCTTTATTTTTTTATAACATCCACTTGTCGTGACATGCTCCAGCATTTTTTTGTCATATTCGTTTGAGTCTAGTATTACCGTGGCCTTCCCCTTATCAGCCTTCACAATCATAATGTCTTTGTTTCTTCTGAGCTCTCTTAGCGCCATTGCCTCCTCTTTAGTTATGTTCGATTTCAGAGGTTTGGCCTGTCTTAATATGACAGCGCAATCCTATCTCACCTCCTCTACCACGTCATTGGGGAGGGAGGTCAATGCATTCTCAACTGAGCAAATTAACTCTTCGCTTGGGAGCCACCACGAAATTGAGACCGTGCTTCAGCACCCTGCGCGCAGCGCTATTTAATTCGAATTTCGAGAGGTTAATCACGTCTGTTGTCTCTTCTTATTCACGTCGTGTATCCGGCAATTGTTGGCTTTTGAGCTTCTCGAACTTACGGTTTATTAACTCTAGAGCTGATGCAGGAGGAAACACTGAGCCATAAGTCATCTCTTATATTGTGCGCTAGTGTGATGGATTTAAAACTCTTAGGATACATAGATGGGTTCTAGTTTTGCTGCTCTCTTTCCTTCATTATTTCAGTCCTTTGCCTAAGTTAGTAGGAGTGGCAATCAAACACTGATCGAGCATGATGGCCACTTTGGTAAAACATTTAGAAATGTAAAATATAAATGTCTTTTTTTTTCTTTTATTGTTATACTTTCATCTTATTTGATTTCTCCTTCATTTGAATATAGATCTGCAGGTCACTTAACCTTCTTCGTTTTTTTCTATCCATGATTTTGACATAGATACTTGGCTTGCACTCTCACCTAGGGTTTCCATTTCTAACTAGAACAAGAGTTATCATTGTGGTGTTGATTTCTGGTAAGGTTTATACCCTCATTCCTGGATATAATGATTGGTTTCCCTTCTTTAATTTTAGACTCCTTGATAGATTTATTATTGATTCTGGGGTATTACCTCCATGGCTGACTTGGGTTATTGGTTCTATTCACATGAACTCACCAAACATGGTGCACGACCCTTATATCTTATTCGACTCTACACTCAGGTACACATACTTCGTTTACGGTTAAAATGCCAATTTCATTAAACTTGGACATATTCTAGTCCAAGTCACTTTGAAGACGGGTAAAAAACAACCTTTCTAAACCCCAAAATCGAGCAAAATCCGGTTCCAAAAGTGCCAAATCCGGGTTCCAAACGGTGCCAAAACTTGTTCCAAAAGTGCCAAATCCAGGTTCCAAAAGTGACAAAACCGGTTCCAAAAGTGCCAAATCCAGTTCCAAAAGTGCCCAAACTGGTTTCGAATGTGCCAAATCCAGGTTCCAAAAGCATACTTTTTCTTTTGATGTCGCCACTTTTGAAATTGGTTTTTGCGCTTTTCCAATATGATAAATATGATAATGGCACTTTTAGAACATAATTTTTCCCTTTTGGAAGGCTACTTTTGACACTTCCAATACTTTTGGAAGGCTACTTGAACGTTTTTTTGTTGTGCAGATGTCCATAACCCAACTTCAAATATACTAAATAATTTTTAAAAAAATTCCCTTAATCATGGACGTATAAAACAATACTTTGTGGTTGATTCGATATCTGGTGTTCGTGGCAATCGGCGAATTTTTTTTTTTTATGAACTGCGTGTAACAAAAATCCATTGAAATCGAAAATAATCAATGGTTTACTTGTAGCAAATCTTCTAGTATCTGCAAACAAAAAAAACACACACACACAACACAGTAAATAAAATATTATGTTTCAATGTTTCTAAGTATATTGCTTTCATGTTTAGCAATTTTTGAAAAAATGTTTGAAATACATCACCAGATACATGATACTATGTCCATAAATAATATGAGAATTGTCCAATAAAATTTACATCAATTAAATGTAGAAGTTGTCAAAAATATACAAATCACTAAATGAATTGTTGTGTGCATAATATGACGGTCATTTGAAGTTGAATGTCTTCAATCAACGCCCCATTTTTGAATGAGGCCCAAGATAATTGAATGAAAGGGTGGTCGAACCTTCTTCTTCCCAGTATTATTTTCATAATATTTCTATACTGCAAGAAGGGGCGGCCGATTCTTCTTTTCTGAAGTCGGAAGTCGGGATAAATATTGTTGATAAGTTATAATTTAGGCAATGTTCTAATCCCTACCATTTATTGCGGAAATCGGTAGTCGGGAATTGTATTCCCATCCTTCGTAGATTAAATGTTTTTACATTTCTTTGTTAAATGAAAGGTAGGACGACCCTTCTTGTGCTTAGTATTTTTCTGTTCTTCACCATTTGGGATATACATGAATTGATAGCCTAGCCTTCGTAGGTTGAATATTTGCACATTCTCTCATAAATGAAGGCACGATAGACCCTGCTTCTACCCAGTATTATTTTCATACTATTTCTAGACTGCAAGAAGGGTCATTCGATCCTTCTTGTGTTCACCATTCTAGATACAGGTGAATTGATGGATATTGGTGTTCACAATTATCTACTAAATGAAGGGTCAGCCGACCCTTCTTGTGCTTAGCATTTTTCCAGTCTTCACCATTCTGGTTATACATGAATTGATAGCTTTGCCTTTGTAGGTTGAATATTTGCACAATTCCCTCATAAATGAAGGAGCAGATGACCCTTTTTCTGCCCAGTGTTATTTTCATAATAGTTCTAGACTGCAAGAAGGGTCGGTGGATCCTTCTTGTGTTCACTATTATGGATACAGGTGAATTGTTGGATATTGGTGTTCACAACTATATACTAAATGAAGGGGAAGCCGATCCTTCTTGTCGGGATTCGGAAGTTGGGATAAATATTGTTTATATGTTTATATGTTATAAATTGGGTAACATTCCTCAAAGAGAAATCATAAGCTTTTGAGAAGTTTAAAATTTTTAAAGCAATGGTTGAAAATGATACAAATTTGAAAATCAAATGTTTAAGGTCAGATAATGGAGGCGAGTTTACCTCAAACGAATTCAATGATTTTCTTGAAACTTGTTGACACACTATTTTTGAACTTTGAATGGGAAAAAGATTGATAAAAATAAGTCTTGATATAATGTAAAAATGGTTAGAATAGCCACAAGTCCTGAAAAAACATGGTTCATATGACCATTGGCTATACCAAAAAGGAGCTAAAGAACTGAGTGAAGTCCTTTGGAAGTCATGTGAAATGATCAATGGTCACGATTGCATTGGAGAAGATCGATAGTGGAAGATGATTTTTGCCGGAAAAGAAGCGAGATGAATAGTGGAAGCGAAATCCCCCGAAAACTTAAAGGGTGATGCTAAAGAATAGAAATGATCGACGATTGTTGGTGGGGAAATGGATAGGTAGATGACAGGGGAAAGGTTTCACTGGGGAAGAAGCGAGGATAACGAATATAAAGTGCGCCGAAAAGTCAAGTCAGGCGGTGTTAAAGGCACACCAAGATCAACGACTATTCGATAAAGGGGTGGTTATATCGACGACCCATAATATTTTCGTGACACCAACACGCATGACCAAATGGAGGTCGTAGCGGTTGCGAAATACCATATCGTTGTACGCGTGTCGTCTCCACATCATTTCTCAATCAGAGGAAGCAGTAAGGAAAACCACTCTCCACGTTGTGAAACCACCTTCGGGGGTGTATAAAATACAAGGGCACGTCAAAAGTTGAAATTTGTCTTTTCAACAACGGATGATTGGAACATGTCTGTGCTGCAAGAAAACGACAAAGCTTAGCTTTTTCAACCTGTTCGTGCCAGTTACGTCCTTCGAAACTTGTGAAATTAACTAGAACTGTTTACATAATGGAAGGAAGTAGTGAAACATTCCCTCAGAACGTTGAAACTACGAGGATAGAAGAAACCCTAGAGGACAGAGATAATCACATTCGTGAACCCATAATGGTTAAATTCTCACTTTCAGAAAACAAAAACAAGTTGGAGGGTTTATATACATAGAATTTGGATGTGCACAATGTTTATAAGTCTGGTTTTATCCATTTCTGTCCAGAACAAGCTTTAGGGTTTTCAGATTTTGTTTCGTGGTGTGTAGTAAATTATTCTCAGAGTGAAAGAGTCATTATGAATTCATCAAAAACAAAAATTATTTTCCCTGTAAATGCGTCTACCTTTAGGAAAGCTCTAAAAGTACCCATGTTTTCCTCCCATGACCAGGAATATTTTTCCAAAGAAGCCCTAGTTAGCCAGTACATAGAGTCATACCTTAAAACCAAACAAAACTTCATGATCAGTTGTCTAAAACCTGACCTTTCCATTGATAACACCCCCCCTATCTAATTGACATTAATTTTTTTGATGAAAATTCATAGTTAGTTTTGTCACTCATTTCACAGTTTTTAGGGTTGGATGATGATTCCATGGTCACAAAGGTCCAGTTAAGTTTGATTTTTAGATTAAGTGATGGTAAACCAGAAATGGATTATAGTCAAGTGCCCTGTGTTATCTTCAGATTTACTCCAGCAAAATTATTATTTGTAATGGTTTTAAAATTTGGAAAAATAGGGGTTTAGTGCCAAAGTCTCGACTAAGAATAAAATCATTATGGCTATTTGGAACTATTAAAATGTTCACCAATTACATGTTTCATACAGTACTCATACAAATGCCAAGTGGTCGAGCTCAGGTGACATACAAACACCATAAGTCTCGACACCGAGGAGGCTAAGTGTTCTTTCTTGTTGCCAGTAGTGGAGATAATTTTGAAATGTTTTGAAATATGCAGGGTTTGCATAAATAGCACACCTTCCTGGAGTGTTTAAAGGAATCTATTGTCAGTTGCTTATAAAATATGATTAGAGTTCACTTGCCACTTTGTAAGAAATATTAGATGAAGGATGAATACGTAGTTGGTTTATCGTGAATGCCTTTGTAAAAACATCAAAGTTTCATATGAGAAATCAAATGCAATTATCAATGGTGTCATATTACATAAACACCCAATGTCAAGAAGAACGCCCAGGTGCCTAGTGCCATAAAATGCCCAGCAATAGAGAAATTTTCCCAAGTGGCAGAGGAATGCCGGTGGAGGGTAGAACTATTTCTGAAATACAAGGAACCAAAGGTAAAAAATAAATCTTCAATATGCTGATGGTAAGCTTCCATGAAAACATGGATACGCTGTTTGTTTTTCAATCGGCAATTAGCTTGGTTTCTATTTTAAATAAAACGAAAGTAGAATGCATCCTAGAACTATCTAGTCATCACAAAGTTCATGCTGCAAATGTGACATTCATTGCAACCAATTAACTGTGAAAGAAAAGAGATTGGGCGCAAGATTGCTCAGAATGCTAAGGGAAAGATTCGAGTCCAAAGCTATTATATGTACAACTATCATTGAAAATCTAGAGCCCGGGTCCAAATGTTAAGTATCCAGATGCCAAGCGTTGGGCTTTTGCAAGTGCCAGGTCAAAATAAGAGATCCTATTTCGAACCACCGATTGAGCAATCAAATCAGTTCTAGATGTAATAACATAATCAGTTTCAGAGTATCCAATGAACATGTAGCGGTCAGAAGAATTGCCAAAGAAGCAAATTCAGATATGCAATTGATTCGATATTGTTTCTAGGTTGTTAATAGGATTTAGCTCCAACAATTTCATATGGGATATCTCATTGCTAAATGTTCGCCTTAAATTCAAAAGCGAGTGTCCAAGTGTCATTGGCCTTCCAAAACTAATTTTCATTAGAAAGTATTCAAGTGACAATGCTAAAAACCAATCATCACCAATTTGCACGAGATCATAGGTGTTAAGCAGTGGATACAATTTGTATGTCAAGAATACTATTAAAATGGATCTCAGATTTGGTGTTGCTAAAATTCAGCTACAGCTGGCCCAATATCAGATTAGATGTTATCTTTTTTCTAAATTAAGGAGATGTAAGCTTCTCAAGGCTAGAAGGAATGTAATGTTATATATTGGTTAGAAGGTATTGGGAAAATTTGGGGGGGTGTGGAGTTCCAGCCAAGCCTGAGAAGGTTATGGAAAATCAGAATTTGAACTAGTTTGCAGGCATGTATGAAGTTTCTTATGAAGTGACTGTTTATGAAGTAGAATATGATCTTTGAGCCTGTCTTGTTTTAATATATGAAGTATATGCTATCAATATTTTGTCTATACATGGTCTAAATTTCATGTTGTGATTCTTCTGAATAGTATACAACTATGCCCCAATTATGAAATGACATCTGAGCTCTTACATTCCTAGGTTTATGATCGCAGTCATCTTTATGTTTCTATTTATATAATGGAACCATCCTTGTCTTTTGTTTTTAATTATCCAACTTAATTCATATCTTCACCTGCCACCAGAACATCATAAAAATTACTGAGTAGATGTCTAATATCTAGCATCTAAGATTTCCTTAAGCTTGACCCTAGCAGTCAAGTTCAACTTTAGGGATAACATATTTTGGCGCCGTTGACGGGGACGGAGGAATGAAGGCATACTTCCCTGGGCTGTACAATGGTGAATATATCCAGACTTTGATGGTGAACAAAGGCTGGTGACATAGGGGCTGCGATATTCACCTGGTGACTCCACTGGTTTCAAAATGGAAGATTCAGTTGTTGAGCGAGTTACTCCCTGTACCAAGACTACAGGGGTTGAGGTAGATCATGTTTTTCTTCGAGGTTTTCATGAATGGATGAGTATGTCTTCTGATGATGAATGGGACAAAGATTTGTCTTCTTTTTTAGATCCTGATAACATTTCTACTGAAGAAGATAAAATTGATTTTTCGAAGAAGATTTTAAAAGCATTTGAAAGTTTCTTGTCAGAAAATATTTCTCAAGATGATAGTATTACTGCTGTTGTTCCAAGCATTTTTGAAGATATGTGCGTGGCTTTGAATGAAGAATTAAATCTGCATATCTTAGAAAGTAAAATATGGTTTTCAGATGATTGTGAAAAATATGGTTTTATGGAGATAGTGAGGTCAGAGTTTATCCAGAGGCAGATTGCTTATCTTGAAGAAGAAACATGGATATCTGATCAGAACATGATTTTTAATTATTTTTATGATCCAATAGCAGCTTATCTCGATATTTTTATCAATTCCAACCATTCAGTTCTGTTCAGCTGCAAACATGGATTTCAGATTCATGATGAAGTGCATATCAGTTCTTCAATTTTTGTTTTACAGTAGCATGTTCCAGGATTTCAATTGCTAATTCAGTTTTTAACTTGGTTTCATTGGAAATGGAGCTACACATGATCATCTTGATCTCTCCAAGAGCAGAGTAGATGTGTGGATAAATAAGCTCGTTCATGAGCATTTAATTTTTGCAGTTTTTATAGTAGATTTTTAGCAAGTTTATCTTGTTTGAATAAGTTGTAGAAAATTTTAAAAAATTTCAGAGGCTGATTGAGCAGTTGACCGTATAGCCCAATGTATAAGGATCTCTGCAATTTCATAGGTCTACAAGTTCTTGGCAGCTCACAGGGAGCATGCCATCCCCAGATAAGGCTAGATGTTATCTCCAGATTTACTCCAGCAAAATTATTATTTGTAATGGTTTTAAAATTTGGAAAAATAGGGGTTTAGTGTCAAAGTCTCGACTAAGAATAAAATTATTATGGATATATGGAACTATAAAAATGTTCACCAATTACATGTTTCATACAGTACTCATACAAATGCCAAGTGGTCGAGCTCAGGTGACATACAAACATCATAAGTCTCGACACTGAGGAGGCTAAGTGTTCTTTCTTGCTGCCAGTAGTGGAGATAATTTTGAAATGTTTTGAAATATGCAGGGTTTGCATAAATAGAACACCTTCCTAGAGTGTTTAAAGGAATCTATTGTCAGTTGTTTATAAAATATGATTAGAGTTCACTTGCCGCTTTGTAAGAAATATTAGATGAAGGATGAATACATAGCTGTTTTATCATGAATGCCTTTGTAAAAACATCAAAGTTGCATATGAGAAATCAAATGCAATTATCAATGGTGTCATATTACATAAACGTCCAATGTCAAGAAGAACGCCCAGGTCCCTAGTGCCATAAAATGCCCAGCAATAGAGAAATTTTCCCAAGTGGCAGAGGAATGCCGGTGGAGGGTAGAACTATCTCTGAAATACAAGGAACCAAAGGTAAAAAATAAATCTTCAATATGCTGATGGTAAGCTTCCATGAAAACATGGATGTACGATGTTTGTTTTTCAATCGACAATTAGCTTGGTTTCTATTTTAAATAACGCCAAAGGAGAATGCATCCTAGAACTATCTAGTTATCACAAAGTTAATGCTACAAATGTGACATTCATTGCAACCAATTAACTATGAAAGAAAAGAGATTGGGCGCAGGATTGCTTAGAGTGCTGAGGGAAAGATTCGAGTCCAAAGCTATTATATGTACAACTATGATTGAAAAGCTAGAGCCCGAGTCCAAATGTTAAGTATCCAGATGCCAAGCGTTGGGCTTTTGCAAGTGCCAGGTCAAAATAAGATCTCCTATTTCGAACCACCGATTGAGCAAACAAATCAGTTCCAGATGTAATAACATAATCAGTTTTAGAGTATCCAACGAACATGTAGCGGTCCGAATAATTGCCAAATAAGCAAATTCAGATTTGCAATTGATTCGATATTGTTTCTAGGTTGTTGATAGGATTTAGCTCCAACAATTTAATATGGGATATCTCATTGCTAGATGTTCGCCTTAATTTCAAAAGGGAGTGTCCAAGTGTCATCGGCCTTCCAAAACTAATTTTCATTAGAAAGTATTCAAGTGACAATGCTAAAAACCAGTCATCACCAATCTGCCCGAGCTCATAGGTGTTAAGCAGTGGATACAATTTGTATGTCAAGAATACTATTAAAATGGATCTCAGATTTGGTGTTCTCAAATTTAGCTACAACTGGCCCAATATCAGATTAGATCTTATCTTTTTGCTAAATTAAGGAGATGTAAGCCTCTCAAGGATAGAAGGAATGTAATGTTATATATTGGTTAGAAGGTATTGGGAAAATTTGGGGGGGTGTGGAGTTCCATCCGAGGCTGAGAAGGTTATGGAAAATCAGAATTTGAACCAGTTTGCAAGCATGTATGAAGTTTTTTATGAAGTGATTGTTTATGAAGTAGAATATGATCTTTGAGCCTGTCTTGTTTTAATATATGAAGTATATGCTATCAGTATTCTGTCTATACATGGTCTAAATTTCATGCTGTGATTCTTCTGAATAGTATACAACTATGCCCCAATTATGAAATGAGATCTGAGCTCTTACATTCCTAGGTTTATGATCACAATCATCTTTCTGTTTCTATTTATATATTGGAACCATCCCTGTCTTCTGTTTTTAATTATCCAACTTAATTCATATCTTCACCTTCCACCAGAACATCATAAAAGTTACTGAGTAGATGTCTGATACCTACCATCTAAGATTTCCTTAAGCTTGACCCTAGCAGTCAAGTTCAACTTTAGTGATAACACCCTGCCTTAAATTTGATGAATTGTTGGCTGGGAACATCCACTCTCAGTTAGTGAATTTCCACACTTCCAGACATTTCAGATTCCAAACACCCCTAATGAAAATACTCCTGTTTTTCAGTGAGAAAGATTTACATTTCCCACAGGCAGTGTTTTCGGAAACAATGGAAAACAATATGTTTAATTTTATGAATTTTATTTTATTAGAAGTATACAGATTGATGTTTGGAGAAAATTTTCCTAGAGTATTATCAAAGATGAAGACCCTGATACAATTAAGCCTAGAAAAATAAATTGGAGATTGGTTTTTATTGAAGCAGCATACAATAATAATACTTTATGGATTTGTTAAGGAGCCCTATATTCTACCATCCTTTTTTAATGTGAGAGTTTTTTCTTTGGATTTTATCAAACATAAATTGACAGTAGAAAATGACCATTTTCTAGCTTTCAGGAAAGATTTAGATATAAATTTCCCTTTAAAAATTGGTCATTTTATCATCACGAACAAGAATGCTCTCCCTTTTGTAGAAAAACATTTAGAAGCACTGAGTTTTAGGAAATCCATTTCTATAAATTATGATCCTTGTCATGTTATTTCTCAAATAAGGCAACAAAACAAAAGTAAATCCTTTGATCAACAGTAGGTTGAAGGATTGACGGAGATGGAAAATTTACTACAATATGAATCATACATAGAAGTTTCAGGAATTTCACACGCTAATCCTTCTACCTTGGATAAAGTTTCAGCTGAGTTGGTACCTACCCCAAGAAATATTGAAGCAACAAGTAAAAGAAGTTTTCATGAAAGTACTGATATGCAGATGGAGGAAGAAAGAGAAGTCGCAAAGATTAAAATCAGGCAAATAAGATGAAGTAGTTGTATTTGAAAAATAAAAGGGAAAGAAGAAAGAAAAATACCAAGGGCCAGAAATTCAAGTACAGGAATACAAATTTGATGAGGTAAGAGCTGCAGGTGATTCTAGCAAATTTCAATCAAGATCTGAAATATATGTAAAATATGGGAAAGAAAAACAAACAACAATAGAAGCAACGCATAAGTTGTTTCCAAAAGTCAGGAATGTTGTTGACTCAGAAATTACTCTGATGACTAGCAAAGATCCAACCAAAAATACTTTGAATTTGGACGAATCGTCTGATGATAAGGTCACAAAAATGAAATTGAATTTGCAGAAGATACCAGTCCCTGATAAAATTCAACTACATAGACAGACTGGAGAGTTGATTTATACTGATTTGATTAAAGCTACTTTAAAAGTGGAAAAACTACAGAATACAGTGAATAGGATGGAAATCCAGTTGAAGCAATAGAAAACAGAGAGCAAAGCTCATGAATAGAAAATAAAAATATTTCAAGATGACCCGGTGGAGAGCAATGATGAACCAAATAGAGGGGAGGCAAGTAAGTAGATTTTAGATGAGAAAGAAAACACTATCCAATTACTTAAGAAAAATATTAAGATTTCAGCAACTCAGTTAATTCAAGCCTCTGAATTAACTGTGTTAGAACAAGAAAAATAAACTTTATCTCAAGAATTGGATGACTGTAGAGCTAAATTGCTCAAGTTTGAAGAAAAAGAGGTAAGTTGGGAGAAAGATAGATTGAGTCTTAAGACTCAAATTGAATATCTAAAGGCAAATTGGAAAATATAGCACAATAGAAGCAAGGAACATATCAAGGAAACAAAGAAGCAAGCACAGATGATATAAATGAAGATATGTCTCAAGTTAGCTTGAAAGAGGTTGAGATCAAAGAACTAAAAGAAGAAAAAAAAAGACTAGAAGAGGAAAATCAGAAAAAGAAAATGAAATAAAAGAGTTGACAAATAAGAATAAAGAATTGGTAGACAAAAATCAGAGGTTCATAAATCAAGTGACAGGACAACTACCATTGCAAGGTGCAGAGCATTTGATTTGGGATTCAATCATAAATGAGACTGCAAAATTCAGGCCTTATTTAAATTTTATGAAGACAAAGGAAGCCATAGTAGATGATAGCTTACAAAGTTGTACAGCGATAAGAGAATTTTTAGATAAGAAACCAAAAGATACAACCCATAATACCATAAGTTTCTTAAATACTCTAACAAAAGATGATTTGAAAGCAATGGCTATCAAACACAGGATAACAGTCATAACTTGGGCTAGGAGAGTCCTTGGAAAACATTCTCACATTGAGAATGTTCAGGCTAGAGTAGAACAGATGAAGAAACAAGTTGAAGACTTCAAAAAGGGATTTGAAAAGCTAATACAAAAGGGGCTTCCTTCTTTTTGGGATGAAAATAATGAGTTAATTTCCCAGAAAAATTATAAGGATTTACTATTTAACATTAGGATGAACCATGAGAAATTGAATATTTGACTCATGTTCTAACATGGAAAATTCTACTGGAGAAACTTTCAGATGATTTTGAAATTTTAAACCAGCTGGCCATGATAGGTGAAAAGATTCCTCCAATTTCCATTGCAGAGCACATAGAGATGAAAGTTCTGGTCAAGGAGATGACTAGTTATGAGGTACCTTCTACAGAGCAATGGAAGACAGTGGAAAGATATGGGAAAATGAAGTACAATTTTCACACTTGAAGACTATTGTTCGAGAAAGAATCCCTTTCAGCAGCTACAACCATTAGAAAGACATCAAATGTTATATTCTGAGAGATTTTGGAAATTGTATAAATTTTGACCGAAATGGAATGTAATAGTTAGTTTATAATTTGTTATTTTTAGTTATGAAGCAATTAGGGTTTTACCTCGAGAGGTTTTACAATGTATAAAAGGAAATTTTTGGCAATGTAGTAAGGGTTGGAACCCATGAAGAGATATTCATTTTGTATTAAGCCCTTCAATTTTGAATAAAGATGGCTGAGCAGAGTTGATGCATATTTTCAAGAGTAATGATTCCTATGTTATTAATTTACAGTCGGTATTTTCCCTTTGCTCGTGTGATTTGTTATTTCCAGTAATTATCTTTCCATTATGTTTTATTTCATGCTTTGATGAGAGTTTGTTTTAAATCAGATATCATGTAATTATGCTCTGGTTTAATCGGATCAAAGTATTCACATATTTTCCTTTAAATTCAATGTTAGATTCATCCTTGATTGATGCTTGATGTTGATGGACTGTCATTCTTTCTTCAAATACCACCTGCCAAACAAGAATTTGACTGTAAAAAGATAACTACCTTGCCTTTGCAAAAAATTTCATTGTTAAAAATCTGTTGATTTTTAAATTTTATAGTTTTTGACTCCATGCCCATTGGTATCTATATTTTTCAGCCTCTCACAATTTAGAATAAAATCAGTTTGAAATATCTCTAGCCATTATATCCATTTTTGAGAGAGCCCTCTCTGGTAGGAAAAATGCTAGTTTTCCTCCTAAAGATTGGTTTGAAAGAGTTACCTTAAGATTATCCTTCTACAACCAAAGGAAAAATTCTGAGTGCTAACAAAACCCATGGAATTAAAAGACAATTTTCAGCTCCAAGAACTCCTCAGCAAAATGGCGTTGTGGAAATAAAGAAAAAGAAAATGGCGTTATTGAAAAATGGGTTTTTTCTGATAAAAACGAAAAAAGATTTTAATTAAAACTGATTTTCAATTTCCAAATATTAAGCATATGATTGACATAGAACAAGAGAATTACTCGTAAACCAGTGAAAAAGAATAGCAAAGCTGGTAGCAGGATAAAATCCGCAATGAAATTCTTTTACTGAAGGTAAAATTGCAGCGTGAAAATGGTAAAAAGATAATTTTACTCAGTGTATTTAACCCTAAAATGTTATTAGAGAATTTAAAATAGGACCATAGATATCAAGTAAATCCATGTTCAAGATTAAATGAAGAAAAAGGCGGATTGTGGAATTGTGAATGCACTTTACGAAAGTTTGTGACTTAAGCCTTCCGCAATCCGCATTGCGGGTTGTGGGATTGGGGATGTGCAAATTGAATGTTGGGAAGTTTATCATTTCCATAATCCGCAACCCGAAGTCGAAAATGTGGAGCGGGAAAAATTATGGTAAAAAATTTGATCTTCCCGCAGGAACGTTTTTAAGAAATTTAGGTATCCGCAATCCGCAATATATTTGCGGGTTTGGAAAAAGCGATGAAATTTTATTTTTTTTATTTTTGGTTTTTGCATTCCGCAATACGCATTGCAGAATGCAGAAAGGAAGAACTGAAAATCTGATTTGTATTGATCAAACGCTTTACGACTCCCGCAATCCGCATTGCGGGTTGCGGAAATGCGGAAGCAAGAAATTCAAACTCATAAAAAATGATGCGTATTGCAGGATTGCGGAAATGATGTATTTCCAAGAAAAACAAGGACTCCCACAAATCATGAAAATACATAAAAACAAGCGTCATTTAAATTTTTTTATTGCGATCAAAGCATGCAAAGGTGAGAATGAAAAACGACAATCATAAAACCCCCATAATAAAAGATAAATAATTCTATATTACCTTAATCAAATTAAAACTGGGGCTCTCATTTTTATCTTAGAAAAATGGGATCTGTTGTTCCTACAACAGGTTCTCAATACTTTACAACTACTTGAAACAGCAATGATACAGAAGAGGGGCCACTGACAGTAACCTCTACATAAAGTTTGAAAATGATAATATGATCATTGTTGTTGTCGATGTAGATGATAGCATATTTGGAGGTGATATACAAATCCTAAGTGCATACTTTACTTCAAATATTAAGAAATAATTTGAAATGTCTTTGTTGGGAGAACTAACATTATTCTAAGGATTACAAGTCACTCAATTAGACAAAGGGATCTTCATTTCTCAAACCAAGTACATTAAAGAGATGCTAAAATAAATTAAGATGGAAGACTCTAGGCCTGTTAGTATCCCCATGATCACTGCTGTAAGTTAAGTAAGGATGATGAATCTTTGGAAGTGGATCATGCTATGTATAGTTCTATGATAGGTAACCTACTATATGTGATAGCTACAAGAATGGATGTGATGCAAGATGTAGGACTAGTTGCTAGATTCCAATTAGCTCCGAATGAAACACATGTAACAATAGTAAAAAGAATTCTCAAATATTTAAAAGGTACTATGGAGTATGGTTTATGGTATCCAAAAGGTCAAGACTTTACCTTAAAAGCATTCACTGATGCATATTGGTCAGGAAGTATTGATGACCGAAAGAGCACCAGTGGAGCGACATTCTACTTGGGAGACTATTTGGCATCATGACCAATCAAGAAACAACCCTCCATTGCACTATCTACAACAAAAGCTGAATATATTGATGTTGCCTTATGTTGCACTCAAGTCATTTGGATGAAGTAGACATTGGAATATTTACTTGTGAAGTATGAGCATCCCATAGTGATAAACTGTGACAATACTAGTGCCATAAACATATCAAAAAATCCTATAATGCACTCCAAGACAAAGCACATTCCAATAAAACATCACTTTCTAAGAGACCAAGTGTCACAAAAGGTTGTCAAAATGGAATATGTTGATACAAAGAAACATATAGTTGATATCTTCACTAAGCCACTATCCAAAGAAGCATTTGAGCATCTTAGACAAAGAAGAATCACAATGTCAACAAGAAGGAAAATATGTCTGCGAGGAAGAAGGATCACGCAAGGAAGAAGGATCACATGATATGCCCGCTTTATATACACACAACACATTCAATAAAATGTTATGTTTCAATGTTTCTAATTATATTTCTTTCATGTTCTGCAATTTTTGAAACAATGTTTGAAACACATCACCAGATACATGATGCTATGTCCATAAATAATTTGAGAATTGTCCAATAGAATTTAAATCAATTAAATGTAGAAGTTGTCAAAAATATACAAATCACTAAATTAAATATTGTCTATATAATATGACGGTCATTTGAAGTTGAATGTCTTTTACCAATGCCCCATTTTTTAATGAGGCCCGAGATAAATGAATGAAGGGGCGACTGAACCTTCTTCTACCCAGTATTATTTTCATAATAGTTCTAGACTGTAAGAAGGATGGGTCGATCCTTCTTTTGTTCACCATTCTGGATACATGTGAATTGCTGGATATTGGTGTGACCGATCCTTCTTGTCGGAAGTCAGAGGTCGGGATAAATATTATTTATATGTTATAACTTAGCCAATGTATCAATCCATACCATTTAATGTGAAAGTAGGTAGTCAGGAATTGTTGTCCCAACCTTAGTAGATTAAATATTTTTACATTTCTCTGTTAAATGAAGGGTTGACCGACCCTTCTTGTACTTAGTACTTTTCCAGTCTTCATCATTATGGATATACATGAATTGACGACCTAGCCTTCGTAGGTTGAATATTTGCACAGTTCCCTCATAAATGAAGAGGCATCTGACCCTTCTTCTTCCCAATATTATTTTCATACTAGTTCTAGATTGCAAGAAGGATCATTCGATCCTTCTTGTGTTCACCATTCTCGATACAGGTGAATTGTTGGATATTAGTGTTCACAATTATCTACTAAAGGAAGGGTCGGCCGACCCTTCTTGTGCTTAGTAATTTTCCACTCTTCACCATTATGGATATACATGAATTCATGGCCTAGCTCTCGTAGGTTGAATATTTGCACAATTCCCTCATAAATGAAGGGGCAGGCGACCCTTATTCTTCCCGGTATTATTTTCGTAATAGTTCTATACTCCAAGAAGGGTTAGTCGATCCTTCTTGTGTTCACCATTCTGGATACATGTGAATTGTGTTGGAATATTTTATATTCCTTGGAAGGTAATAGTTTCTTTGTATTATGTCGGAAGATATCCACAATCTTATGTAAAAGAGTAATACATTTATCCCATATTCATTATGGTAAAATATACTCTTGATATTCATTATTATATAAAGAGATGTTATTATGGAGAATTATATTATCCCACATGTAATATGTGAGAGTAATTCCTCCTCATCTCTTAGTATATAATAGAGTCAACGGAGTATAATCCATTCATCCACTGTGATCACTAGTGTGGATCATATCATCATGATCTTTCTATATTGTATTGGGGTTATTGGCATTGCTCTCTTGTAAGCTTGAGGGAGATATTCTGGAGATAATAGAAGACTATCTTCACATGGACGTAGCCCAATTCGGTGAACCAAGTATATCTGGTATACTCTTTTCTCTTGTTCTCTTTTTGTACTTATTGTTGATATGTTATTGTTTTGCATAGATAGGTAAGCTAGTTTAGTTAGATCCATATCTCTGACAAATTACTAGATATTGGTGTTCACAATTATCTACTAAACGAAGGGGTCGTCGATCCTTCTTTTCGGAAGTAGGAAGTTGGGATAAATATTGTTTATATGTTATAAGTTAGCCAATGTCCTGATCCCTACCATTTACTACAGAAGTCGTGTTGAATAATGTGTTGGCAATGATGTCAACAAGAAGGAAGATATGCATGCAAAGGAAGAAGGATCACAATGTCAACAAGAAAGAAGATATTCCCGCAATGAAGAAGGATCATGCAAGGAAGAAGGATCACATGATATGCCCGTAGTGAAAATCAAGATATGCCTGCAACGAATAGGAAGATATGTATGGTTTAGTTTCCAAATTTTTACTTAACTAAACCAGTCCATGGTTTTTGTAAACCATAAAACCAAAATCAAGATATGCCTGCAACGAAGAGGAAGATATGCCCGGTTTAGTTTCAAATTTTTTACATAACTAAACCAGTCCATGGTTTTTGTAAACCATACAACCAATTCATGGTTTGCTTTAGTTAACTAAATAATCTCTTTAAACTAAAACAATAAACCAATTCAAAATAATAATTGTAATTATAACTTAGCTCATGGTATTTATAAACCATGCATAATTTAGGGTAGGATTTATAGTTGAAAATTTATTCCTCATTATCTTTCATAGATTTTCACCATAACTCCATTTTAACCATTTTTACCAATTCCTAAAAACTAGGTCATTTTCTAGCAATTCGTTAAGTTCCAATTTCAAATACACAGAGAATATGAACAAGTTATTTCGTTCATATTTTTCTAAATGTAACCAAATAAATACTTTAAACATAAACTAACCATCAATTTCCATAATTTTATTCAATTATGGAATTTCTATCTAATGGTTATTATATTCTCAGGGATTAAATTAAAACAAGGAATTTATTTTTTCAACCCATAAAATATGATTTCCCAAAATATAATTCTTTTAAATTTCATTTGTACCTAAATTATATTTAATATGCACAAAAATTCCGCAAGCATAATTTCTCAAAGCGTACTTGCAGAGAATTAATATATAACATAATACAAATTCAAAACCATGAAATCTCAACATTACTTTCTCTCAAATTATCATTTAACATAGAAATTATAGAGAATTAGAATCCTGAATATACTTATCTGAGAATTCTGTCTTGAAACAAGCAACTGACTTTGTGTGATCCACGCTCCTCCCAACCGTAGACCTTGTCTCAATGTCTAGCCTATATTATTTCAGCTCCCAAGTCCACTCCTGAGCCAAGATCCAGACATTAACCAGAGATAACTCACCAACCCCCTCAGATCACTCATGGGGGAAAAACAAGAAATAACTGGGAAACATGAAATAATCTCTACTAGGAACTACCAAAGCAACAATTTCTAACCAATTCCTTGTCAATTCCACAATTAACCCACTGGAGCTCCGTCACAGACACACAACGATACACTTCACTGCAAGTGTCAGAATTCCACTTGGGGTTTCATGCACAAATTTCCAATTGCTATTGCCCTTTATCTATATACAACATGTCCATTTTTTTATATATATCTCCATATTGGATAAGTACATCCTTGAACGAATTTTTTTATATGTTCGGTACTTCACCAACATTATAGTATGTATACATTGAGTAATAATAAATAGTACTAATTTTACATTGCTCTCGACCCAAATAAATACAAAATCTTCGTTCTTAAACCATTCAAATATACCAAGGAATTTTTTGATTTCCATGTTGTCGAGTGAGGAAAACCACAGATCAACGTCGAAATGTTCTCTGGAAACACTAATAATATCGAGGCTGAACATCCGTTCATAATAACAATGGAAATTATGGACAAAATGACGTTGTTTGGAAGAATCTTCAATGTTGGATAACATCTGAAATCCAAAGATAAATCCCTCTACTCCCAGTACCAATAGTGTCTTTTGCAGTGATATCCAGATTGCATAAAGAACCATGACTATATATATACCAACAACAACAACACTTCATTCATGAAGTTAATGATCACAAACATGCAACTGTAAATGGATATTTTGATTTCCAAATATTAATACAAAAATCACCCAAAATTTCACATATTCAAATGATTTAATAAAATCATCACACTGAACTAATAATATGTTAGATTCATATGAAAATAACAACGTCGCCGAAAAAAAACAAAAAACACATTGAACGATTTAAAATATCCATAGGTTACATCTAGAAATAGGCAATGATAGGTTATATTTCATGGATGTCACTCAATAGAAGAAGGAATTGAAGGTCCTGATATCATTTGATTCATGCATTTTACTAAAACCCTGCCAAAATCGATGTACCAATTCACTATCTGTCCTAGCGGACAATGCAGTAAAGGGCTTACTCAAAATACAGTTTTCACATGGATGTGCTTTCACATCATCACCCTCCAAAACAATCATTGATGTATTAGTTTCCAATGTTTTCGCTGGGAACTCCTCCCACACACACTCCAAATTTTTGTGTATATTTCCTTCTTTATCGTAGGTACATCTCTCTCGAAACCATAAAAATAAAAAAATTTCCCCATATGATTTTTCTGCATTGCTTGCCCTCAAAAAATTTGTAAACAGTGACTTCCCCTCATTGAACCCACATTTAGATGACCAAATCCCATCATCAAATTTGGAAAGACATAATCTCAAAAATTGTATGGTATGTGTTCGTGACTCATATGAAGTTTCTTTGTGTTTAAATTCAAATTCACCAGCAATACTTTCTTCTCCCTTTTTTACTTTTTTCCCTCCAATAGTAATTTTGTATTTCCCTTTTTTCTCTTTTGGAGTCATTTTCTGTGACTTTCTTGCAAAATAGAAAACCTTCCATTTCTAATATCAATAACATTTTGGTATAGGGAGTTGCACATAAATATTGCTTGTCAATATATATTTCGGAAATAAATTTGTTTTATCAATTTAAGTAGAAAATATTCTTTGTCTTTTACTTGTCAATGCCAGGCCAACATTTGAGTGGTTAGTAACACTGCTAGAGATATCGCGTTTTGACACCAATCGCTCGCCTGGTTCATTATTACACAAGCTCTCAGTTGATTCATTATTGTCCAAGCTTTCTCCTGGTTCATTATTGTCCAAGCTCTCTCCTAGTTCATTATTATCCAACAAGATTTGTTGGCTAATATCCACGGACATCGTCGATGCCAGCCCTGGTTGTGGATGACCCACATGTTGAGAAATAGGTATACAATCATCTTGACCTGGAAATTTGCAGGTATACATTTTATATAACTTTTTGCAAGTATTCAAGGTCACTATCCCCATTCATAAATTATTTAATTTAACCACGATCTTTGAAAAATAAATTTTTACCTTCTTGTCCATCTTGTTCTCCAGTTTTGTAGTTCTTTTTGGATTCTCTATCACATTCAATGTCGTCATCATATACTATAATCTTAGTGGACGATACCTGAGTGTGCTCTTTATTTGAAACTATAGTAGAATAGGAATTTGAAGAAGTTATTGAACATAACCGACCGAGAAAAGTAAAATACAATGAAATAAGACATCTAAAAATGTTAATACAAATACCTTGTTTTATATCTAATTCATGATATAAACTGTTCATAAACAACTCTTGTTGTACTGTCTCTAAAATAGAAATAACTATTCTATCTGGTGACCTCATCAATGAACGAAGAACTCTACCTCCTGCGTACAACGAAAGAACTGTATCTCGAGAAGAGACCAGTCTGGAAACTATGTGATCCCATAATTCCCGTGTCCTTTCTTTTGCAAAACATGGCTTCTCGAACTATCATTGTTAACCTTGGGAAAATGTAAATAAATCATTGGTAGGCCCTCATCCTCCCAATCCATATCCATTTGAAAAGTAGACAAATAATCCTCGTCCCTTCCAATGCTCCAACATTATATAATAGATAATCCTATAAACAAGTCCTTGGACAAATATCTATAAACACCCTTGGTAGGATTTTGTATTACCTTTTTTTTGTATTTCTTGTTGAAAAGTGTCAAAGCTTTATAAATCATACAAGATTTTTCCATATCAACTAAAAAACTACAAGTACATGCCGCTTCATTTGATTCTAAGTAATACAACAACACAAGCATATATTCTCTTATCCAGTGCCTATCACAATTACACATATCAACAACAACAAATTCAGAGTTGATTGCTGCACCAAAAAATGGAATGGATCTTAGTGTGTTGACCAAAGATGTAAGATAAAAACACTCACAAGCAAACTATGGACTATCTTTGACATCGTCAATGGACATACCCATCCCCTCACCTGCTCATCACCTTAGACACATAATCCTGTTGACCAATTTCCCTATCATCCTAGCCTCCAAAACCCCAAAAAACCCAAATGGATAGCTAAAAAGGCAAAATATTACTTTTTCCTCCTCAAATTTATTAAATTCTTTCAAAAACATACCAAAACCCCCAAAAGGGGGTCCAAAATAAAAATAAAAAGGGAACAAATTCAAAAAGAAAATCAAAAAAGAGGAAAAAGAGGGCTAAAAACCTAAACCATGGTGGTTTACTCCACCACCCAAAAATCTATAAAAGGTGATGGAGGCCCCTCATTTTACCATACATCAATTATCCTACGCTTATGCTGCCCAAATCATTCTAGAAATCTAGCCCAACCATTTGAGATACAGTTCTTCCCTTTGAGACAACCTTGGGCCCAACCATTGAGCATTTGGAGAAAGTGAAGGAACCAATGGAGCCCTGGTGCATCACTCCCTACGACTGCAAAAATCCACCGGCCTCAACATTTCAGGTGAAAAATTCATGCAAACCCTTGTTTGCCATTTATAAAACAAATCAAGATTTTATTTCATTATCTCTCGTGGTTGTTTTATGTGTATTATTGTAGTTTAAATTTGTTTCTCCACGCACATGTTAGCTTGATCTTTTACTATTTTTTACATTTAATTAGTTTTTTACTTTTCTTCAAACTACTACTAAGGATTCCATTATCCTTAGCAGGTGCTCTTTTGCACGAGAAAGGGTGAAAACCAATGCTATAGATTGGTGAATCCATTGTCTGAACCTCTGCTTTGTTAGTTTTTATTTCTGTTTATTTTTCATTTTTTTCTTTCTTTACTTAGTTGCAGGCCTTTGATTTTCTCTGTACAACTGCAATATTTTTTAGCACCTGTTTGTGCGCGTTGAAGCGCATTTTTTCATCCCTCAGGCATGGTGTAGCACGTGGTTGTTCGGCTCCTTTGCGTGACCTACAACTCAGCTATTTATCCTGTAAATACGACCCACAACGCAGCTTGCCTATCCCTTGTCGCGGCCCCCGGCCGTAGCCTTCCGCTTCCTGCACGCGGCCCTGACCGCCACACTCTGTTCCCTGCGCACGGCCCCGACCGTGCTCCACTACTCCCTACATGTGGCCCCGATAGCATATCCCAGAAACCATCCCACAGCCCCAACCGCCGCTTACTGCCACCTCCCTGTGGCCCCCGCCTCTACACACGATCGGTGCCGCTATGATGTCGCTCACAACCACGACCCTTGCCGCTTGTTCACCCGCTACCTCTGCGTCCCCAACCAAAAAATCCACCCTGACCTTCACGCTGTAAAACACAGCTACCACCTCGCCCTTCGCGATGCAAAATGCAGCCACCATCCCGCCCTCCGCATTGCAAAACGCATCACCCATCCCTCATCCCGCCCCAACACACCACGTCCGTCACCCCGCATCCTGCGCCTCCAGCCGCACTTACCAGCCTCATTCCGCGCTCCACGCCACACAGTCTGGCATCCCGTCCTCACTCCAAACCGCACTTGTCAGCCCGAAACCCACGCTCTGAGCCGCGTAATCAGGCTACACAGTCGCGCTCATATTTTCCCTTTTTCCATTTTCTTTGCTGCAACTTGCCAGTTTCCCCCTGTTTCTAGCAACACCCTCTATTGTTGAGCTCTCTTTGCCTTTTATTTTGCTTGCTACTTTCAAATATATATATATATATATATATATATATATATATATATATATAAGCCTTTGTATTCCAGCAAGTTAAACAAAGTTTACATAGCAGATTAATGTCAGCATTTTGATTTTCCAGCATTTAAATTTCATCTTTTACATTTTTAGGTAGTTACCAACATCACCTGTGCACACACTCAGTCACATTAACTCAAGTGAGCCATAAAAATTTACTTAACTCAACCAACATTTAACCCCATTTGGGGAACACGAAAGAATATTGTAGTTACGTAGGACAGTGGGGATAGGAATCCAAACAACACCCCTCTGTCATTTACACTTGAGACATAGTTGTTGTCATCTAGGCATCCAAAATCCCCTATTATTTTTTAGTACGATTAAAACCAATTTGTCGGAGGGCCTCTCCCCTAGGAGGGAAAGTAGCAAGACTGGTTCCGAAGGTCTGAGTGGAATACTGCACTCCATTCAGTAATTGAAGGCTACCTACCCATTGTTCTCGTTGTACTACCCTGTTAGGAGTACGACAACGATAGAACTGAAGCTACGGATTCACCTTTCCGGGCCTACCATGAATGAGGTATCTTAGTGGCCATTCTTCTAGGATTATTTACCCAGAGTCCCTCCCGGTAGGGGGATATCCTTATCCATTTGGTTATGCTTCTCATATTGTCTAGCTTGGATTTCATCACCTTGCAGAGGATACGATTTGTTCGAGACATCATACCTTGTTAGGTAGGTGTTTGCATGCTCCTATACCTCCCCTGAGATGAGTGAGTATACCTTTTTTTATTTTTTCTTTTTCTTTTTAGGAGACTTTTCTATTGGTATTCTGACCACTTTTATTGTTGCTCTGTTTGTTGTAGCATAGCTGTTACAACAAGTGTTTTGAACTTGTTGTTGGCCTGAGTGCCATATTTTTTACGCTCTCCTTTTACACACACAGTTGTACCAGGATTTTTGAGATTTTCACTCGCTCACTATTGAGTTCCCAAGACAGTCTCAATGCCTATGGGGCCAGCCCCCGCGGCATGGTCTACTTGGAACCCCTCTCCATAGACGCAGAGCCTCATCAAGTGACCCAGGTACCCCTTATACCACATCTGATTCTAAGCTGGAGAACACTACATTTACCGCTCTGTCTAGCCCCACGACTGGTATGACTTCCAACCCCTTTTTCGGTGGGGTGGTGGGTGGTGGATCCACCACTAACCTGGCTACTATGTCAACATCCATCCAAGTTATACCATCTACAGGCCCTACGCCTAGTATTCCCGCCACTACATCTATCATGTTAGTTAGTGGATTGGTTACCAATACAACTCCCTTAGGGACTAGTAACGCACTTGGGGGCACAGGCCCTTCCTATACGATTCCCCCACCGACGAATGGAGGACCTACGATCCCTATCATGGTTCACATTATTGCTCCACACATTGGGGGCAGTGGCCCCACCATTTTCGGCACGACTAACACACTTGCCTCGACACCCACGCCACATTTGTCTACTAGTTTTCCATTCATGGCCAGTCTCAACCTTCCTGATCTGGCCATATTGACTAACGAGCCCATATGACATGACCCCAAATGGCATCCTATGCTCGCCAAACTCCCATTGGACATACCTAAATTTGAGGGAAGGGAGGAGAAGACCCCCAAAACCATATCATGTCCTTCCACTTATGCTGTTCGTCTAACTCCATCGTGTATGATTCCATTCGCTTGTGATTATTGCAACGAACCCTCACTGGCGCTGCAGCTAAGTGGTATATTGACCAACCTCATGAGACTCATTTCAAATTTACGTCCCTTGCATCTACTTTCCTGTAGTTCTTCCAATTACCTGTTCGTTACGATTTTGGTGTTTAAATTCTCCTATCTTGCAGACAAAATACGGCCACCCATATCACAGACCACATCCATGAATGGCACAAACGGCGTAGTTTGTGTAATATTAAGTTAGACGACCACATCTTTTTAGATTGGTTCTTTAAATCTCTTATACCGACCATCATTAAGGATGTGGCATCTGAACGAACTCAATTTGAGGAAGAGGCTATCCTTAAAGCCCAACTGTTCGATCTTATCTATGCTCAATCTGGCTATTTATACTCCATTTTACCTGATGCTCCCTACGCCGACTCCTCCCAGAGTGATGCACCGAGGGCATCCCACATTGTCAATGGCATTATCGGGCACATGGCGTAGCATTATCAACCTTACATGGCTATGCCTACTACTAGTGGCCCCGACCTTTCGCGTGCCATGTCCCACTCAGGAGCGACAACATCATACGCCTTCATCACTCGACCCCCTCACAACCATGGACCATCATGTCCACCACATTGCTATGGACACGCACCTCCAACTTATAACCCTCCTGCAGTACCTATCAATTATTATCATCAACAAGCTCGACCCACACACTCACAACCCCAATATCTGCTAGCTTATTATCCCCTGTAGGCTCTGCTTGCACAACCACAAGTTCCTCCATCTTACCATCCATCCCAGGCCCCACCAGCACCGGCTCAACCTCAAGCCTCCCCTGCTTACTATCCTCAGTAGGCAGCACCAACACCTACTCAACAACAAAATCCTCCCAACCTCTAAGGGCAAGTTTAAGCCCAACAAAACCCACAACAAAACCGACCTTCTCAACGAAATCAACAAGGTCAGGAAAACCGGGGAAGAGGACATAACCTTGGGAACAACCAACCCCAAGACCAAGGAGGTCAACAACCAAACCCCCCAAATAACAATAACACCGCCCTAGCCAACCAAAACCCTGACAGACCACCTCATCGGGGGAAGAATCCCAATCTACGGACGAACCATCCTTGTCTATTTGTGGGGTCTACAACCACTACACACACACTTGTTCTCATTTGGAGTGCTCTCGTCAAATTTGGACAGATGATTCCCAATGCCAAGGACAGGATGCTCCACCTGCACAACCCAATCCCCATCCACCTCCCCCTCAAGTAACCGCACCCCCATAGCAGCAAATCACATACACTGTGCATACAATCTAACCGATGGATTCAGGCACCCATCATCTCCTTATGATGTCATTGGACAATGTCAACCTCCAAAAGCGCCGAAACCAATATGGTCCCACCCCCGAAACCATCCCCTCCGATATGGCTACTAACTCTCTTCCCACCGATCAGTCGTTACGCATACCCCTGACACAGGGCGATGGGCCCCCTAAAGCTTCTCGTTGCCCACTATGGAGCATCAACAATAATCCCAACGCACACGCCGCTCCTAATTATAATATCGTGGATGATCTTTCCCAATCTCTCGCTGCTATGTCAGCTCTTGAGGTTTTAAAAAACCGTCCTATAGAATGCAAGACATTATTATCCACCATTGGGGACATAGACCCCTCTGACTCACGAATGATGGCTTTCGATTTAGACCAATCTAAGCCTTGCATGCCATCCATAGTAGCTTTTCAAGTTTCAGTCTCAATCCGAAATCTTGTTATTCATCGATGCATCATCGATGAAGGTGCCTCCACCGGCGTCATGTATACATTCGTAGTGCAAAAACTTGGATCACCTACGTTACAACCATCTACAACAACCCTACGAGCCTACGACGACCGCTCTGCTCAACCTCAGGGCCTCTTGGATAATGTCCTAGTTCCGTTATCTGGGAAAACCATACTCATAGACATTGAGGTGATCAATGCACAACTTGACTACAACCTCCTGCTCGAACGTAGTTATATGTACGCCATGAAAGATGTTGCTTCATCGGTTTTCCACATTATGATGTTCCCCCATGAGGGATGGATTTTTAGGGTTGACCAACTTACGTACTATGACCTGAATGCCCCTGCCGCACCGGAAAATTTTCTCCCCATGGTTGAAAAACCCGTTCCGAGTACACCCTCTTTATCACTATCTTCAGTTGGACCTGGAATATATTACGAAACTCCCATGATATCTAGTTTTTTATCCATTCCACTACCGATAATGGAGGTATCTGATCTATGCACCATTTCATCCAACCAAACAGTTCCCAACTCATAGCCACCTTTGATGCCACAACCTTCAACTGTCCCTAGCTACGTTGGAGCAACGTCTATCCATACGATTCCTTTCTTATTCCCACCTTCTAGAGTAATAAGTACCCTAGTTATGGCCACTATGAACCTCCTCGAGTTAACCCTAGGTCTACCCATGTGGTATTTACCCTCCGCACTCCTCCCCCAACACCACAGGTTGTTCTCCAACCTGTCCAACCTATAAACACCTCTAACCACCCACCCCCCTGTGTTGCCGACTTACCTAAGCACCCACCTCCCGGTATGGTGTCCACCTCTGCAACAAACCCTGCCCCTCCACCACCTAGAAATGTTGGGGGCAGAGGCCCACAAACCTATACATCCCCACCAGCAAGAAAACCCATGGCACCTCAACCACCACCACCCGCAACCCCTAAGTGTTCCCTATGTCATGATTTGGGCCACAGTACCCATAACTTCTCGCAATTACCCAATCTTCAACAACACATGAAGACTCTAGACGATGATCCCAACACTCCGGTAGTCGAGCTAAACCCCCCAGCCCATTAGCGCAACAAAGCACTCTGTACCAACCACGCTTGTGCTATATGTGGAATATACAGTCATTAATCGCACCATTTCCTGGACCTCCTGGAATATAGATTGGTTCTCCACGAATTGTCTCAATCCTCTTTAGAATCATCCATCACCACCATTTAGGAAATTCATCCCCCAACATCTTCCTCCGAGGAATATATTAACACCATCTACATGATCTCCAAGGCAGGTGGACACATGGCCCCCCCTCGACTAATTTGGCCACACACTACTTTTGGAGCGACAAGGAGATACTTGAATCACTTACTGAACCTGATTACCCCTGGGACGACATGCATCATTGGTCCTATTTTATTCTTGAGGATGCCTCCACTTCCACGGCCACTCAGTTCTCAAACAAAGGAATTTATCCTCGAGAAGGTTGACTGGTTCAAGAACCCTATTCCCACCCCTGATGCCTTCGAGGAAGGCAACATGGCCAATATATCACCTACCATACAGGTTGATATTTCCATCACACCTAGTACACCCGAACTCATTACATTAGGTGCCTCCTGTATGCAATACGAAATCAGGGAGTACAAGAATATCTTCTAGGATTTTCCTGATGTCTTTTCTTGGTCTTACACCGAGACGCCTAGTTTAGACCCTCCCATCGTCGAACACCACATTGATACATGGCCGGAGATCCCACCCATCCTCCAGAAGCAAAGACCCATTCACCCGTCCAAACTCCCCATAGTCAAAATTGAAACTGAGAAGCTGCAAAAAGCTGAGTTTATCTTTCCTATCGCTCATACCACCTGGGTTTCCAAACCTGTACCCATCAATAAAAAACAGGGCACTCTCCGTGTCTGTATGGATTTTCGCGATCTTAATCGTTCTTGTCCCAAAGAAAATTTCCCCACACCCTTTATCGACCAACTCATTGATGCTTATGTGGGGCATGAATTCCTCTCCTTCATGGATGGTTTCTCCGGATACAACCAAATACACATCCAGAAAGATGATCAATACAAAACCGCATTCACTACCCCATGGGGCACCTTTTCCTATCGGGTTATTCCGTTTGGTCTTAAAAACGTTGGTGCCACCTTCCAACGAGCCATAACATTGTTTTCAAGATTTGGCCCATATCATCCTAGTTTACCTTGATGACCTCACGACACAATCAAAGAAACGGTCTAACCACCTAAATGAGCTTCGGCAAGTCTTCCTGCATTGTCGCAGGATCCGCTTGAACCCACTCAAGTGCATCTTTTGCATTCCTGCGGGCTAGTTGTTAGGATTCATCATTTCACAAAAAGGGATAACCGTTGACCCTTAAAAAGTTCAATCCATCGTGGACCTCCCTTCCCACTGTACCATACGTCAATTACAAATTTTGCAAGGGAGATCCAACTTTCTCCACTGCTTTGTCCCTGAATATGCCATGATGGTCCATGGTTTTCTTCGCTTACTTTGTACCCGCATCCCGTTTGTTTTGGACGAACAAGCACAACCAACCTTTTCAGCCCTTAAAACAGCCTTAAATGATGCCCCACTGATCTCCCCCTTAGATTTCTCAAAGGATTTTATCCTATACATTTCGGCATCCGAATACGCCGTCTCAGGGGTACTCATTCAAGAAGATAGTGCGTGGAAAGATAACGTAATCTACTATGTGAATCAGACCCTATCTCTCCCACAACTACGTTATCCCCAAGAAGAGAAGTTGGCTCTTGCTTTCGTGTTCTCCATACAAAAGGTCCGCCACTATATCTTACTCAGCCAGACTACTGTTGTGGTCGACTCTAATCCTATGGTTTACCTTTTGAGTCACTGCCTCCTATAGGGACATGTGGCTAAGTGGGTCATCATACTCCAAGAGTATGACCTCACATTTACAACACCCAAGAGCGTAAAATCCCTCGCATTGACGCAACTCATGTCAGGCTTATCATCATCGTTTAATTCAACCTCTATCAATACTAGTCTTCCCAGTGATCATTTATTTATCATCTCATCGGATGACCCTTGGTATGGCGATATCCTGGTATACCTTCGCACTCAAAAGTTCTGACCCAACCTTGACCGCGACGAATGACGGCACATATGCCATCATGCCTCATGTTATCTTATCCTTCGTGATGTGTTATACCATCACGGTATTGACACCATTCTACATCGCTGCCTTACCCGAGATGAGGCTGAACAAGTACTTAATGATTGTCACAGCGGAGCCTGTGGCGGCCACTTATCAGGGATGGCCACCTCCCAAAAAGTTATCCGCACCAGATATTTCTGGCCCTCCCTCTTCACTGATTGCATAACCACAGTTAAGCATTGTCATAATTGTCAGCTCTTCACCCCTAAGGCGACAACCCCCCTACCCCCCTCCATCCAGTCATAACCATTGGCCCATTGAGTTTCAGATTCCCACCCTCCATATTGCTGTCAAATGCGTCGCAGATACCTCCCCACTTGAAGAATGCCTAATCCTTTTGGAACATGCCAATGAGGATCACCGAACAACCCTCCAGACCATTGAGGCTACCAAGAAGCGTTCCAAAGTTGGCTATGATAAGCATTTCCACGCGCGCAATTTCTGAGAAGGGGACCTTGTCCTAGTCTATGACCAAGCACACGATAAGACTGGGAAAGGAAAGTTTGAATCCATGTGGAAAGGTCCATATATTGTCCACACTTGTCTAGGACATGGGGCATACATCCTCAACTATTCTGAAGGAAACCCCCTGCACAACCCTCGAAATGGGTTGTACCTCAAATGCTTCTACCCGTAACGCTTTTTGGGACCCACTAGTCCCTGTTGTACAGTTTTATTCCTTTTTTATTTTTACATTTTTTGTAAGACCTCACATTTTGTTCCCCTTGCATGATCACAAATGGATCCTGTTCCACCACTATATGTTGGTTTTGCTGACGGTGCAAGTCGTTGGTCCCCAAACCTCGCCTCCGCATCTTGGGTACTATATTCCCCCTCACACGAATTGATTCACCTTGATGGAATGTGCATAGGTGCTGCTACAAATAACTAGGCTAAGTATGATGATGTGGCCGGTATGTTGACCACTTCCCTCCAAATGGGCATATGTCACCTTCGCGTGTTTCTTGACTCCCAACTGCAGTTGTCGCACAACTAAAAAACCATTACCAAGTACGCGATCCTTGCCTTTTTAGAAAGTCCCTGCGCACTAAACAAATGATCGGACATTTTTAATCCATTACATTCACTCATGTCCCATGAAATCAAAATAGTATAGCAAACCAAATGGCTAACAATATTCTAGACTGGCATATGAATCACCATATGTAGGGCGTAAACCATAAACATACATCACCATACCACCCACATGTACATAACAACATCATATAGGCACTTAAAAAAACCATAAAAATAACAAAAATAAAACATCATCACAATTGCATCCATGTGTGTCCTTATCACAACTGCATCCACATGCATAAAGAGAAATCATCATCACAAAAGGCATCCACGTTCAAATAAATAAATAAATAAATATATATATATATATATATCATGAAAATGTCATAAGTACCCATCGTACCCAAATATATATAAACACATCGAGGAGCCCCAACAACATCCTCGGTATAAACAAAGCCGTATATATAAAAAAAATATCACATGCTCATCGCAGTGGGGGCAGCTCTATCAACTACCTAGTCAAAATCCTCTCCCTGAAAATCATCGTCATCATCACCCTCCTCCTCCTCTGACTGCTCTGCCTCCGTTGCTGACTCCTCCTCTCCCCGCTCCTCCTCCTCGAGCTCATCAGCTACCTCTGTTACTAACTCATCCTCTCCCCGATCCTCCTTAGGCTCATCAGTTGCCTCTGTTGCTAATTCATCCTCTCCCCGCTCCTCCTCGGGCTCATCTGCTGCCTCCACATCCTCATCATCATCTCCTAGATAAGGGACATCACCTCGAGCAAAATCTCTCACTATCTCTGTGACCATCGTAATGTGTCGCATGATCGGTCTCCACTCCTGTGGAGCATCGTAGCATATATCAGTCAGCTCCTGATCCAGATGCTTCCAACCATTGCTCACTATCCCCTCCTGAAGTCAATCAATACCAAGTCCTAGAACATCCAGTGTAACCGCGTCACTCCGACGATGCCCCTACCCTCAACCTGCTGGGTCTACTCCCTCTACAATATGGCCTCTCTGTGACCGATGCCCCGGTGGTGGTTGCGGTCCCACATCTACAAGAAACAACATCAATACGTCAATGTCAAAAAACCATCTAGCTACCAACTAGATACAACATAATACTATAAACAAAACCAGACTAAAAATAGACATACCATCTAGTACACAAGCCTGAATAGGAGGCCTCAGAAGGTGCGGGTTTGCTCAATAATCCATACGAGCATATGGGTAGTCCTCAATGACTACCGATATCTGCATCCACTGTCTAAATAATGCTTTTATAAAAATCCGACCTACAAGCCCACCACCTACGCGAGTCATCATCTCGCCCCAGCGCTGCATCCATGGCTCTGTCAGTAACCCATCTCGCACTGTTATATGAGGTCGCAACGTAGGGACCTGCTAAAAAAAGAATGAACATAGAAACAAGGGGAAACATAACTCCTTCCCAAAGTGTCTCACCTTGCTCAGCTCCTGCTGAATAACTAAAAAATACATCTGAACCCAAGCGTAATACATCCTATTCAGGACACGCTCTACCAGCATCATCTGCCCTCCTAAGATCCGGTGAGGACCATGCGAACCCAGAATGCGCACCACCATCACCGCAATCGCCTGAGTCATCAGAATCTCCAGATCACAAACCAATAGTGCATAACCATGCACAATGTTCGTAGGATATCAATGCTTGTCCAACAAATCTTGCATCGATACGTTCCTCGACCTCCTCGGCAGGGTATCAGAAACCATGCGCAACCTGGGCAATCCAGTCAAACAGTAAATGCGGCCAGGGTAATATCTAGCCGCTCGCCTTGAATCATGAATGCCTCAATGTCTGAGTCCCAAAACTTGACCAACTTGTTCAGCAACAATGGTTCTGAACGCATCAATAGAACCTGTGAAAACTTCAGTTTCCCACAGTCTACTAGGGCCTCCTGAATAGCCACATCCGTCTAAATCCTATGCAGTATCGTATCTGAAACCTCCCAATCTCTCCAAGTAACCTCCGACATCCTACCAATCATGCCAGTAAAATCCCATTAGAACCATATAAACCTCCCATATAATTCCCCCCAGGTTGGCGCAACGGTCCCAGCACGTTATCTGGCCACACATGTGCGCTCTGGAGTGCTTTTTTCTCCTTGAAAAGCATGCCCCTAGAGCACACCTGTCAGGCCTATAGTTGCGCTCTGAAGCGCGCTTTCCTCCCGGAAAGTCGCTCTTCAGAGCACAACTACACCCCCCATATTTGTGCTCTGAAGCACGTTTTCCCCTTGGAAAGTCGCGCTTTAGAGCGCAACTAAGCGGGCCATAGTTGTGCTCGGCAAGTGCAGCTCTGAGGCCCCCCAACGTGCTCTGGAGCACGACTATGGGAGCCATATCTGTGGTCGGCAGGGGCGACTGAGAGGCCCTCATCCATCCCCGTCGAGCGTGGATACCTTTCCCTAAATCATGCTCTAAAGCATGCAAGTCCCCTCTGATGCTGCGCTTTGCTACCTTAGCTCCAAATAAAGCCCAACACGCTTCCCAAGAGGCCCAAATCCTAACAAAATCACATGAAATACAAGGCTAAGCACACAAAGGCTTACCTGCAACTATCGGAACGCAAATCCAATGGTAAAATCTCTCACAATGTCAGTTTTCACCTCTAGCCCTCTTCAATCTCCTGTCAAACTCAACTATAACAATGACACATGGTGGACACATGTTAATGGGCCCATTTACTATTTATAGACACTTGACGAATTCTTCTTTTTGCCATTTCAGGATCATTTGATGTCCATTTTCCGAACCATCAACGCCTCTAGATTCAGTCCGATGAGACCTTGATGTTGATTGAGTCCATTTCTCATTTTTTCTATAAAAAAATTCAGGCACTTTCTCAGGCCCTTGCTGGCTTGATTTGCATGCCGAACTCTGTTTTTCAAACTGTTGACACCTTTGGATTCAGTTTGACGAGACCTTGATGATGGTCGAGACTATTTATCATTTTCTCTAAAAAAAATTCAGGATTTTTTTTCGTGCCCCCCGCCACCTTGTTTCGTATGCCACTCGGTCGCAACATGATTATCCTTTGCTTCGGTATAATTTTACCCCTTTTTTCAAGCCGAGCAATTCCTTTACGAAAAAGGCACTTACAAAGTTTGTGTTAAGCTCTTTTCTGACTCCTAAAACAATGAAAATATAGTCGAGCAATCTTGCTTCCTTTCATGCTTGATAAACGTATATGAAAGGGCGTCTACCTGGTATAAGTTTAACTCTTTTCAAGACCTTGTGGACTAATTACGAAAAGGGAATACTCTAGTCACATTGGCTAGAAGAGTTCTTCATGGCATCCTTTTATGCTTTTTCAGGCCTTGAAGACTAACACACGAAAAAGAACCTCTCGGAGTCTTCTTATTCTCTTTCAAAATCTCTAAAATTGAAAGAACCTATGAGCATTCATCGTCTTGGGCTCATATCAATCCACATGACGGTAGTATTCACCCATCTCAGGGTCTTCTTATCGCTTTCAGACTCCTTAAAATTGAAAGCACCCACGAGCATTCACTGTCCTGGGCTCGTATAATCCACACAACAGTACTATCATGAGCACGCTTTTATCCCTTCTTCGAGCTCCTTAAAGTATGACGAAGGCCCCAACGGTGCCTCTCGGCACCATGACGGATCATGTCTAGTCCCACCAGTATAGTAGCTTCCCAATATGGTCGCCTTTGTTCAGAGTATTCTGCGATATGCCACCCTCCGAGTCTCCCCCATTATAGCCACAGTCCCTAGTCCCTTCATCTATGATCACCTTCTCTGAAGTCAATTTCACATACTTCCAGATTATCCATGCCATCATACTCTGAACAAAGGAACTTTGAGTCCCTCCCCACTCCGTGACCTCAGTTTCTCCCGACCTCCACAGTATACCATTCTCATATTCAGTATAACACCTCTTGTTGGTACACCTCGCGCCCCTATCAAGGAAACCTTATTGCCTTGGTAGTGGCATGGTCTCCCTCTGTCGACGCAAGCTCATCTATTCTAGATGATAGACCCAAAGGTCCTTGCGCCTTGGACTCATCACCATTAGTGGTGAGTGCCTATGGACCATTTTGAGAGAAATCCTTAGTGCCTCTTTGAATGGTTGTTTCCCACATGCTCGATGTCAACACCTTCAACGTTGAGATTCGTGCAGGGTATTGGTCCTTTCAATTATTGGTCGAAGACCCCGGATGTCCCCTAACTCTAGCACATTGGTGAGTCTATTTGCAACCCCCCCCAATTGTATGTTCCCATGGATATCTAAGCTACACTTGGCGATAGTATTCAGAAGCACTCCAAGTATATGATTCCTAGAGTACCCAGTTCAGCTACAGTTCAGTGTACCTTTGAGATTATGAATTTCAGTCATTGAGTCCATCCAATTATTGGACATCTTCAAATTCAGCAAAACATCAGTTGTTATGGTACCACAATCAGTATGGATGCCACTATTTCGATACATCATTTTTTTCAGATCAGTCATGGTCTAACCATGAGTATGTCCCAGATTTTTGTCCCCTCTGGACCATTATGATGTAGACAACAATTCTCCATGTATTGTTTAGGTCCCCGTTCGGGCCTCATTATTACTTGTATATCTCAACATGAGCATGGGAATGCCTGCCTCATCCATATATTGAGATCATTCCTCATTCATTATTGAGACAATGTATTTTTAGTTCTTGCAGTTCGTACGGAGCTTGTGTTCTAGTCTCCAACCAGTTCCTTCTCTCCTCCATCACAATGCTCGTACCCCTGGAAAATGATAGAAATTATGATGTCTATCGGCCATATGATGAGCTCCTTCCCTCACACATCAGGGGGCAATCTGTTAACAGCTAAAAATCACTCACCAGCTCATCCCCTTAGACATGTAACTCTGTGACTGATTTCCCTATCATCCTATCCTCCAAAACCCCCAAAAACCCAAATGGATACCTAAAAAGGAAAAATGTTACTTTTTCCTCAAATTTATTAAATTCTTTCAAAAACATACCAAAACCCCCAAAAGGGGGTCCAAAATTCCCAAAATAAAAATAAAAAAGGGAACAAATTCAAAAAGAAAATCAAAAAAGAGGAAAAAGAGGGCTAAAACCCTAGACTATGGTGGTTTACTCCACCACCTAAAAATCTATAAAAGGTGATGGAGGTCCCTCATTTTACCATCCATCAGTTATCCTACCCTTATGCTTCCCAAATCATTCTAGAACTCTACCCCAACCATTTGAGCTATAGTTCTTCCCTTTGAGCCAACCTTGGGCCCAACCATTGAGCATTTGGAAAAAGAGAAGGAACCTATGGAGCCCTAGTGCATCACTCACTACGACTGCAAAACTCCACCGGCCTCAAAATTTGAGGTGAAAAAATCATGGAAACCCTTGTTTGCCAAATTTTATAAAAGAAATCAAGATTGTATCTCATTAGCTCTTGTGGTTGTTTCATGTTTATTATTGTAGTTTAAATTTGTTTCTCCATGCACATGTTAGCTTGACCTTTTACTATTTTTTACATTTAATTAGTTTCTTACTTTTCTTCAAACTGCTGCTAAGGATTCCATTATCCTTAGCAGGTGCTCTTTTGCACGAGCAAGGGTGAAAACCCATACTACATATTCAATATTTTCTCAGCATCATTTGGTAATTTGGTACCATTATCGTCTTTAGATTCTTTCTTTCTCTTTTTACTGGGAGATTTTGCTTGCTTTTTGCAGCATAAAATACTGCACAGTTGCTGGAGATGATTTGGTGCAATTTTATAGATTTCAATGACATTGTGGTCAGTGATAATCTGTGATCAAACATTTTTAACATCATGAACTTTCAAATATTCAACGATCGAATTCTTGGTTGACCTCTCATCCTTGATTTTCTTGCAATATTGATATAAAGTCTCTGCATAGACATTTTTTTTTATTGATGTGCTCATCCAAACTGATCCATTTATTATATTGTATGCCATAGCGGTCAATTCATCTTCATCAAGATCACGCAATGGTCTAAAAAATTAGATCCATGATTCTTTATTTTATTTTGAACAAAATCAACCTGAGTGATGTTCTTGGGAGAGCATGGCAAGGAACCACTTTTGTAAAGCTCGAATACAGACATCTATTTGCTCCACATTTGATCCGATGTCAAAACAAGATTTAGCATGTCTTTAAGGCTGTCATTTGTTTGAAAAACAAAGATATCCATACATTCACCTTCGAAGTTATGCAAACATATAAAATTGAAGATAATATTTAATTTTCTTATTTCATAACACAGGAAGCAATCTAAAGACTTTGATTGATAAGTGTTAAATTTTCAGAATTTACTTCAATATGATCTAGGATCTTAACTGAGAGAACAACATGTACAACATATCTACAGCATATCAATCATGGAGACAATAATGCAAGCACACAAGAGACACAAATATTTACTTGGGGAAAACCATAAAGGTGAAAATCCCCAATAACTTCCTCAGAGATAGATAGAGCAATGATACAACCCAAGAGATAGACATATCCTAGCAGCAGATCCTCCTCCTCCATAAGTGCGCCACTCCTCCTTGAGTGCATGAGTGAGAAGTGAGTGATCAAATAGAGTGCCTCCTGCACTCTATTTATACTTGACTTGACTTACCTTTTACATAAATCATGTAGGCTCGAACTTAACCACATAACATAATGTTGACTGGTCCGACCCCCAATAGGGTGGTCTAATAACCCTTTGACCTACATGACTTATACAGGGCCGACCCCAACAAGGTGGTCTAATAACCCATCAAGTATAAGTTACGACACTTACAATATAAATGACGACACTTCCATATAGAGGAATAATACCATCTCTATAGGAGTACATACAACATACATGTATGAAATACATTCTGAAGTTACATATACATCAACACTCCCTCTTAACTAGGAAGGTATTTCTTAGCACAGTTATTCTAGCACAAGTCATCTTCTCTGGATCAACGTCACTGGATAATCGTCATCGAGTCATCATCATCGTCACTGCTACTGCTATCTCAATCAATCTATGAATCTACTCGTCATAGGAAGTTCTACAGAGCCAGTCCTTTTTCATACTGGATGTAGGCCCACCACCTGCAGCTCTTCGTCATCACTGGCCATACTGTGGAATTCTCAGGACTTATTACGTGCGTCACAAAACCTGGCTGCAGCATCCCAGGCTATTACAAGCACACAACTCTACCTGTAGGATCTCCCAGGAGCACATTACATGTGACCCATCACAAAACCTAGCTGAAGCATCCCAGGCTGTTACGAGCACACAACTCTACCTGTCGGATCTCCCAGGAGCACATTACATGTGATCTCACCACAAAACCTGGCTGAAGCATCCCAGGCTGTTACGAGCACACAGCTCTACCTGTCCGATCTCCCAGGAGCATATTACATGTGGTCCACCACAAAACCTGGCTGAAGCATCTGAGGCCTTTTTCATCCTGTCCAGATCTCCCAGGAGCAAGTTACATGTGGTCATGGCAAAACCTGGCTGAAGCATCTGAGGCCTTTTTCATCCTGTCCAGATCTCCCAGGAGCAAATTACATGCCATAGGATAAAACCTCGAAAGAGAATCTGCCAGATATCCCAGGGCACCGAATTACATGCCATAGGAAAAACCTCGAAAGACTATCTGCAGATCTCCCAGGGCACAAATTATATGTCCTCCCAAGCAAAACCTCGAAAGAGCATTTTCCAGATGTCCCAAGGCACCGAATTACATGCCATAGGAAAAACCTCGAAAGACCATCTTCAAATCTCCCAGGGCACAAATTACATGCTTACCTGCACAACCTGTTCCACGGCCACAGAGTATCATCTGATACTCATCATACATCATCCTGATGTACACATGATAACCCTGATCATCATCACTGCAACATCCTGCTGCATGTCATCTGGAGAAGATCGTCATCCACGATCATCCTGATCATACAATGCATCCATCTGATGCACACCAAGTATCTACCTGATACATATCATCATACATAGTGTATCCACCCGATACATAGATACATGATCCACACAATGTATCCATCAACATACATGATCTACCTGATCATACAATGTATCCACCTGATATATACACAGATACATGGTCCAAGCATCCAACATGATGCATATACAAAATACATACACATGATCCAACCGATCATATCCAGCATCCAACATGATGCGTACATACATATAAATGATCCAACTGATCATATCCAACATCCAACATGATGCGTACATACATACATGAAAATGATCCAACTGATCATATCCAAGCAGAAACCAGAACATCATCCTCATGCTCATCATCCAACGCCTACATCCACAGCCATGTGAAGGATTCCCCTTCCAACATGCTTGGAATGGCTTCAGCAAATGTGTCCATCAATTCTTCCTCGAAGTGTCCTCGATCTGAAGAACGCCAAGCCTCTCTCTGAAGTACTCGAACTTCACTCTAGCTAGTGGCTTCGTCGGCACATCTACAATCTACTCGTCCATCGCAACATACAGGAGCTTCACAGCTCCTCTCTGCACCATATCCCTGATATAGTGATATTTGATCTCTATGTGTTTCGACCAGTCATGAAACACTGGGTTCTTGGATAGCTTCACACAACTCCGGTTATCATAGAAGATACCAGTAGCATCCAACGGAAGATCAAATAACTCAGATAGCAGCTTCCGAAGCCATACTGCCTCACAACTAGCTGAACATGCTGCAACATACTCTGCCTCAGTTGTACTCAGTGCTACGCAGGACTGCTTCCTGCTAAACCAAGAGATCACACCTAATCCCATACTGAAGCAACACCCAGATGTGCTCTTCCTATCTGTAGCACTACCTTCCCAATCTAAATCAACATAACCCTGCAGGTTAAACTTTTGATTCGCTTCATACTTGAGCCCATAATCCACTGTACCCTTCAGGTACCTCAAAACATGCTTTACAGCAATCAGGTTAACACTCCTCGGATCTGTCAGGAACTGACTCAATGTGTTCATAGAAAAGCAAATGTTTGGTCTCGTGTTCGTCAGGTACATCAAGGACCCAATCATCTGACGATACGTAGAGACATCAACCGGCTCAGATGAAGCATCACATAGAATCTTTAGATTCGATGTCATAGGTGTGGCCATGGCCTTGCGATCCATCATCCCGAACCTCTTCAAGATCTCTTACTGCATACTTCCCTTGTCCAAGGAAGATTCCATCTACACTCTGCCACACCTCCATGCCAAAAACAAATAGTGCATCATCCCCAAGTTCTTCATCTCGAACTCGGCAGCAAGCTTCCGCTGCGTGTTGGCAATCAATCTATCTTCACCTGTAACAAACAGGTTATCCGCATACAAAAGTAGTATCACTGGATTGCCTTCCTCAACCTTGTAGAAAAGGTTGGAATCCGCTTTATTCTTGGTAAATCCCAAACTGGATAGAAAGTTGTCTATCCTACCATACCAAGTTCTGCACACATATATGACTGCACCATGCTGTCTTGAAATCCATCTGGTGCATCTTCTATTTCATCACTTTTATATTTCTCAATGCTGCCATCTGCAACATGCTTGATCTGATAGTTCCATTTGGAAGTCATAACAAACTTCCCTTCACGTCTTGGGACTACATCCCAAACATCATTCTTCATGATCGACGAATCATGGCATTCCATTTCTTCATCCCAGATCCTGGGAACTTCAATATCTTCAATATATAATTGAACAAATGTTGTAGTTATTCTTTTGTAGGTGATGGCATATGATCTTTCCTACACAACAAGTTAAATTGCATGACTAGAAAACATCTCATAGTTTCCAAAACAAATTCTTACACATAAAGAAATATGTCATACAGTCATGCAATTGTCTTAGCCAATGCTTCAATACAACATTTATCCATATCCCATAGCTTTCTAGATGCCTTCCAATCTCTACCAGAACATTGTTAAGAGTGTGCACAACTCCCAACATGTCAGCAAAGAGGTTTCATTCTAGATAAGTAGAAATGGAATGTTGTACAGTTCCATAGGCCACTTACCCATGCATATTAGTAGTATATTGTTCATCAATGCAATTATTCTAATATGCATGATACACAACCTAATTCTAGGAACATCAGTATATACATTATTGAACAGTATTATTTAAGAAATGACAATTCAAATACTTATCTTTGTTTGTTCGTTGGGTGGACTCCCTCTGAGTCTTCGCTTCCTTGCAGGAGCTACTAGAGTCCTAATCTGAATTAGCTTCTTCTACACCTTTCTGTTGTGGAATGTAGAGAGATGGTCAACTCCCTCTAAATATCTGCATCCTTGCAGAAACCACTGGAGTGTACTCCCTCTTGATCTTTGCTTCCTGGATTACTTGTCCTTGAACTTATATTCATTCTCGATCCATATGCATGCTTATTAGTATCATCATTGTGTTATCCTCTAGGTCTCATACGTAATCAAACATTCATTAGTATAATCTTAATATTATCAAAACACAATAATCTCAAGCATGTATAGTCAGGATCATTTCAAACACAGATATTAGTATTCAAGGTTTCAGGGAAGTCTTCTTTTACTCATGCATATTCTTATTTGATCATAGGACTCTTTTGGTTAGTTAAATCATCAATCAAGATAAGAGATATAATATGCATAAAATCCATGATTGCTCAAACCTATACCTTCATGATTCTTCTGGTTAGTCATATCATCAATTACAATATGCATACAACCATGACTATTCAAACCTATGACTTCATGAATAATCATTATCAACAACACAACAGTATAAGATCCTAACACAAGGTAGGATTCTATCTTGATATAGGAAAAACATACCTGGATTAGCATGCTAGCTAGTTATGTCTAACATACTCACATGATGTCTTCTTGTTCTTCTTCAATGACTTGTGCTAGTAACCTGCATATCTCATAGGTTAACCATTATAAAACCAAGTTATACATACCTCATAAATGGATCTTCTATGAGATCCATGACAATGGATGAATCTTTGTTCTCATGTCATCATGATCATATGTTCTTGAACCAGAACATGATTTGTCTTTCTTGGTGTACCTTTCATGTTAGTAGACAACATAAACCTCATACAACACCATAATGCATTAGTACAATCATAAGTGTCAACACCCTAACCAATGAATATCTTCTATCATGCATTCATAATTTTGTTAAGGTGATACGACAAATCTAAAATCAAGATTGTACTAACCGTAATAACATGAAGACAAACATACCATAAACTTAATCGTGAACAAATATCGAAACATACCTCGATGAGTCATACCTGTCGAGATCATTTGTAATATTCTTATGTAAGGCCTTAGCCTCATCTCCCTCTGAAAGAGGAACTTCTTCACTTATGCAGGTGACCAATCCATCTTCTTCTAGGATTAACCCAATCCACTTGATTTGCAAGAACTGGACTTGGAGCTGGATATGGGTTTGTTAGAGAAAACCCCAAAAATTCAAACTTTGAATTTCAAACTTCCGAAAGGATAGAAATATGCGCCTTGATGAGCTGATCAAACTGGTATATTCATAATTTGAAAACTGCAAAGTTTCACTCCTCAATTTTGCCTTTGAAACTTCCGGATTCACTGGACGTGACCCTAAACTGGGGTTTGATGAAGCCCACTCTTCTTCCCAATCAAAATTTTTGATCCAAAGCTCTAAGCTTCTATTTTTCTGAGGAGCTTCCAGCCGTTGTCACAGATTTCAAAAATTCCCATTTTTACAGAAGCCCTAATTTTCCACTTTTCTGATCAAAGTCCCGAACTAGGGTCTGATCAAGCTCGACCTTCTGCCCAACCAAAAATTCTGATATTGGTCTTAAAATTTTTATTTTGATGAGTAGCATTCAGCCGTGGTCTCCGATTACAAAAATTCCAACTTTCTCCAAAGCCCTAAATTCCGGAAGCCATGAATGAAGGTACTCAAAAATAATTATGTTTTGACAGAAATATGTACCTGATTGTTTCTAGTGTAACTCCAAACGTTTCAATCCACAGGGCCTGAAAACATTTCCTGAGATATCCTGACCTGTTGTCTTTCCATCCTGATAGGTCTGACCTCAATTCGATTCTCAGAGAGAGAGTTATGCCAAATGCCGCAACGTGACCTGTTTTGGGATAATACAGGAGAGTGAACTTGTACGGCGTTCCATGTGTCACTGTTTGAACTTCGGCCTCTCAAAACATTTATTACGCTAGCTCTCCCTATTATCTTTCCATCCTGACAGGTCTGACCTCAATTGGACTCTCTGAGAGAGAGTTATGCCAAGTGTCGCAACGTGACCTGTTTATGGGATAATATAGGAGAGCGAACTTGTACGGAGTTCCACGTGTCACTAGTTCAACTTCGGCCTCTGAAAACTTTTCCTGAGATAGTAAAGTCTGTGTACTACCTGTCACTTTTTACGAAATTTCATTTGGAGCTTCCTAGCCCAAGTTATGACCTTTTTCCCAATGTCACATGATTTTGACTCAGATCTGGAAGAGGCAGAAACCCTATATTGTACAGATCATAAATCACAAAGTACAACGAATTAGAGGTTTTCCTTTGGACACAAGGTACATGGGGATTTAATATTAGACCTGTAAATATTTCAGATCCGAAAACTTCTCCAAAACGGATTTATAGAGAAAGTGCTACGATGACTGGTTTTTGCTATATCAAGCCCTAGCATCGTAAGTGCAACAAGTGTCATACATGCCATATCATGCCTTCTTTCAGGCTAGCTCTGATACCATGTTAAATTTTCAGAATTTACTTCAATATGATATAGGATCTTAACTAAGAGAACAACATGTACAACATATCTACAGCATATCAATCATGGAGACAATAATGCAAGCACACAAGAGACACACAGATTTACTTGGGGAAAACCATAAAGGTGAAAAACCCCAATAACTTCCTCAGAGATAGATAGAGCAATGATACAACCCAAGAGATAGACATATCCTAGCAGCATATCCTCCTCCTCCATAAGTGCGCCACTCCTCCTTGAGTGCATGAGTGAGAAGTGAGTGATCAAATAGAGTGCCTCCTGCACTCTATTTATACTTGACTTGACTTGCCTTTTACATAAATCATGTAGGCTCGAACTTAACCACATAATATACTGCTGACTGGGTCGACCCCCATAGGGTGGTCTAATAACGCTTCGACCCACATGGCCGACCCCCAATAGGGTGGTCTAATAACCCTTTGACCCACATGACTTATACAGGGCCGACCCCAACAAGGTGGTCTAATAACCCATCAAGTATAAATTACGACACTTACAATATAAATGACGACACTTCCATATAGAGGAATAATACCATCTCTATAGGAGTATATACAACATACATGTATGAAATACATTCCGAAGTTACATATACATCAACAATAAGAAGAAAAATTCTATACATGCCAAGCATCACTGGAAACGTTTCCTTTTCCCAGGTGGTATGGCCTACTGCAAGATATCCATTTCTCCCTTGCTTTTACAACTTGAGAAATGAATGGAGTGTCTGAAAATTCCTTGTTTGATAAATTTTTTTTTTTGCATAATTTGTTGATAATGTGTTGAGGAACATATTTATGTAGAAGATGAGATGTTTGATTCTGATACCTTGAATGGACTGATTGATATTTATCAGTTTCAATGATTTTTTTTCTGCGCAAAAATAGTATGTTGCCCACCCAATATATAAAAATTTACTGAAGGAAAATTAATTTCATCTTCATTTCCAGGAAGAAATCCCAATATGGTCTTTGTATCGAAAGGCAATAGAATAACATCTCTAAATTTTGTTGTAAATGTTGAGAGAAGAGATATAACCATCTTTTCCATGACCTCCTCATCAACTTTTCGATATTGTAAATGCAGAAGCGCAACAACACATCTTGTTACGTCAATAGAAAAAAATTTCTCATTGAACAAAAAGTATTTGATCTGCTCTTGTTGAACTTTGAACTTTCGAAGCTCTTAGTCGCTTTCCGCATCATCGCTACAGAAGGACTTGATTTGAGTGGTTTGAAGGAAGATTTAGTCACATATTTTTCAATATGATGGAGAAATGTTCTTCTAAGGTAGATAAGAATCTTTTCATGGCCTACGTTGGTCAACTTCTTTTCAATATTCATGTAATGCAATACAGACGAAGTTTTCGCAGCCAGGATTCTTTTCTTCCATACCGACAAAATTAATTTCTTCAAAGATGACAAGGTATTAATTACATACCAATTAGAAACATCATACGAGGGAAAAATCACCCTTGCTTCGCACAGGAAACTGGATCTAAATCGTGACCATTTTTCATTAGATCGGGTCGAAAATTACAAACCATAAGATCTACCTATAGAATGAAACACAGGTCTCTCTCGACCACTTCAACTTGAACACGCAATAAATCGTCAGAAATGGGATCCGTAATTGTCAATATTCCAGCTCGAGTTGGAGCTCCATCCTCATCCAAGCAGAATAGATATAAATCTGGGTACAAATTATCTGGTTCATCCATCTCGACATACCATCCATGCTTGAATAAACCAAGGTTGTGATCTTTTAACAAATCAAGGAATGAGATTTCCTGGTATTGACTAAGGCTCAACAACGTAGACATGTTTTATCTGCAAAACAATAAATATTAAGTAGTTAATATAAGAATGCATACAATGTTTATAATTAAAAATTAGTGTTTTAATATTAGATGTATACTTTCAAATGTTCATGCTAATGATCGATGGATAAGGAACGACCACTCATTTTCAAAATCAATTGATTGATTAAGAACAAATATGCTAGCAATCTCCATGAGAGATTGAATTCACATTTTATATAGTCATTTGAGATAGAATCGATCATAGAAGGAGCGATAATCATAGAAGGGGTGATCTCTAACCCCCCATATTCGCTTCGGGTGAGACTTCAACCTGTTTACAGGGTGATGTCGGAAGGGCCAATGAAATATTTCGCTCGTAAATTTGATCTTCCCGCAATCTGCATTGTGGGTTACAAGATTGTCGAATTGCGGGAATGTTTTTAAAAACTTTAGGTATCCCCAATCTGCAATATATTTTTGAGGTTCGGAAAAGGCGATGAAATTTTATTTTTTTTAAGTTTGGTTTCCGCTTTCCGCAATCCGCTTTGCGGAATGTGGAAAGGTGAAACCAAAATTCTGATTTGTATTGATCAAACACTTTCCGACTTCCACAGCCCACATTGCGGGTTGCAAAAATGTGGAAGCAAGAAATTCAAACTCATAAAAAATGCGGATTGTGAGATTGCGGAAACGATGTATTTCCAAGAAAAACAAGGCCTCCCGCAAATCATGAAAATACATAAAAAAAAAAAACGTTATTTAAAAGTTTTTATTGAGATCAAAGCATGAAAATGTGAGAATGAAAAACAACAATCATAAAACCCCACTTTGAGATATTTGCGCAATTCACTCATAAATGAAGGGGCGACCGACCCTTCTTCTTCCCATTATTCTTTTCATAATAGTTCTAGACTGCAAAAAGGGTCAGTCAATCCTTCTTGTGTTCACCATTATGGATACTGGTGAATTGTTGAATATAGGTGTTCACACTTATCTACTAAACAAAGGGGCGATCGATCCTTCTTGTCGCAAGTCAGGATAAATATTGTTTATATGTTATAACTTAGCCAATTTACCTATCCCTACTAATTACTGCGGAAGTCGAAAGTCGGGAAGTGTCATCCCAGTCTTCATAGATTAAATATTTTTACATCTCTCTCTTAAATGAAGTGTCGTCCAACCCTTCTTGTGATCGTTATTTTTCCAGTGTTCACCATTCTGGATATAGATGAATTTACGGCCTAGCCTTCGTAGGTTGAATATTGTTACAATTCCCTCATAAATGAAGGGGCACCTGACCCTTCTTCTGCCCAGTATTATTTTCATAATAGTTCTAGACTGCAAGAAGGGTCGGACGATATTTATTGTGTTGGACATTTTGGATACACGTGAATTGTTGGATATAGGTGTTGATAGATATCTACTAAATGAAGGGGCGATCGATACTTCTTGTCAAAAGTTGGAAGTCGGGAAATCTCACTCAAGAATAGTGGCCATTTGGGAGACAATTATGTTTCACATGTAAAAAACCATTATCATTGAATTTTATGGACAAGAGTATTTGTAGTTTCTTTGATTCATAATATGAATATCAAGAGGCTCTTTTCTTCTGGGAAAACAAAAAGAGCATCTAACTAGGATGAATTTTGCATTATTTTGGAAGAAATAACATTGACAATATTTAAATGTGTGAATCAAAGCATATAAAATGAATTCTAACTCACATGTTACATTCAAATATGAGGCAAAGCGATTGTTGGTCACCCTATATGTTAATTAATTACAACTCACACACATGATGGTCAATATGAATTGTCAACCCAGGGAAGTCTTTTATTTCAATGGAAATAAGCACAATCTATGCATAAAAATTTCAAGTAGTTGATTAAATGAATGGCGATAATAATTCTACCTATCTGCTCAACCAAACTCATTCCATAAAGAAAACTAATCTAACTCATACATCTAAAAATTCAAAGTGCAGGGACCTTCCTACAGAAATCAACCTAGCAGTTACTGATCTAAGAATAGAAATGAACTAGATTACTTTTGCAAGAAGTTAAATCCTATAATTATCAAACTACGGTATTCAATATTTACCAAAATGATTCATCCAGCAACTACTCTAACTCAATCATAATCTGCCTAATATATGAATTCAATAAAGATACAACAGCAACCAGAATTAGAAAATAAGCTTGAACTCTAAATTGATAACCATTGGAAATCCTAGAAAGCATAAATGACTGAAAGGAATTGGAACTGATCTTGGATGTAACAGTTGATTTTGACAGACATGCATTAATCAAACTAACCTACACAGTCGACTATCACACAGACAGTTACAACTATTCAGGATGCAAAATAATAAACTACCAATAAAGAATGCAATTATAAATTCTCTGTTGCAGCTATCAATAATATGCCTAATTCAATTCCACAACACACAACAAGAAATGAATAAATCTAACTACCTACTTAACTTGGAAATCTATGTGAGAAGGAGGGCCCTGGCCTTCTAACAGAGACGCCATGAACTACCACAAATTAAGACACATAAATAGAAATAACTATGCTCTTCATTAAAGATGGTAATCCACAGTCTCAGTGCTCTGTTACAGCCCATACAAAATGATAATTAACCAACCCCGAACTCTGAAAGCCTTCCCATATTTATACATGCAAAATACAGTTCGTGATCCACTAATTTCGTGCAACAAAAAAAATTTAGGACGTTGGTTCTTGTGTGACAACTTCCTATTTCCTGATTCTTTTATCCTGTTGAGTTGATTCAATGCCCTTGAAATGATGAGACTGAGCCTGGAAATAATTCCTTTGATTTCCTTGCTTGTGAAGATCTCAGTACCACTAAGTCCAATACTGTAACTTTATGCCCTGCCAAATTAAAGATATCCCCACATTCTAGGCATATCATTTCCTGTCGTCCTTCATTTCCTTGACTAGAAGATAAATTATCCAATTAGTCTGTAGCCTCCACCACTGTATTTGCATACTTCTTTTCTTGTTTTCTGCAAGTCTCCTTCCATTTCTCCACTTCTGCACAAAGCACTTGTACCTCTTCCTTTAACAACTCAGTTTCAAAAATAATATTCTATAATTGAGGTTCTTCTACAACACGTTCTTGTGTATCAGCAGGTGGTCAAGGTTTAGGATAGGAATCCCAATATCTACCCCGATCAGATGACCCGCTTCTGCTGCCGTAGAAATTTTGATTCTTCTCTTTTTCACTAGGCTAGGTGTTTGGACCTTGCTCATTAGCCCTTCCTTCCTCCTCTGAGGCAGGGAAAATCTTGCTGCCTTAGAAACAGGGCCGAATCCCTCCTTTTGATTTAAAGTTCTTATGATTTCGGGAGAGGATTCCACATTCAGAGCTTCTAGACCTCTTCCTGATACTTCCTTTGCTATTTTAGTTTCAGCTTCTCACGTTTCAAACTCCTCTATTTCTATCTCCTCTTCATCCTCCAATCAAAATTCTTGTGTTGCAAGTCTTTTCCCCCCAACTGAGTTTGAGGAACCCCAGTCCTCATCCACTATTTTTAAGGAAAGTTCACGGGGTACCTGTGGACGAACCAGAAATTGTTTGTAAGAACCCTAAAACTCATAAAACCCACTATATAACAAAATAATATTAAATATGCATGCAGATCTCTGAACCAACACAAGAATCTGATAAAATGTTACATCTTATAAAATCCATAATCGAGCAATAACAACATTCATAGAAGATATGACAAAGAAAGTGGATCTAATCAATAATAACAGAAAATATGCTATGAAAATCATACTTGGTTAGATGACCTAGGAGCTTTCATTACCTTGACAGCTCCAATAGTGCAACTGAAGGTGGGGGGACGACTCTCCACCCAACCAACCCCCAGCCAAAAAGGCTGAGGCCCCCAAGCCCCCAATAATTAACCCTATGGCAATGCTATCTTGCTTTCCTCTCCTCCAGATCTCCTCTTCCAAGATGCCCAAAGACAAAAAAAAAGACCCTTCTCTTCACTTCTTCTCCTCCTTTTATCCCCTCCTTCTCCCAATTTCTTAATTTCTTATTTAATTTCTTTCTTTATGCAAAATTTGTTTTCCATTAATTTTTTTTCATGCTTCTTTTGATTCTTTACCTTATATTATATTACATTATATTTATCATATTAATATTCTCTATATTCGTATATGAGAGTTGTTACATACTCCCCCCCTTCAAGAAATGTCCTGAAGTTATAATATTCAAGCAATAAATACAATACTTATTCAATCAATCAATTAAGTAAATACTAGAATATATAGGTAGCTAGTACTATTGTGAAGTTAAGAGATTTATATGTGTGGCCACCACATAGAAGTCTCCAAACCACACTAATACAATCAAATGCCCTAAGTTACAACGAGCTCTTAAGTAATTCCCTATGAGTCTAGTATGCAACCATATCAACAATCATGCATCATACATACATAAGCATTAGATAATTAATTAATAATTAATGACTGTGTGTTTTTTTACTTCCTCTTTCCTTACTCACCCTCTCCCTAAGAATTATACCATCCGATCAACCTCCCTACACCTCCCCTCCAACTCCAGATGGTCCCACTCGCCATGGCATGATCCCTGTACTGTAACCTATCCGTGGATCATACAGTAGGCATCAGAAGTTCCTCGAGAAGTTACCACAGCATTGCCACCTTCCCAACTTCTGGTAATAATACGACTTCATCGGATTCTAACCGGAATCAGGGCCTCATCGATACTAGTCAGCATCTGGTTCCTGGTACCCCCGATTTTGATACTCTCGGTACCCCCAATCCTGATATCAAGATCATTATACCCCAGGCATCTCGGAAGGCTAGCCTAAACATCCTCCACATCACCCTCAAGGAACTAGCCCCAGGCATCAGAAGTCCTTCTACATAAACGTCCCTCCCGGTGAGTATGTCTCCAACCATGGACTCTAGTCACATCAGAAGTTCTCTGGGAAGTATCTGTGGCATTGACACCTTCCCAACTTCTGGTACTAAATTCAAGCGCTGCTGGCATAGAGCTCATTGTCAGGCTTGTCGCCCAACCCATAATATTTTTATAGTAGCCATTCTCATTCATGGTTATGGCGAAATCATATAATACTTAGCCTCATCAGGCTATTTGAGTGGATCAACTGGAACAACTGGCACTTTCCTTAATGAATAATCATTAGTAACCATTTCTCAATATAATAATACCATGGATCAACCTTGAATCATGTGCTAACAAGAATGTCTAGCCACCAATTCATATTGCAATACATTGCATCATAAGCCATTATCACGATAAGTCATGCCAATTTTAACATCTAATGCATTTAGGTGCTCTGTGCTACCATTATAACATAACTGGTCATGATACTTTCATAATTTCACTAAGCATCTCATTAATATGCCATGATAAGCTACCATATTTCAACATTAGTACTATCAACATGGAGTAACAACTCACATAATCCATCATCATATCAAATATGCATTCTACGGGGAGCAATAAGGGTTAGCATGAAACATTAACATGTCATACCAAATATCCGGTATAATTTCTTATTCTTCACTAACACAAAACATAGTTGTAAAATACCAAAATTAATCACAACATGCTTTCATACCCTTTGTGTGTCAAATGTCATTTATCTCTAGATGCAATGATAAGCCATAATAGCATGTTATGTCTACACATCATGAAATAACATCAAGAAGTATCATATGCACAACCCATGGCTATAAATTTCACGGTTAGAAATAACAACATCAAATTTCGTATGAATAATGCATGACCATGAATCACATCATGTAATAACACCATATCATGTACATAACCATAAATAAATATATGAATTACCAATTGAGTATCAACAATCAACACATCATGTACCTCATGTCCTATACATCTAGAAACCATAATAAATTGAGCATCAACATGAAATATGCATCATGAAACTAAGTAGTGACATGAAAAAATGAGTATCATCATTAAATATGCAACATATTTCCTCTAACTTCAAAAACCATAAGCAACTATAAAATACTATCTCAGTATCAACACGAAATATGTATCCTATGTCTCCTAAGTCTAGATCTTGTCAAAATACTGACTCGATATCAACATGAATTAATAGAACCAATCCAAGTGTCACAAGCTCAAGTCTACTTAAAAGGGTAAGGAAACTCACAACGCATAGTGTTTGCGTCCTCCCAAGTGGTTGAGTCTAGACTATACTCATCCTATTGAAATTTAACTTATTCAAGGATGTGATTACATAGTTGTTGGCTTGTGTTCTATATATGAGAAGTTTGCTTAGGAAACTTCCACACTAATTTGGAACCGAACCTGAGGGTACTTTATTACCCTAACCCATTATTCACATGGTGTTTGGAGGGCATCAACTTTTCCTCATAACCATAGCTTATTCCGAGCAATTCTCGAGTTGAGTGGATATCAATTACATGACAAATGGTTCATTGTCGTAAACACTTATTTCTAGAGTTTGATTTGTTAGAGAGGATCCCATACTAGTTCCTTCTAAGCAAGTATAATCCACCTAGAAAAATATTGTGACAGTTTATTTAGTTGTCACATATATTCTAGAACATAGTTTACTTGTCTAGAGTGAGAAAATCATGTTGGGAGATATTTCATAAATTAAATGAAATTGATTGCTTTTGTTTATTCTAACATTGACTCCTTTCATTTTTCCACATCCATTGCTTGTGTTTATTCTAACATTGACTCCTTCCACTTTTCCACATCCATTGCTTGTGTTTATTTTAACATTGACTCCTTCCACTTAAGTGTGTCTGAGGATTGTGGATCTCCTTTTTTTTTCTTGTTTTTACATTTAGACTAAGAGAAAGTGACTCAAGAAAGAGTGATTTAGCACAAAATATCCTTAATAATGGAGACAAAGGTAATGGAGTCATCAAACAGGTGGGCCATTCATGGGCATGACACATAAGTGGGTTGTAGTGCAATACCCCTGAGTAGGCATATGTGAGCAGTAAAATATTAAATCCATCACTACATGTCCTATCTAATGACTTCTCTATCTTTTATCCTCATATTTTATACATTTCCTTTAAAAATCCATATCATCAATCATATAAGGAAATGATCTATCTTCCAAACTTATATCATCATATGTTGCATGTGATTCAACAATGTGCAAGCATAATAGTCTTCATGAATCTTTTATATCTTCGTAAGTTTTGAGATTCAAATAACATGAAAGAACAAATGATAAAAGCACATGCATACATATCAACACAATCCTGTATGACAACAAAAATGAAGTATGCCTTCGTTACTATCATAAGAAATATGTGTCACTGGGATGTAGATAAGTTGGTGATAGGGTGCACTGTTAAGGCACTCCTTGTGACGTCGCTAGTTCAAACCTCAACTAACAATATATGCCCCATGTGGGGCAGTGTGGGTATCCCTGGAGATTATAGTGGCAGCGGATCGAAATCCACCCCGTGTCACATGAGTATAAGCCCGACTCAGCTATCAATTCCGCGAGTTCACAAAGAAAAAAAACATAAGAAATATGTCCACAACATCATGTCTCTTGAACTCAAGAAGGGACTAGACACCCATGGTAAGAGTCACAGAGAATGATTGGCAATCCACATATTTTATAGATCTCTATTTGCTATCCAACTAATGATTGTGAAGTTGTACAATGAACAATCACAACTATTGACACAACTCCCCACTCATCACAGTTGATTGCATAATACATAAGGAGACAAGACATTGTTTTGTGAATTTCTATTGAACATATAAACATATCAACCCCTTTTTCTGTACGATAAAACTTTTCAATGGATAAACACATTTTTCCACCAAACAAATATAATCCAAGATGCTTTAGTAGTTTCTAAGTGACCCACTACTCTCTCACAAAGCATTATCAATGAAACTTAAATGGAGCACAATTCCGAAATAAGATGTGTTCATGTTGGCCTTCTAGATATTATAGCTATTAGTCTAGGACCTAGGTATCAATATGCCCCTTGGCATTGAGGCCCTCTTGAACAAAATGCACATAAAAAAATGGACTAAAGTTTGGTTGTGATATGGTTAATCATGATGATCCAATACTTCCATTGGCTATAATGCATCTTCAAATTAAAAATGAAAGAAAAAAACAGGTAACAATATTCAAGTCCTCATAAAAAGAAACCTAAACCAAACAACTCATGGAATAAACCACTCCAAGATTTCAAGAATGCAAATCACAAGTATTCTACACCTTTTACTTATTATAGAAGCATAAATAGTATTTTTAAGTCCTAGATAAATGATAAGAGGTCCTGCAAGAAATGTATTACTATTATTTTATTCAAAATCCTTTATGCTTTGCACAAATATTTGATTTCATTAAAAAAAAAAAAAACTTTTCAAAAGTATATTGCAACATCATTTGAAACTAATCAAGGTATATTAAATCAATATAAGAGCATAGTTCAGCTATGAATGTATAATAAAACGTTATGAGCTAGCGATCACTAAGTCGTGATAAAGCAACAAACATTGTACAGGAATATTATTCATGAAATAAAAGAGAGTAGGCTCTCATATTTTTCTACTCATTTTTCGTACCTCATTATACAATTGACAAATTTCATTCATTGCACATATGGGATCAAAAGTGATTACATAAGCCTTTCTATTTCTTGAACAAGAATTGCGATAGTAGCTACTGGTAAAGATGGCAATCAAATTATATATCAAGAATGGTAGTCTAGAACTTTCCTTTTTATTGTGAAGCATGATGGTATGGTATAATATTTTTATTTTATAAAAGTTAAATACAGATCCCTATTCTCTCCAAGGTAATTTAATCTTGTCAAACATTTCCTGTGTATATTTTTTTTAAGTTAATCAAAAAAAGTTGCTCGAGACTTACCGATGTAAGATAGAGGAGCTACTTTTCTTGTGTCAGAAAGCCAACCTTGAAAACCACTTGCCCGAGACTATATAGATATAGTATCACCCTTTTCTATAATGCGTACCATAGTTGTTGATGGAAATCTACGTACAGGACGACGAACTCCAAGTAAAATGAGAGATTGTAAGGCATCTTCACACTTCCTTTGCCATTGAAGAACGCATGCCTTGGGCTCGTCTTCAATGGTGGATACAAGATCCGACAGGAGATCTCTGCATCATACTGGCGGTGAAGGCAGCTGGGCTAGGCCAGTAATGGTAATGAGACTCTGCTCGCTCTGATAAACTGGAGGGAATGACAAGGAAATCGGAGAGTATGTAACATAAAAAAAAACAAGACATGCTTACAAATTTACCTGTATTTTGCCCTGAAATGGCCGATAGAGAGCCGATCGGAATCGTTGAAAACTCTGAAATCTACAAATTAAGGCCTTTTATGACGATCGAGACTGGTAAAGGAGAGGCATAAGGTGACAGTGATTTGGCAGAGGTTCGTTGAGAACCCCAAAAACGCCTAAAAAAAAGTTGCACTGACAAGAGAGAGATGGAAGTCGACTTGTGAGAGAGCGAGCATAGGCCCTCGTTCACGCGGTTTGTAGAACGGAATGATAACACTGGAAGACACCGTCATAACCCACGCATAACTGGCAGGAGGCCGTTTCAATAAGCAGTGCATCAATGAACAGACAAAAACCCTAAAATACATAACAACGCACAACAGCGCTAGGTAGAAAATGTAATGACAGAACCATACCGTGCATGGAAACCAATAGTGAAATGGTCGACACTGGGGTAAAATACGACCCCGATTTATAGACACAAAATCACAATCACAAAGAAATGGAATTTTCATAGTTACGGTTTTGTTGTTCCAAGGTAACCCTAGCTAGTGGATTTCACATGTTGTGCTTCACCTTGCATACTTTTGATTCCTTTTACTCTTAACCATTCCTTTCTTTTCCAAAAAAGAAATACTTCATCAATGTTTTGACAGCTCTCGCACGGCTTATTAAATTTCAAGAAGGAAATTTGACCCTCCACTGTTTAGTAAACGGAAGGTGATGAGTTCGGGTTTTATTTCAAATATCTTATTAAATTTCAAGAAACCAGGAATAAGGCTGAACAATTTTTAAATCTGTCTCTATAAAATCCAGAGACCAATTACACACTGGAATGTTGTAGTGGCAAAAAAAAATTCCATACAAATGTCAGTCAGTATCAAGAAAATTTAGGTATATCTCGGGGCAATAATGATCCTTCCTCCATGACGGCGTATCGTACCTGGTACATGTTGGTAATTAAGCATTGTGACTAGTTGTTTCCACATAAGGAATGAACTTATCCTAAACCCTAAACCTTGTAGATAGACGAGAAGGCAATGCATTATTCTAAGTCGGAACCTGTTAAACGATTCTTTAAAAGGCAAGTCATGAAAATGAATGATAAGACAAGGGTTATAGTAATAAGTAACGCTCCCTCATACTTCCACTGAACAATATGTAACGTTCCAGGTAGGTAAAGCATGGAGGGATCGAATACATACCGTACACGAATTCTGGAAGGCGCGGGAGAAATGGCAGTATGCATGCATTGAGGGTAACGCTCAACGAATTTGCATATGGCTCTGATAGAGGTGGCACAGCCTGGGAACACGTGGAGAGTAAATGGCAGCATGCATGTAGTGCTGTAATGTTCTAAATACATATCAGAGGCTCATGTATGCATGCTGGACATGAATTTCTAGGACGAACCCAGAAGAGAATGCATTTTGAATGACAGTGATGTCTACATGGCAATTGCTTTGCAGCCTCTCCAACGGAAATGGAACCCAACCTGTGGACCTGATCATGTTCTGTCACTCAATGGATAACTCCCTTGGTAAGGACTACAGTGCGATGGCAGTGGTTTGATATGGACTTGAAATGAGACGAAAACAATTCCAAGAAGAAGAAAGAAAAAAAATAAGTGATTCTCATGAAGTCCTTAACAAAAATTACTTGTAAAATGCAATCAAGTGAGCTTGACAATATAATGTTGGGCACATTTGAAAGACTAATGTGTAGTCTTCCAGTATTACTGGTATGTTCAGTCTTTAAAGTTAATATTTTCTCATGTATGTGATTTATCTACTGGTTTCATCATATGACAGGGTGCTTGACTGGTATATATTCATTTACTGGTGATTACCAATATATGTTTATGAAAATGTGGAGATGATGCTCTTATATATATGAAAATGTAGAGATGATGCTCTATCCTTTCTTAGAGTCAATCTCTATCCTCTTAAACATGCACATGATTGTACTATCAAATGATAAAATCTCTCACCATCCCCACCTTAAAGAACTATACACGTTTTGTTCTCACTCAAGAATTCTATACCTCTTGGTCCTCGCCTTACATGATTTTGTGATATCTGCTACAATGGCAAAACTCAAATACGGACAATTCACTGGAACTTACATTGAAGGCTAGCCATTTTATCTATCAAGAATCCCGCAAGCAAGCTACATTTTAATACCCATTCGAGCCTTCCAACTTTACTTGTTTATGCGATAATTTTCACATCGCAAGACAGTATTCATTTCATGGCAGCGAGGATATACAAGGGATTTGTAGTAAGATTACAGTTTGATTTCAGTGACACTCCCTGGCCATGGGAAAATACAAAAGAAACAATCAGACCGTAAAATCTAAGCCCGAATAGCAAGTATGTCCAAACGATCCGAAGAAACAACAAGAAGTAGAAAACCTGAGCAATGAAAACGCATTTAGGAGGAGATGCAGCCAGGCGAAAAGAAAAGGAAATTGCGAGTGCTCTTGAATGTCATCAATATGCGACAACTAGATGATCTTACTAAATGTTTGCATTACAGATCTGGAGCTGCAATGATTTTTATTTTTTTTCACCTAATGAAACTAAAGTTTTGTTGAGATGTCAAAATTGATGGGCGAAGAGAAGGGCGGTGGGACTGTTTTAATGATAACTTGTAACCAGACTGTGTTTTAATGATGAATTATAACCAGACTGTGTTTTAATGATAAATTGTGTTTGCCTGACAGTCATCCTTAATGTGCACTCAAATTAGGAGTGATGGTTTGCTGACCATCATTTTTTTTTTTGTACCGATTGATACGGAAAAGCCTTTCGTACTTTCAACAATTAATACCTAGAAAACATTTTGACGATCTTGTAAAATTTCCCAGAAATCCTATCTCTCAGATTTCCCATAAACCCTATCTATCTCTCAGATTTCATAGAAATCCTCATGAACCTAGTTCCTCTTTTAAGACATGCATTCATACTTCAATAAATAGGCATATATCCAAAATCTATTGAGGATCCGATCATATACTATCTTTCTTCGCAGATGTAAATCATGCAACATAATCTAGATAAGTGGCATAATTTGGGAAGTATAGATATATGAAATAAATGCATCAATACTATGAAAACATTCATTATTTTGGTCAATCGGAATCAAGCACCAACTCCCAAAATTTCCCCTTAGATCCAAGTGTTTGAACCTCAAAGCTCTCATATCAAATGTAAGAACCCTAAAACTCATAAAACCCACTATATAACAAAATAATATTAAATATGCATGCAGATCGATCTGTGAACCAACACAAGAACTCATAAAATGTTACATCTTATAAAATCCAGAATCAAACAAGAACAACATGCATAGAAGATCTGACAAAGAAAGTGGATCTAATCAATAATAACAGAAAATATGCTATGAAATTATAACTCGTTAGATGACCTAGGAGCTATCATTACCTTGACAGCTCCAATAGTGCAAGTGAAGGTGGGGGGACTACTCTCCACCCAACCAACCCCCAGCCAAAAAGGCTGAGGCCCCCGAGCCCCCAACAATTAACCCTATGCCATTGTTATCTTGCTTTCCTCTCCTCTAGATCTCCTCTTCCAAGATTCCCAAAGACAAAAATAAAGACCCTTCTCTTCACTTCTTCTCCTCCTTTTATCCCCTCCTTCTCCCAATTTCTTAATTTCTTATTTAATTTCCTTCTTTATTCAAGATTTGTCTTCCATTAATTCTTTTTCATGCTTCTTTTGATTCTTTACCTTATATTATATTACATTATATTTATTATATTAATATTCCCTATATTCGTATACGAGGGTTGTTACATTGCTCTCATGTCAAATTATGTTGTGCAAGGGCCCGTAAGACCAATAGTTTAATTAGCCCATGATTTGTGAGGGATGATAAGGGGTGTTGAGCACCTCTAACATAGTATGTCATGCGTTGTAGAGATTGAAAAAGAAAGCATGGCATGTTTAATAGCCGGCGATGACGTAAATGTGATAGGAGTAGAAATTCATTAATATAAACAACACCATACCTCCCCTCGCACATGATGTATCTCTTCAGAAAGATTGCAACTTGGTCCCAAGGACTTGGAAGGGTTCCAATGCTGTTCCTCTGCTCGTTGGTCGAACACTTTCTCCGGCTGCCAGAAAATCTTCAATTGCAGTCGGATGATAGCGTTTTCGACTAAACCAGCACTGCCCGATTCTGGGAAATCCCGTTACCTCCGCGAGGATTTCCTTTGAAACATCTACCCTTATTCCTCGAACCTCTGAATGAGTGTTCATCAGATTTTGAGCAAATTCAAGGGTTGTTTCCTCATGAAAACCATTCAAGCGTTGAAAATAATATGTCCACCCTGCTTCTTGAAAAATAACATAGACATCTCTGTTGTTGTACATAGATTCTATTGTTAGAGGCTCATATCTCACAGGGATACCCATACCACTGAGCTTCTGCAAAATATTGTAACAAATACAACAGTCGCAGTTTCAAATGTCGAACTGACTGCATGTAGACACGGTTGATGGATAGTCAAAGTTTGAATCAAGCCTTTTTGGAAAGGTGGCATAGCTAGTTTTGGAGTAAAATCCATGTTAGGAGTATCGCACAAGTCGGGTAGAATGATGGTCATAGTCATAAGTATAGGTAACAACTTAAACATGATCATGGTTCAGTTAATTTGCTGTGGATAGATGACGGGGATAAATGACAAATATAACAATTATTACTTACGACATCGATAGATGCCTAATCATGATTATAGTTAGAACCCATACCTTCGTGATTAATGATCAAGCTGCCATTATGCCTTGGCATTATATTCATAGTCACATTACTGGTAAAATACACATGTGCCGAGATGAGTTGGCCATTGCCAACCAGACTGATATGTGCATCCATGTTGATAGGTACGCCGGACGGCCCAATAGTTGTCATCGTTCTTGGCAGGCTACGATTGGAGCTGTGGAGTCATCATTTAAATTAGAATCTGGTCAAATCATTAGCAGTGAGGTTGTTCTAGGAGACAGACAATCTAGTGGAGTTGCAGTTGTTGAATAAGAGGAGCTAAGAATAAATATTTGAGCAGCGTTCGGTGAAATGTGGTGGAGTCACAATTGCAAAAATTGGCAGAATAGGAAAAAATAGTGGAGTTGCAGCTGCTAGAAAAAGCGAAAGGGATCAAATATAGCAGAGTTACAGCTGTGAAACTTGGCAGAATGGACAAAAGTAGCGGAGTCGCAGCTACTAGCCAAAAGTGGAAGGGATGAAAAATAGCGGAGTTACGGCTGTGAAACTTGGTAGAATGGACAAAAGTAGCGGAGTCACAGCTGCTGGCCAAAAGTGGGATGGATGAAAAATAGCGGAGTTACAGCTGCGAAAATTGGAAAAATGAGAAAGGTAAGGAGTCGCAGCTATGCAAACTGAAGTAACAGGAAAATTTTCAGCTGGCTGCTAAAAGTCAACAAATCATCCATCTTCTTCAAAGAGCTTTATTAAATCAGGAAAACAATGTAAGGTGTCTGCAATCGTCTGGCCCAATCACGATTGCTGCCCCTCAAATTAATTCCTACACACAATTCTCCAAAACAAACCCGATCAAGTGCAAAATGAAAAATAAATTATTTATGTACAAATTATGTGTGGATATTGCAGTTCTTAAAAATTCACACGGGTTGAGAAAAATCCCTGCCTTGGTGTTAACTCATATTCTGGATCAGCTGCAACCTGTGAAACTAAAGCATCCTTTGAGATCGGCTTGTGATATAGTCGCAGCCGATGACCATTTGCAAATAATGGTGTCTTGTTTTCATCAATGGTGATCAACCGGACTGTTCCATTGTCAAATACTCGATATATTTGATAAGGCCCCAACCAATGAGTGCATAGTTTTCCCTCGAAATCCCTCTTGAACCAAGAATTATATAACAAAGCCCAATCTCCTTCTTAAAAGACTTTTCTTCTTTATAAATCCATCATGCCATTTCAAGCGTTGTTTTTGGATCAAAGATGTTTGATGCACTGCGGCTGTGCACTTCTCATCTAATTCATTGATCTGATTCAGTCGGTTCCTCTGTGCTTCTGATAAATCAAGATTTACTTCTACAGTTGTTTTCAAAGTTCTGATTTCAAATTCAATTGGGAAAACAACATTCTTACCATACACCAATCATATGGGGAAAAACCAGTTGTGTTACGCCATGTAGTGCGATAGGCCCACAGTGTCTCTGGAAGTATCTCAGCCCAATCTTTACGATGGATTTTCACTGTCTTTGTCAAAATAGCCTCGATGACCTTGTTTTAACTTTCCACTTAGCCATTGTCATGTGGATGATATGGCGAGGTTATTTTGTGTTGAATGTGAAACTTCTGTAATAGGGATTCCAATTTGTGAGACACGAACTGTGTTCCACCATCTGTAAAAATTTCCTTAGGTACTCCAAACCGAGTAAAACTTTCTTCATATAGGAAATCAATTACAACCTGATCATTAGATTTAACCAAGGCTACATCTTCCACCCATTTGGTCATGTAATCTGTGCAAACCAAGATGTGAACTTTTTGTTTTGAGGGAGGGTTGATAGGCCCTACAAAATCCAGAGCCCATCTGTCAAATGGTTCAACCACGAGCTGTGGCTGCAAAGGCATTTCATCTAATATGTTGGGTTGGCCCATCCTTTGGCAGCTATCACATGCCTGAACATACTTCTTTGCGTCCCTGAACAATGTGGGACAGAAATAACCCATTCTCAAAACCTTATGACCTGTCCTTTTGTTAGAAAAGTGTCCCCCACAGGGCTCATCATGGGAAACTTTAAGGATACTGAAAAATTTCATCTTCTCTGACACATCTTCTGATTTACAAAATCAAGCCCTGTGTAGAAAAGATGTCCATCAATCCAGCAATACCTAGCACTCTGTTGTATGATCTTTCTTCTTTCTCTCTTCGACAGATGTGCTAGAAGCTTACTTACAGCCAAAAAGTTAGCAACATATGCATACCATGGGGAATGAGCTGATACTGCAAACAAATGTTCATCAGGGAAGGAATCTTCGACTCGTAAATTGTCATCACTGTTAGTAAGTCGAGATAAAAAATCTGCAACAATGTTTTCCTTCCATGTTCTATCAATAATTGTGATGTCAAATTCCTGTAACAGTAACAACCATCTAGTAACTCTAGCATTCGTGATTGGTTTTGGTTTATTCATTAAATATTTGATGGCAGAATGATCACTATGCACAAAAGTGGAGTATCCAGTAATGTAGTGTCTAAATTTGTTGATGGCATAAGCTATGGCAAGGAATTTTTTCTCTGTGACAGTGTAGTTGAGTTCTGCAGGAGATAAGTTCTTACTAATGTAATGAATTGCATATGGGGAATTATCTTCCTGCTGTCCTAAAACTGCTCCAATGGTAGTGTCTGAAGCATCTGAAGAGATATGAAAAGGCAGATCCCAATTGGGCCCTCATAAGATGGGTGTTGTAGACAGCCTTTTCTTTAGTTTAGTAAACGATGTTTGGCATGCATCATTCCATAAAAACTGTGCAACCTTCATCAACAAGGTGAACAAAGGAGAAGCTAGTTTGGAAAAATTTTCTATGAATCTTCTGTAATAACCAACATTCCCTAAGAAGCTACGTACATCTTTTTGTGTTCCAAGAATTGGTATATTTTCACTTACCTTAATTTTGGATGGATCTACCTAGATACCATCAGAAGAAATGAAGTGCCCTAGAACTATGCCCTTGCTCATCATCATATGGCACTTTTCAGTGCTTAAAGAGATTTGGCTTTGTGAACAGCATTTCAAGACCTTTTCTATATTTTTCAGTGCTTTTTCATAACTACTACCGTATGGAGTGAAGTCATCCATAAAAATTTCCATGCAGTTGTTTACCATCTCTGAAAATATTCCAATCACTACTCTTTGAAATGTGGCTGGTGCGTTGCACAACCCAAAAGGAAGTACCCTGTATGCAAAAGTACCCCAGGGACAGGAGAAAGTGGTTTTGTCTTGGTCTTCTGGAGCAATCTGGATTTGGTTATAGCCACTAAAGACATCCAGAAAGGAAAAATACTTCTTCCTAGAAAAGGTATCAAGGACCTGGTCAATAAAAGGCAAGGGAAAGTGGTCCTTCTGCGTTGCTTTGTTCAATTCTCTGTAATCCATGCAGACCATCCATTTCCCATTCTTCTTTGTCACAATCACGAGTGGAGAAACCCATTCACTCTCTAAAATTGGGTAAATAAACCCTTCTTCTAGATGTTTTTGGATCTCCTCTTTCACTACATCCCTTAGGTTCGGGTTCATCCTTCGTTGTGGTTGACACACTAGCCTAAAGTCGCTCTTAATATAAATGTGATGGGTACACAGATTAGAAGGAATACCCTTCATGTCTGTGTACTCCCAAGCGAAATCTCCTTTATGTTTTTTCAGCAGAGTGATTAGCTGTTCCAGTTCATTGGGCGCAAGGTTTGGGTTGATGTTCAATGTTTTCCCTGGTTCAATTTCCACTGGGACACTTTTCAAATTTTTGAGAAATGGAATTATACTGGCATCACTGACTAGAGTTTCTTCCGTATGATTTTCTTGTTCATTCTCATCAAATGTACTGTCAATAATCTAGTAAACATGCTTATTGACGGACGTGGGCTCAATGATGAAACTGTTAATGGTATCATCCTCTGTTTCATATCTAAAAGTTAAGGCTCTCCCAATCGTTAGTAATGGTTGAATTCCTTCTCCTTCTTCACATCCACCCAAAGTGGAGTTTCAGATTTTGTGCTTGGTCGAGATGGAGGATATAGGGTTAGGATTTTGATCTCATTCCTGTATGAGATAGTCATGGATCCTAACTGACAGCTGATACAGGAATATTCTATGGCCAATTAAGGTCTCCCTAGAATCAGCGGGTGTCTGCCCAACTGAGACTTCGGCTGTAACACCAAGAAGTCCGGAGGGTATTCCCACGAGTCAACAGAGATTACTAGGTCGTCTAGGATCCCCTCAGGCTTGATTGTTGATCTATCAATGAGTTCTAAAATAGTAGGGGTTGGCCGAAGGTTCGTGAGTCCAAGTTTCTTCACATTTTCTATGGTCATAACGTTAACAGTCGCTTCTAAGTCTACCAAGACATTGGGGATTTGTGTGTTTCCTATGTGAACTTTCACAGTAGGATTTCCAGGGTCATTGGATTTTTCCACAGGAGTCTTCCCCATTATTAATTTGGAAATTTTTCCCAATACATGGAAAGTGGGAGGATCCCTAGGCTTTCTTCCTGGTTTCTTGACACATAAATCTCTAACTATCTTAGCATAAATGGGCACGTCATGGAGGGCTTGTAACAACGAAATTTTGACATACAAAATTTTCAATTCTCCTAAGAGATTGAATCGAGGTTGTTCCACTATTTTCTGTAGGGTCAATCGTTCAGGGTATGGCGTTTCTCTCATCAATTGTGTAGGTTGTGCTTCATCGTTTGTTACTTCCTGAGTTTCAACTACTTTTTTGGTAGGAATGTTAGCATCCTCAATGATGGGGATTGCTGAATGAACCATATTCTCACAGTGCTGATTCACTCCAATTTCAGTCACTAGGAATGGAACATCCTCAGTGATGATGGGTTCCACTACCCTCCCTAATCATAATTGTATATCATTGCAAGGAACTTGGGAGATGGAATACGCAGGCATGTTGGCAGTCTCAAATTGATGAATTTCTTTATTGTTCGGGTTTGGGTTAGGTTGTGTAGGTAGCTGTGGTCGAAGTGGTACATTCATAGGTGCGACATTGTTTTGGAATTGCAGTTGTGGCTGTTGATATTGTTGGTAACGATACTATTGAGGAGGGTACTGTTGATACTAAGTTTGGTGATGGGGAAAGTTATTTCCTTGGTAATAATTTCTCCAGTTGGAATTCCAGGGAGCTTGATTGTTTGACTATTGTGACAATGGTGTCCAAGAACTAGGATTCTGCATTGGGTTCTGAGATGGTTGCCACTGGTTACCAGAATAATGTGAAGGGAATTGTGTATTCATATGATTCATATTATTCATACCATTCATATTATTCAAGAAAAATGATGGATCTGGATTCATACCTTGATTGCAAGGCTGCCAAGGTTTCTTCTGTGCAATAAAGTAAGCATGTTCCGCATCTGAAGTGGATGCCTGCAGAACTGCTTTGAATTTAGGTAGTGAAGGACATTCCTTAGTGTCATGCTCCAATTCACATATCCTTACATATCTCTTCCTTGTCCAACGGGCATTCTTTCAGTGGGTGCTTTTTCCTACATTTAGGGAAGAATACACCGAGTGTAAGATATTCTACTGCTTGCCTCTGTTTTCCCTCAAAACATCTAACTCTGAGGAAATGGAACTCATCATATCAGTTTTAAAATTCTCCAGTAAGTTTCCTATTTCTGCTTGAGTGGCTCCTCCACTAGCTGACTTATATGTCCTAGTGAAGACATCCTGATCTCAATCTTTGTCTCGTTTGTTAGTTCTAGAGGATCCCCTTGAGTACCTTCGACATAATTAAACGATCTTCTCGAAGGGTTCCTTTGAGATGTCCCCTTTCCCCAACAAATTCAACATATGAAGGCAATCTTCTCTAATTCCTTGTAGCAAAATAATCTTGAGTACATCTTTCCCAATCCCAATGTGTCCAGACCTTTGTAAATTTTACAACAATATTTCCACAAAGTCTTCCAAGCTTTGTTCTTCCTTCTGAACCATTTTAAACAACTCTTCCTTTCGATCCCTGGTTCTACAATATTCTTGGTATTTGGAGAGGAAGGTGTGTTTCATTTGGTCCCACGTAGTAATGGTCTCACGACCCAGACTCATGAACCAGCAGAGAGCATTTCCTTTCAAGGTGGTTGGGAATAGTTTCAGCTTCTGAGCACTGGAGGTATAGTTATATTTGCGACAGAGGATATCGAACTCAAAAAGAAATTCATGAGGATCCTCAGAAGATTTAGCATGGAAATTCGGGAGAACTGATGGTGAAATTTTTTTCATCGAAGCTGCTCCAAGTGTCTAGAGGATAGGGAATTCTAATGTGGCCACAATGTTACCAGGATGATTATCTTCCACTTCTTCTTCCCGGTTCTCCCTATGTTCATTCTCGCCTTCCTGTTCTCCATTATCCATGTTGTTAGTCCAAAAATTAATGGATTCCTTTATTCGTTCTTCCTCTTCCCTTGCCTCTTCTTCTCTCCTCATCTCTTCTTCTCTGCTTGTTTCTTCCTCTGCTTCTCGGCGAGTCTCCAACCACACATATTTAGTAACTCTAGTTCCATTAATATGATAAATATCCTCTCTATTTGGTGCAACCATAACGCTTCCCTTGTATTCTGGAAGTTTCTTTTCTGCGCTGGGAGTAAATGGTCCCATTGCGTTCTCCACCGTTGATGTTGAATTCTCAAGATTGGGAGGAACAGAATTTCCTCTTCCTGTAGACATCCGCGGTGGTCTGGTAGAAGAATCAAATTTATCAATTATATCATTGATAAATGTTTGTCTTCGGAGACCTGCGTTACGACCTCGACCTCTTCCACCTGCAGTGTTAGTGTTCAAAGGGGGTTCCCGATTTGTTTTTCTTGTATTAATGCATGCTATAAATGATTAAACCAAAATGAAATCAATAAAACCAACTACTAACTATGTTTATCAATTACCATCCCTGGCAACGATGCCAAAATGTTGGTCACCCTATATGCTAATCAATTACAACTAACACATAGGATGCTCAATATGAATTGTCAACCCGGGGAAGTCTTTTATTTCAATGGAAATAAGCACAATCTATGCATAAAAATTTCAAGTAGTTGATTAATTGAATGGAGATAATAATCCTACCTATCTTCTCAACCAAAATCATTCCATAAAGAAAACTAATCTAACTCATACATCTAGGAATTCAAAGTGCAACTACCTTCCTAAAGAAATCAACCTAGTAGTTACTGATCTAAGAATATAAATGAACTAGATTACTTTTGCAAGAAGTTAAATCCTATAATTATCAAACTACGGTATTCAATCTTTACCAAAATGATTCATCCAGCAACTACTGTAACTCAATCATAATCTGCCTAATCTATGAATTCAATAAAGATACAACAGCAACCAGAATTAGAAAATAAGCTTGAACTCTAAATTGATAACCATTGGAAATCCTAGAAAGCATAAATGACTGAAAGGAATTGGAGCTGAGCTTGGCTGTAATAGCTGATTCTGACACACATGCATTAATCAAACTAACCTACACAGTCGACTATCACACCACACAGTTGCAGCTATTCAGGATTCAAAATAATAAACTACCAATAAAGAATGCAATTATAAATTCTCTGTTGCAGCTATCAGTAATATGCCTAATGCAATTCCACAACACACAACAGGAAATGAATAAATATAACTGCCTACTTAACTCGACAATCTCCGTGAGAAGGCGGGTCGTGGCCTTCTAACAGAGACACCGTGAACTACCACAAATTAAGACATAGAAATAGAAATAACTTTGCTCTTCATTAAAGATGGTAATCCACAGTCTCAGTGCTCTGTTACAACCTGTACAAAATGATAATTAACCCACCCCAGACTATGAAATCCTTCCCATATTTATACATGCAAAATACAGTTTGTGATCCACTAATTTTGTGCAGCAATGAAGATCTCTGATCTTCGTGCTGTAGAGTTACAGCTAAACTGTTACAACCATAATGAATGAGGCCGTTAATCATGAAGGATGTTGTTACTCTGGCAGTCAATGGATCAACGGTTTAACCAATTGGGAGGCGTCTTGTTTGTTGCAACAATGCTCTGTTTCAGCAAAGACCTACTACAGCTTCACATGGAAAGATGCATTGTCCCTTGGAATATGAGGAATCCAATCGAAAGAGTAACAACTAGCACCACGTATGATTCTTTCCCAAGGCATTGTGACAGATACACCTGTTCTTTGATCTTAACTTAATGAAATCAACACAAGTTAGCATAAATCGAAGGCTAGAATTCATAACCATAACAATCTTAGGCATTTAATTAAATGAAGCAATAATAAATTATACCTTGTCAGTATTGCTGATTGTTCTGAAAAACACATGTATATGGTTTATGAAAGTAGGGTGTAACAGGGAAAAATGATGAAATAGGTATGGTCAAAAAGGGGCATTTCCAGGGCCCAATAGTGATAAGATGGTGTAACACGAAATACATTGACAAAAGAGAAATTAAAAGACTAAAGAAAATGACAAGATATGAATCCCTGTTTCCGATAGACTTGTACTTATGCTCTTCATTAAAATATTCAAAAAATATTACATCACTGAATTTTTTGCTCTCGGATCCAACCCCTATTACTTTGTAAAATCAAAATTTATACAAAATGTTCTTTGAATTCTTCGCTAAAAAAAGAAATTTCAAAGAAATCTCTAAACTTCAAGAAGATTTGTTTTGTTGTCAACCAAGCTGGTATAGTGTTGCTTTGATTGGCTTGCTATAACACTCGGGAAATTAACAAAGGAACCGCAATGTCATTTAAAATTAAGACACCTCAATATTCATTCTTGATATAACATGTATTTTGTTTTCCCAAAATTTTCAACAATTTTCCATTGCTCTTGAGTTGGGATTTCATAATCCATCATTTCTTTCACCATCACCTCCAATTCTATGCATTATGTGTAACATACATCTGGAAGATCCTTCTTAATCATTATAAATTGTTCAAGTATTTCAAAATCATCGGTCAATTTATCAATTTTGTTTTTACAGTTAATCCTTTGACCAAACCTTCAAATTTCGATTGATTCATACAAGACTGTACTATTAAACTATGATAATTTTCTTGAGTCATTAATTTTCCATCGTCACTCCAAAAGGAAGGTACAACACATTCAAAAGGCCCCAGAAATAATTCCTTAAAATTTTGAACTTCAAGGACCATTTGTTGCGCCATGTCTTCTACTTATTTAACACCATCATGCTTGCCAATAATTCTTCTTTACCAAATTATGATTGATGGTCTGTCTTTGATTCCAAAACTTTGCATATCTAATTGGGTTAGAGTGTTTAAAAATATGACTGTATTTTGAGCTGTTTCTGAAGGCCTTTTGCATAATGTCTTGTTTTCCACTTTACACCTCTAGAGAGCTATGTTTGCTATAGTATCTTTATCTGCTATAAAATTCAAATGTGACCAGAATTTGGTGACTTCCATTGATATCGTGTCCCATATAAAGTGTTTATCTCCTTGTAATGGAAGCTTACATGTCAATTTATCTTTTAATTCATCAACTTTCTTTTGCAGTTGATTTCTATAACTCAAAGCCTTTTTCTTTTCTCTAGAATTTTGAATTACTTCATGTTTCAACTTTTGTTTTTCTGCTTTTAACTCTTCTTTATCTACATCTTTTAGACTAATTTGTGACATAGCACTAGTCAGTTCCTCAGTGGAGTGCTTTTCCATTTGTCCTTCATCCGTACATAGAGATTGATCCTTGGCTTCTCTAGCACTTGCACAGTTTCAATCTGATTGGTATTCAACACTGAAATTTGTGGCAACATTTCAATCCTTTCTTTTTCCCAAGCATACTTTTCATCTTGTAACTTTAACATTTTACCTTTGTGATCCATCATTTCTTGATATATGTATTCCTTTTCTTGTTGTAATTTTGTCAACTCTGGAGATTGCACATGTTGATTGTTTGGCACCTTCAATTTTTTATTGAGCATTTGAATGGTATTTTCTTTTTCATCAAAGAGCCTTTTGGTACATTGGTTGTTCCTTGGATCGGCTCCCACAGTCACAAGGTCCATTTGTAGACTTTTAATATGGATCGAATTTGCTTTATTTTCTTCCTTCTCTTGCCTCAATTGACTTTTCATCTTTTCTATCATAGACTGCAATTTAGAAAATTTTAAAGTGGATTGTAATAAATCAGAATACAAGACATCTCCTGTTTGTTTATGCAATTGAATCTTATTAGGTATATTAATCGCATCAAGCTTAACTTTCATTTCATTAAATTTCTCATCATTCCTCACTGCAAATCTTATAGTGTTTCTTCCTGGAAACATAATTGTGAGAAGGGAAACTTTTCATTCTACCAACATTCTTACTTGAGGGTACAATTTTCGAGTTTCTTCCAAAGACTGCTTCTTCTTTTCTACATGTTGTGAAAGAACATCAAATATGGACTTATAATGAAAGTTACTTCCAGATTCCTTTATTTCTGAAAAAGAATATTGCTGCATATTTGCAGGTGGCTACGAAATCATATATTTTTCTAGAACAATTAAATCTCGTTCCTACATACTAATAATTTCCTTCTATCGTTACACTTTTGATTTCTTGCTTGAAACTTCTCCATCGACTTCCATACTATCAACTTCTCAAATACTTCTCTTATTGGTGATATCAAATTTAGTTGGTGTCTGAACCAACATTTCCAAGTTGCTTGTTTGTTCCATATTCACTTCTTTCTCATCTTGTTCAAATTTGAATACATTTTCCATTTCTTTTAATCCTTCTACTGTTTTATGATCAAAAGTTGTGTTTCTATTTTGTTATCTCCTTTGCGATATAATTTGATGAGGATCATAATTAATCCTTTCAACCTCTTGGAAATCCATGATCTTCAATAATTTTTCTACTACAGATAGGGATTCCTTAGTCTTAATGATGAATGGACCAACTTTAAGAGAGAATTTCACATTTGATGATTTTTTGAAAACACCGAAATGCCCTTCTTCTGAATGCAACCTTTTTCTAATAAATTATAAGGGAAAAAACCTTGGTGTTAAAAAGGCTAGCAACAGATATGGTGCTCCAGTAAAACCATACACTCTAATTATAGTATGTTCTTTATACAAGAACCAATGACATGTTTGGCCTTCTGGTGTAGGATGCAAATTTTCTTTCATTTCTTCTAACACTCGGGGCAATTCAACATTAAAAATAATTTTGTAAACTTCTGCCATGATTGTATTGGTGAACTCAAACATATTGACCTATTTAGGAAGGTCATGAGAAAATATGGTACCAAGAAACTTCAATTCCGAAATATTTGAAGACAAGAACAGGTTCAGGAGATATGACTGATATCTGAAATGTTTCAACTCGTGGAAATTTACCAACTGGACATGAATCACTTCAGCTAGGGGTTCATCAAAATTAAAACAACACACCGGACTCGACTGTGACTCGGGTGAAATCACTTGCAGAAGGAAACCTATCATAACTTCCATGATTTTCTTTGTTAAACGACTCAGGGATTTTGGGAAATATTTCAGGTAAATGTAGAACCTCACGGAAATTCTGCGCCTTTACTCGACATAGCATTTTGGTCATATTTACATTAATGATTACCCTTTCGGCCTGTGAATATTTCACCGCGCACCAACCAACAAATTCAAGGAAGTGTAGGGTTTGTTCGACACAAAAATAATACAGAAAATAACTAAAAATATTAAATACATCCTTTCCCTACGACTTAAACTCCATTAATTTCTCTTTAGACTGCAAAATACTACACACAGACAAAACAGGCTCGAAATTATCCCTTTCCCTATCAACTTCAAGATCCTCATTTTCATCTAAAATTTCATTGAAGGGAAGAAGGTCTTCGATTTTCTCCATTTGGGAAACAAAATCTAAACATTGAGGGTTTCAAACTACTTGTGAAGTGAGCTTGTTGGTTGTTGTTCTAGTTGAAGAAGACAACGACATGTTTCCCGCGGGTTCTTTTCCTCCAGGAAATAAGCGACAAAAGCATTTTTTAAAACTCCAAACAAACCTTTTATATAACATATGCTTAGGTGGTTTCAGAACTTGCAATGAGTTGTTTCAATTTAACCGCTTTTCATAGCGAACTCCACCAACGCTTGGCACATGGTAAGCGGTTTAATTTTCACTCCACCTTTCCAAGTTTAACCACCATGCACTTTCTATGGCCGAAAACCATTTCCACCGTCGATTTTCTTATGGGTGGGTCTGCATCATTATTCCACCACGTTTTTACACATTTGAAAATTTTGGTGTGAGTTGTTCAATTGTTTAGCGCCTTTTCCATCTCCTCCCTTGGTCATTTCAAGCCCCTCCGTGCATTAGAAGACCCTGTGCGCAATCATGAAGGCCATGAAGTTGACTTGCAAAGAACACCATCAATCTCATAGGAATCAAATCTAACATATCACACGCATTTCATTGGTTTAACATGCAGGGAGTTCACACGTAAGATAAAAGACAACCAAAACACCCCGATATGGTGACATTACGAATCAGAGACCTTATATAGAGACCTTAATATAGTGACAATATTTGTATTGTTCCTCTCTATAAACTTTAATATGCAATGTTAAATAACCCAAGAATCCATATAGAATAAATTTAAAAAACATAAAAACAAAAAAGCTAACAATATGAAAAAATCACTTGTTTGATCAATTATACCAATCCTAGACATTGTTTGTAGATGGGTTTGTAGAAGATCCAGTGTAACATGGGAAAAAGTCGATGAAGAAGAGGGAGAGATGACCATAAGATATAAGAGAAGTCTAAACAAAAAGATAAATATTCCAAGATGGCATTGAGATGAAACATTAAATTAGGAAAAGAAGGAGAGATTACATGCTGTAGCAATAAAATCTAAGGTTGGTGTTATTTTTTTACACAACCCATTTCATATTATCTGCATAACTCTATCGTTCAAGCCATGGAAATTGCGAAAAATGGCAGTGAGGTTGTACAATCTAGGAAATGTGATTTTTTGTTGGTTCATTAGTGTGGGTAATTCGAGACTTTGCCTCCATAGCCTAGTCGCATAATGCATTACACATTTCAAACAATTTGGTTGTGGAAAGTTAAAGCCATACATCTAAGTCTGTTCTCCACGTACAAAATGCTACGCATATTTGAAACTCCAATCCATTGTGAAAATTTTTGCACATAACTATAATTTCACATCAACCTAGTCGACATATAAGGAGCCCACTGGACGAATCATGAATGCAAATGTTGTAGTAGATGTTTGTAAGGATCCAGTTGGATGAATCATGAATGCATAGTGAAGAAAATGAGGTGGAAACAACAATGAGTATGAATTTCCCAAGATAAACTCTGTTTTAAGTTTCACCCCTACGCAATTGGAGTATTGGGCATGGTTGCATCCAATTTCTCAAAAAGCGATAAAATTTGCATCATTCCTCTCTATAGCTTTTAATAAGCAATGTCTAACCCAAATAAACCAAGAACCCATATAGAGGAAATTTTAGACACATAAAAAGTACCTGACAATATGAAAAAAACATTTGAAAAATATTTAAACGCTACACAACTTAACCCATCACATCCTAAGATTTAAACGCTACACAACTTAACCCATCACATTCTTAGGAAATTAGATTTCATAAAGAATTCGCATCACATCCTAAGATTTAACGCTACACAACTTAACCCAGCGAAATTGTCCTGTACCGTTGGATCGCCCCATCCAAGAGCGGCGGTGGACTTGAAACGTTTATGAGCCCAATTATGAACCCTAGACGTCAATCTGTCCCATTAGTTAAATAAAAGGTCGGTCAGGGTAAGTTCTTCTAGTTCTTAGGTAACGTCTTTGACTCTTAATGTCATATAACACTCTTTCAATTAATTTTATCTTTAATTCCAATGGATGTGGATATTTCTTCCGATCCGTGTTCTTTTTTTTTTCCTCTTTTTTGCTCATTTAAATAGGATCTTCCCCTATTCCCTCGTGTTTGTCAAAAATGTTGTGTAACTTAGCTCTGACTTCGAATCTTTCTCACTCCACTGGCACCCCTCAACGTCTAGTTGTTAAATTCGGAGAAAAGGGCAGTATCTGGATTCCGACCACTGCTCTGATTAGTGGTTGCGAGCTCCTGTACAGGAAGCTTTGTTACAACAGTTCTTCAGGTCTATCTCCTTGTTTTATAATGGCGGAAGGTAGCCGTGGTGGAAGGACCAGCGTCACCGATGCAAACATTCGCAAAGTCGAGAAGTTGGAAAAGGATATAGCAGAGCTTAGGCAGAAGATAAACTTGAAATGCGACAAAGAGGACTTGGAGTCCTTGAATATGTAAATCGAGGATACCATCGACTGCAAGCTGGAAAGTAACAAAAACCAACTGATCGAGAAAATGTGAGGGCTCCTTCTTCAACACGACGAAGCCATTCGAAATCAAGCCACTGGAGATCAAGGTGACACCGAGAGGATCCTAGTGACTTCAGTAGGTTCTGGGCAATCCCTATCAGCTACCATAACTTCCTCAGAGGCAATATCATCAAGGGTCAAATCAATGGAGATTGACTACTGAGGGAACCACGTGGCCCACCCACCACAATCTCTTATTATTTTCATGATAACTTTAATATTTTTCTGTTTAGGGGAGGGATTTTTTCCAAAGCCATTCTATTCAGTTTGTATCGGCAGGTATTTTGGAGGGTTGTACTTTTGGTACTTTGTATTTGGAAAGGATTTAAACTTTCCGTTTTGAAGAATTTAACTCTGTATTTGAAAGAATTTAAACTTTACTTTTTGAATAATTTAACTATGTATTTGAAAGAATTTAAACTTTGTGTTGATGTCAAGATCCTTACTATTTGAATAAAATATATGCATTTTTTTGAATATTAATTTTAATTAGTTTTCTTAATTCTTTGTTCTTTTCTAAACTCTTAACCTCTCTTATTTATCGATTATGTCTGGATTTATGGATTCTGTTTCAATTTGGATAAAGTTTTGAATTTCTTTTGGATGATAGTTTAAATAACGGAAAACAAAAAATTCATGCCATCAATTCAACATAGTGATTATTTACTGGAGAAAAACTCTTTGAATGTAGAAAAACTCCAGGAGACACATTAATGAAGATAAACTAATTTAAAGATACTAGAAATAAGAATTACATGTCTTGTTGGGTTTGCGTTGACCTCTTTCCTCATACGGCTGTCTTTTCCTAAAATTGTTCTTTCTAACTGGTTTTGGTGAAACTACTGCTAACAAATCATGAATTCCCGCATGGATTTCGTTTTACACAATTTAATAATTATTTTATTTCATTTTTCAGATTGAGTGAGGAACCATATTTTTCTTGGGAGTGCATTTTAGCTATTTTGTATAGATTTGAAAATGGAGTTGTGTTGATTTTCCAAGTAATGTTTGTAAATTACCTTACTTTACTTTACATGATATACATGGTTATATAAATATGCCTTAATTTTTAAGTTTGAAAACAATAATTTTTAATAAAACATTCTCGATAGGATTATTATAAAAAGAGTATTATTGAAGGTCATGTATTTCTTGGTTTTCCCCTCGATGTTTATGCTCTTGCATTGGATTTACTATAACTTAAATCCATAGGTTTATATTGAAATGGTACCTTTAATATCCGTAATATTCTTTTAAACAATAGCTAAACTAATTGTAGAAATCAAATATGCCACGTGTCACAATCTGAGTGTTCCACATGTCACCCTGAAAACTAGATATCGACATTTTAACAACAAATTTATAGAAGTTTTTCTACAAAGAGATTGTTGGAAAGTCAAAATTTGTGTTTAGAGAAAGGGTGTTGGAAGTAGATGCTAAGGAGAAAGAGCATCCGCTCCTTCCTCCAGGTATTTTTTTTAGCAATGGAAGAAGTAGATATCGACACTCTAAACACAAATTTCATAGGAACATTGCTCTGCACAATTTGCTTGCAAGTGGAAATATTCGAGCAAAGAAAGAGCGGTCGCTCTTTCTACAAGTTGTATATTTTTACAATTCCCTCATAAAGGAAGGGGCGGTTGACCCTTCTTCTACCCAGTACTTTACTCATACTATTTCTAGAATGTAAGAAGGGTCGTTCGATCCTTCTTGTGTTCAACATTCTCGATATAGGTGAATTGTTGGATATTGGTGTTCACAATTATGTATTAAATGAAGGGGTGGATTCCTACTATTTATAGCGAAAGTTGAAAGTCTGGAATTCTCATCCTAGCCTTCGTAGATTAAATATTTTTACACTTCTCTCGCAAATGAAGGGTCAACCAACCCTTGTTGTGGTCAGTATTCTTCCAGTGTTCACCATTGTGGATATAAATGAATTGACGGTCTAGCCTTCATAGGTTGAATAATTTTACAATTTACTCATAAATGAAGGGGCGGGCGATCCTTCTTGTGCCCCATATTCTTTTCGTAATAGTTCTCGATTGAAATAAGGGTCGTTCGATCCTTCTTGCATTCTCCATTCTGGATATAGGGAATTGTTTGTTAAACGTGTTCACAATTATCCACTAAACGAAGGTGAGATTGATCCTTCTTGTCGGGAAATGGAAGTCGGGACAAACATTTTTTATATGTTAGAAATTAGCTTATGCCCGGATCCCTACTATTAATAAAATGGGATCCCCAGTTACTAATTTCTGGAGGTAATCTCCAATTATTTCATCTTGATTATGGGGTTAATTGATTGATGTATTCATTCTCACTTTTCCATGCTTTGGATCCAATAAAATTGTTGAATAAATCTTGTTTTTTCTGCATTTTGAGAGTTGCGGAAAGCTTAGTTTTTTCCTTTGAAATACATCGTTTCCACAATCCGCAATGCGGATTGCGGAACGTCCTTTTTTTTTAAGTTTTGAAATATTTCCTTCCCCATTTCCGCATTCCACAATTCGGATTGCGGAAATTGGAAACCCAACTAAAAAATGAAATCGCATTTTCCTTTTCCGAACCCACAATCCGTAATCCGCAATGCGAATTGCGGAAAGGTCAAATTTTCCCTATAATTTTCCCGCTCTGCATTCCCGACCATGGATTGCAGAAACAATAAAATGCTCAATTTGAAATATGTACTTCCACAATTCCGCAACCCGCAATGCGGATTGCAGATTGCGGAAACCAAAATATTTTTTTTTCAAAAAAACACCCCCGTAATTTCTTTTCTGCCTTTTCTTGTTCTAATCTTGTCCATCGATTTATTTGAGATATACGATCTAGATTGATTTCACTAGTAATATTTTGTTAAGTATTTCAAAATTAATTATCTCTTTTTACCATTTTCAAACTTTGAATTTCACTCTCTGCAAATGGATTTCACTGTGATTTTTTTATCCTGTCAACGAATTTGATTTTCTCCACCAGTTAATAGCTGCTTACCAAGCAATTCCTAGAGTCTTCCGCAACCCGGTTCAATTTCGATGAAATGATCAAATCGTGGATGGAATCCTTGGATCAAATCTGGTTCATAATAGTTCTAGAATGCAAGAAGGGTTGGTCAATCCTTCTTGTGTTAACCATTCTGGATATAGGTGAATTGCTGGATATGGGTGTTCACAATTATCTACTAAATGAAGGGGCGGATCCCTACTATTTACAGCGGAAGTTGAAAGTCTGGAATTCTCAGCCTAGCCTTCGTAGATTAAATATTTTTACACTTATCTCTTAAATGAAGGGTCAGCCGACCCTTATTGTGGTCAGTATTCTTCCAGTGTTCACCATTTTGGATATAAATGAATTGATGATCTATCTTTCGTAGGCTAAATAATTTTACAATACTCTCATAAATGAAGGGGCGACCGACCCTTCTTCTCCCCTGTATTATTTTCATAATAATTCTCAACTGAAAGAAGGGTCGGTCGATCCTTCTTGTGTTCTCCATTCTGGATATAGGTAATTGCTGGATAAACGTTATCACAATAATCCACTAAATGAAGGTGCAGCCAATCCTTCTTGTCGGGAAACAAAAGTCGAGACAAACATTTTTTTATATGTTAGAACTTCGCTTATGCCTGGATCCCTACTATTAATAAAATGGGATCCCCAATTACTAATTTCTGGAGGTAATATCCAATTCCTTCTTTCTGCAATTCCGCAATCCAAAATGCGGATTGCGGATGTCGGAAAGTGTTTAATCAACAAAATCACATTTTCGGTTCCGAATTTCCACATTCCGCAATGCGGATTGCGGAAATCATAAACCCAAATAAAAAATGAAATCGCATTTTCCTTTTCCGAACCCGCATTCCACAACCCGTAATGAAGATTACGGAAAGGTTGAATTTTCCCTATAATTTTCCCACTCCGCATTCTCGACAATAAAATGCTCAATTCGAAATCTGTACTTCCACAATTCTGCAACCCACATTGTGTGTTGCAGATTGCGGGAACCAAAATATTTTTTTTCAAGAAAACCCCTCCGCAATTTCTTTTTCCACTTTTTCTTGTTCTTAGATTGTTCGTCGATTTCTTTGATATCTACTATCCAGATGGAAACCCCTGCTATCTTTACACCCAAATATGGTAAACTATATCCCATTGCCTAGTTTAGATAACCTTTCTCTTTGCTGGAATCCATGTTGTGCAGGGTGTATGGATTTCCAAACTGTTCAGTCTTCAAAGCAGAGTGCGCACCTGTGGCCCATCATGTTGTTACCATAGGACAATCTTTTAACTGGGCACATATTTTATCAGTCATGTTAAAGGAGGCCATTGTAAAGTACTAGAAGAATCATGCCTCAAGAAATCCAACATTTTACCTCTCTGGTTATGTTATGGATGTGTTTTGTTCGGCTTTCTCTTTCCCTGCCATGGGGTGGAATTAGACAAGGGAAGCACCTCTAGTCCATATTTACTATTCTGCATTATGGGAGGATAACTTCATACCTCTAATTTATGACATCTGTGACCACTTCATGGGATCCATTTATCACAAGATCTTTAAAGAAGATGCTTTGACTTTTTCTGCCCAAACTACAAAGCATTAATTTCCACGATGGGAGATTGGTATGTGGGAGAATATTTTTCCTACATCAGAATCTGGGTCAGCAACATAGTTCACTTATTGCCCAGGATTGTTCCTGACAGAATGGTGATGGAAGCGATATATTTTCAAACTGTCATTGATGGTGTATTCCCTAAGTTGAATGGAGCTAAAAGGAAAGGGTGGCCTAGGCTTCCCCTTACCCTTGGGTCAATGGTGATTCAAAACTCTACCCATGAAACTTTGCTTGGGAAGAGAGCTACACCTTTGAATCTAGGAGAGGCCCCTAAGAGGATGCATGATCCAAAGTCCTTCTTGGCCAATCATTTCACAGAGGATCACATCAAGAGTATTGTTGTAAGCACAATAGATCCCATTTTATTAACTAAAATGGGAACCCCAGTTACTTATTACAAAGAGAATATCGAATTTTATTATCTTGTTTATGGGGTGTCATGATTGTTGTCTTTATTCCCAAGTCTTTTTATGCTTTGGATTTAATAAAATTTGCTAAAAAATATTGGTTTTATGTGTTTTGTGAATTGCAGAAAACATATTTTTTTCTTTTAAACATGTTGTTTCCGCAATCCTCAATCCGCATTGCAGATTGTGGATGTTGAAAATTTTTAAGTTTTGAATTTCTCCTTTCCACAACCCGCAACTCGCAAATGCGGATTGTGGAACTCGGAAAGTGTTTGGTAAATAAAATTTCATTTACCTTTCCGCATTTCCACATTCTGCAATGCGGATTGCATAAATCGGAAACCAAAATAAGGAAAATTGAAATTGCATTCCGCAATCTCGCTACCCACAATGCAAATTGCGGAAAGGTCGATTTTTTCTATAATTTTTCCTGCTCCGCTTTCCCGACTGCAGATTGCAGAAAAATTAAACCTCTCAAGTTGAAATTCGCACTTCCACAATTCCACAACCCACAATGCGGAATGCAGATTGCGGAAGCAAAAAACAAAATTTTCAAAAATTCACTCTCGCAATTTCTTTTTCGCTTTTCCTCATTTTGATCTCAACCATCTATTTCTTTGAGATCGACTGTTCGGATTGATTTCGTTATTAATATTGTGTTAAATATTTCAAATTTTTACTATCTTTTCACCATTTTCAAACTTCGAATTTTACCCTCAGCGAACGCTTTTTACTGTGATTTTTGACCTTGTTAATGGATTTTCTTTTCTCCATCGATTTACAGTTAGTTATTAACCAATCATTTGTGCAAAATTTGGAAACTAAATTCAGTTTAATTAATTGTCTTTTTCGTCATTTTTTCAGAAATTTCCATTTTCTTTCAACCATGTCGAGGAACACCTGGTCCAAAACACCCCGGAGTGAACTGAAAAATAAGGACCCAAACAATAGTATCTTCTCTGATACCAATGGAATGGTTTCCGAAACCTACCACTTGGACTGGTCGCGAATTCACACCATATTTGATAATGACAGTTTCTCAGAAATTCAACGCAACCAGGAAGCCTTTGTTAACATCAGTAAGTCCCAACTCCATGCCATAGTGGATAGGCCTTCCCTAATGCCTTACACTGATGCCATCAAGTGGATTATTGACCACTCTAACCCACAGGACCATTCCTTTAATGATACGGCTCAAATCCATTTGGCCTCTTTCCAACCTGAGGTCTTTTCCAAAGCCTATGCACTTAGACAACTCAAACAACTGCTGAATAAGCAATTCCTGGAGTCCTTCGAAACTCGGTATAATTCCTGGATGGAAAACCCTACTTGTTTTACACCTAAAGCTGATAGACTGTATCCTATATCCTAGTTTAGGGAATCTTTCTCTTTGTTGGCATCCATGTTGTGCAGGCTATATGGATTGTCAAACTGTATAGTCTTCAAAGAAGAGTGGTCACTTCTGGCCCATCATGTTCTTACCACAGGAGATTCTTTCAATTGGGCCCAGATTTTGTCAGTGGAATTGAAGGAAGCAATAGAGAAGTACTAGAAGAATCATGCCTCAAGGAAGCCAACATTTTACCTCTCTGCTTATGTTATGGATGTCTTCAGTTCAACTTTTCCTTTCACTGCCATGGGGTGGAATTGGACAAGGGATGGACCTCCAATCCACATCTACCGCGCTGCATTATGGGAGTATAAATTCATACCTCTCATTTATGACATCTGTGATCACTTCATGGGTTCCATCTATCATAATATCTTCAAGGAAGATGCTCCTACTTATTCAATCCAAGCTAAGGCACTGATTTCTAGAATGGGAGATTGGTATGTGGGAGACTATCTATCCTACATTAGAATTTGGGGCAACAACACAACCCACTTATTGCCCAAGATTGTACCTGATAGAATGGTGCTGGAAGAGATATCTTTCCAAACAGTGATTGATGGTGTATTCCCAAAATTGACTAGATCTAAAAGGAAAGGGTGGCCCAAGTTCCCCCTTAATCTTGGATCTCTAGTGATTCAAAATTCAACTCATGCAACCTTGATGGGAAAAAGAAATACCACTCTGAATCTTGTAGAGGCTCCTAGGAGAATGAATGATCCAAAATCCTTTTTAGCTAATCATTTCACACATGAGCATATGAAGAGTGGCTATGTTCATCAAACTGCTCCTGATGATTCTATTTATCAGGGTTCCAATTCCTTCTCTGAAGTATTGAACAAAACCTCTTCCCTAGAAGAGAAGAAAATTATATTCCAATATCAACAAGATCTTAAGGCTAAAGTATTGCAGTACATGAAGCTTGAACTATTAGTTGAGGAAAGAACTCAGAAATAATTAGTAGAGAAAAAATCACATAAAGCACAAGTCAGTACTCCTTTGATGCTGACTTATCACACAAATGACAAAGGGAAATCTCTTGTTGAGGATACTCCACAACCTAAACCCCTAGCTACTCTCAACGCTCTTACCAAATCAACTGTTGAAAATAAGAAGAGCCTAACATTTATGGGTTCAATGGTTGAAACAGAAACAATAGCTTCAACCCCTCTATTCAAGAAGGAATAAGTTGAAGGGTCAGCACCAAAAGTTACTATGCTTCACATTGAAGACAATGATATATAAGATGAGTTACTCCATGCCGACTTCTCATGTCCACTTGATGTTCATGTTATCCTACCAACAGTTTCTTCAGTTGCTCAAGCTTCTTCTGATCCATTGGAAAATATGGTAGTTGACGATTCCTTCCCTGAAATTCATTTCCCAAAAGTCACCATTGCTACCACTAAAACATATTCTATACCCCTGGCTATCCCTACTAGTGCCCTTTATATCCCATAATCCAATGTTACAGTCCCTCCATCCACTACAAATGGTGATGGAGGAATTGTAATTCCAACTTTTGTTGCACCTACAGACCCCAAAACCTCATCCACCACCTCCATTTCTACACCTCTAACCTCCAGTGCCACAATGACTTCCATTCTTATTCCCTAGATAACCATGCCAATTCCAACACCCATGGTATCCCAACCTATGCCTTTAGTCACCATCCCAGAAGTGTCAGCACTCACTGTGGAAGAAATAGAAGAATTTGGAGAAGATGCAGTGGTCTCTCTGGGAGAGTATTTTTGGAGCAAATCAGAAAGGGATGTGGTGAAAAAAGGTTCTAAGAGAGCCCGAGAAGGGACTCTAGTGCAGGGAATTGTCCCGAATCAAGTCATATGTAGGAGGAGTTCCACTGATGTAAAACAAGAAGCTCTTGAGACCACTGCAGCTATGGGGGCCTTTGCAAGGGAAAATTATGATTATGTCACCTCACTGAATAAAGAAATTGAGGTGGAGGTGCAAGAACTACAAAAAATCAGGAAAGATCATATTCAAATGAATTAGCAACATCAATCCCAACTGCAGGGGTTGAAAGATGATTATGAGAATCAACTCAAAAACATGCAAGCACAGAATGAAGTTCTCCAACAACAGCTCCAAGAAGCACAATGGTTGAGTGTGAAATATGCATAAAAAGTTACAGCCCTTGAGAAACAACTAAAGGTTTCACATTCCCTTTCCACTTCTTCTTCTTTATCAAGGTTTTCTAAGGAATAATTTAAGGAGCTTTCATTAAATATTTAGGATGATCATAAGAATGTGTTCATTGAGTTATTTGAAGGGTTAAATGAGATTCATGATACCTACAATTCTTTTGAACATCATTCTGATATCCTCTACGATCATAATCAGCGAAGAAATTATGCAAATAAATATTTTGAGGATGTGATTGAATGGCATAAATATGTAAAATACATACCTAAAGATATACCTATATTGGAGAGATTCAAGCTAAAGAGGATTAAATTTTTTTTTGAATCTTGGTAAAATGCATGTGAGATGGTGGAGTCCACAATTCAAGAAGGATAGAAGGTCTGTAGTAAAATATGGTATCCATCTGACAGACGGTTAAGTTTGTTGGACTTCCCCATCATGAATCCGATTGAGAATTCTCTTCCACCCAAGATTATGATTGAACAAATTGAAGAGAAGTATTTGAATTCCAGGGAGCGTATTGAGAAGTTGGATCAGATCCACATAGAAGAGATTAAAGAATTGATTGAATCACCTATAGCTTCAGAGATGAACATTAATCTTTTCTTACGTGAATGGGAAAATGTGAATAAGTGGGAGATCGATTATTATACCTGCAAAGCATAGTTATGACTTGAGCATTCCCAATATCAAGATATTGAAGACTTCTTAGATGTATTTTCCAAGTGGCAATCTGCCCTTGGCAAATCTTAAAACAATATTTTGTAATCCCTACTTTTATGGAAGATTTGCCCCTTTGTGATTTTTTGTAATTATTATTTAAAGGGACTTAGATCTCATAGGCAGGGAGGAAAAACCACCAAAGGGGAGAACTCGAGATGATCTGTGTTTTGAGGAGTTGTAATTTTTTGCAATCTTAATGAAATTGAGCCAGTTTCTCTTGGCCTTTCTTTTTTCATATTTGTCAAATTTCTTTGATTAGTTTTGGTTTCCCATTTAAATCATTGGATAAATTTGATTCATGTTGTATGTGTTATAGTTCAAATATGCACTTCTCTGTTTGTGATCACATCGCTCTGTCGATCACACAAAAGGACACTATGGATGGAAGAGCTAGGTTGACCCTGGATGAGTTATTGTTGAGACTACACTCTTCAGCTGAAAAACGTATTTTTTCTATAGTTTTCATGACATTTGCACTACTATTTCCACAATGATCCTGCATTCTAAACGATGGTCTTATTGAAGACAACCTATGCACATCCCCTAAAGTAATGTTGCAAATGCTGGTTGTCAAGTGCAAAAGTTGCATACTGTGCGCTACTCTAATTGTATGAAACCTGCGTACATCTTAGGATGAAATGAAAAAAATATATTAAGATTATGAATTGGGATTAGTTGAAGTTGGTTCTGCAACTTCCCCAACCTCCCAATTCAACCACCTCTTGAATTCAACTTCCTACCTTGTCCCATAAATACAAGGTGGAGCCATGAGAGAGGAACCTAGAAGGAATGATAAACTGTTGTTACGTTGGAGGAATTCCCAAGTCATTGTGAAGAGCAGGATCCCAACGCTCATGCAGAAACGCATTTAAAAGTTAGATAAAAAATGATTTTGACCACAGAAATTGAAAAAAATTGTAAGTAAATGCAAGCTAAGGATGAAACTACTTACTTGGTGAAAGAAGAGTTTGATTTGGTGACCCGGTTTGACTGCAACGAGCAAAGGTAGCTTGAGGTTTTTTATCCACTTTTGCCCTAATTTTCAAATTGTGATATTTGATTTTCAAAAATGAAACTATTTATAGAAATTACCTTTTAATTTTTACCCACTTTTCCCAAAAGGGTATAGTTTTAGTTTTGTTATTTTAATTCATTGATATTTTGATTAATTTTGATGAATTAGACTAACCATATATTTCGAATTATCACTATAATTTCAAACATCAAACTTTTAAGACTTGTTTTCTTCATTGACATGATCAGTATAGGTACCATATTGTTTCAATATTTTGTCATTTGAGAAAATTTGTCCTCGGTACTAACATTGGTTGTCGAGATTCTATTCTCTGGCAGGTCTTGAACTTACGATCCCGGAAGCCAGTCAAGTCATTTTAAGCCCTTGTTTTGAATTTTCAAAAACAAACAAGATTGCCGAGTTTGCTTGTTCTTTCCAGACTCATTAAAGGAATTGAAGGAACATCTTCTTAAGTATAATTTAAACCCTTTTCTAGACTTTTGCGGATTACTTACGGAAAATGAATACTCTAGTCATCTGTGGCTAGAAGAGTTCTTATCTCATCATTTTACACTTTTTTGGGGGAGGAGACTAACTTTACGAAAAAGGACTTTTGGAGCCTTCTTTTAGGGTTTTCAGGCTCTCGAAGCATGAAAACACTAAGCGAGCATTCACCTACTCGGGCTCGATGTGATATCCATGAGAGGGTGTATAGAGGATTGTTTAATTTTTTCGGACTCTATAAACAGGAAAACACTGGCGAGCATATACCAACCCGGTCTTGATACAAAAATCCATGGGTAGGTGTATGGAGTTATTGTTTAAGTTTTTCAGACTCCTTAAAATTGAAAACACCATCGAGCAAGAATAGATCTCAGCTCGATATTAAAATCCAGAGATCAGTATTATAGAGTAGTCATCTATCTCTTCTTCGAACTCTGTAAACAATGAAGAAGGTCCAAAGTCTTCCTCCCATGGGCTTGTTAAACTTTTTACATGGTTGGACTTATTGAGTTTTCTTTCTTGGACTCATTAAAACAACAAGAAGGGCATTCTTTTACCAAAAAGAATAAGGGAAGAGAAGGCTATATCTACATCTTTTTTAGTTTCAAAGGCAGTTAAGTCAATTATGTCCTTGAACACAGCACCTATTTGAGTCCATCATTTAGTTGGGTTTAGATTTTGACCTTAGGGTGAACCTAATCTCCAAGTTTTCAACTCCCCCGATTGGTTATTCTTCCAATCATATGGAGGATTTGCTAATGTCTCCTACATTGCAGGTTTATCACTTTCCCCTCATGTTAAAACTTCCTAAGTCACTTTTGTGTCGTGCTCATTGTTCAAGGATACAACCTGTGTCGGCCATTCTGCAGTTTACCTTGACTTCATGTGTTGTCCATCTTGGTGTCAGTTTGTTTCATCTTGTTACTTGTTCAAATCCAAATCAACTCAAACTTATGAGTTTTCCTCATGTTGGATGATGGAGGATGCATTAAGGCCTCCCTTCCAACGGAATTCTTCCCATTGACTTCAACTCATTATGCTCTGGGAATGAAGTTTAGAGTTTCGGTTAGTACCTTAGGGATTGTAGTCATTAGTGGCAGTTTCCCTCGATGTTGAATAATGGGAATACATCAATGTCTCTTATTCGACAAGTTCCTCCAGTGTTCTACTTCAAGTCCATTTATTCACACTTGTTGGAACGTACTAGGTACCTTAGACCCCATTATCATTATTGATGGAAGTCCTCGCATTTGTTAACAGTATACATCGATGACCGGTAATCAAACAATACCCCCCATGTTCGACTCTGACTCATTTATTCACATGGTTAGGGTTTGTAAGTTGGGTTGTTTGGACGAAGACCTTGGGACTCTGATAGCATCACAATATTTATGTTATCACCCAAGCTGCGCAAGACTAAGCCTTACTCATTTTGGCTCTTCATGATACATAGATCCAGCTTGTTGTTATGGCTATGATCTCTCATTGTTTTCATGGATCCACGCTTGTATTTCAGTGGCCATGCTATATATACATCTCCCAGTTATGTATTGGAGATCATGTTGTATCACACCGAACATCTATATGATTTTAAGATTGTAATTGCTCGCTGACCTTGATCGTTTTTTTCAGGTACTTTTGTGACTTGGTTATGTGGTTTCTTGCTCCTCCTCTGACTTGGAATTATAATGTATTTCGTTCATCGTTTCCCTCTGACCTCACACATTAGGGGGCATCTATTATAGGTCAAATCTACACTTCTCTGTCCGTGATCACATTGCTCTGTCAATCACACAAAAGGACACTATGGATGGAAGAGCTAGGTTGACCCTGGATGAGTTATTGCTAAGACTACACTCTTCAACTGAAAAACATATATTTTCTATCGTTTTCATGACATGTGTGCTACTATTGCCACAGTGATCCTGCATTCTGAAAGTTGGTGTTATTGAAGACAACCTGCGCACATCCCCTAAAATGTTGCAAACGCTAGTTGTCAAGTGAAAAAGTTGCATAATGTGTGCTACTCTGGTTGAAATGAAAAAATATATTAAGATTACGAATTGGGATAAGTTGAAGTTGGTTCTGCAACTCCCCCAACCTCCCAATTCAACCACCTCTTGAATTCAACTACCTACCTTGTCCCATAAATACAAGATGGAACCCTGAGAGAGGAACCTAGAAGGAATGATAAGCTGTTGTTATGCTGGAGGAATTCCCAAGTCATTGTGAAGAGCAAGAGCCCAGGACTCGGTTGCAGAAGTGTCTGGACAAATTATGTATATCTGTATTTGTCTACATTTCTTTGACAATAAAAGGTGGAAATATCCTTCCCGTCCCAAATTGAATGTCTACTTGATTGAATGTTTATTTGGTTAAATATTTGATTGTATTTGATGTTAATTTCTTTCAATTTCATTATATTTATTACAGTCAAGATATGCTGAGGAAGGTTAACTTTGTTTTGCAGGTTCATCATTGCGGAAGATCAAGCGAAAACTAGGACCATCCATCGTTAAAAAGGTAATGCTTTCAATATCTTAACCTCTTTCCATTTGTAGTAACTAATGCAAGACAATGAATGTATTTACCTGTCATCCCACACAAGTTGGTAGTTTTGTCTCCCCACCATAAGGTATTTTCATGCACAATAGTATGCTCATTAAATACTTTGATCTGTGTGTTTGGTTTCTCATCATCTGGTTCATGCATAAGTTATGTCTTAAATAAATTTCTTTATTTAATTCATATCATTTATTTCTACAACTGTTAGACAATCATCTTTATTTTTATGTCAATTTGTTAATTGGCATATCATTGACGAAACAATCTTATGGTTTAATTCTTTAAATAAAATAACTCATTTTTCATTGTCTTGTTTTATTTGAAGCTGGTAATGTTAGATCTAATTCATATATTTATCAATTGGTATAACATTTATCAAATACCTTAGATCTGATTGTTCTGCTATTTCCAATCACATTTCCTAGGTTTAGCATAACTTAAGTAGATTAGTCTTAAAATTAACATCATTTACACTTTAGATTAGTATATTAGGATATGAAAGATCAAGATGATATTGACAATCACAATGTCAATATCAATTGCAAAGAAAATGACAATGTCATAGAAGTCAATGAAGTCAATAAAGTCAATGTTAACAACAATTATGAGAGAATTGATGTTGTAGAAGAATGCAAAGATGAAAATAAAAGTGTCAAAGATGTCCTTAATCATGATAACATAGAAGAATGAAACCCAGAATATGTTGCGACAAATGAAGAGATGAACTTTCTACCAATAGTCGCAACTCAAGATGTTCTAGAATTTCAATATCAAAAGGTTCCCAGGGAACAACTAAAGACAAGTTCGTCAGACAAGGAAGTAAGTACATTATTAGTAGTTGCTGCTACAGATAAGAAAACCATATCAAAACATGCAGAAATATCAGAAATGTACATCAAATTAGAAGACCAAAAGAACACCATCAGATTAGAAGATCAGAAGAATACTCCATATAGTTTTTATGCGTTTATCTATAGAATCATATGCATGAGAATATTTGAATGGAAATGTGAGCAAATATTTCAAGAATTTCTAAATCGTGGCACCGTTATTCGTGGCAAGAATTCCAGTTGCAGCACGCTCATAAGAAGATTTGTGGGCGAATCTTTTCAGAGCAGGATGACTTGTAATATACCTAATAGTATATTACTCTTAATAAATTATTAATAATTAGATTAATTAGTCATTAGTGGTCAAAGGTCACCTTGTCTTAAGGTGTGACCGTTCATAAGTTACCCTGCATATATAATGTCAGCATTTCAATGTAATAATCATCAATTCAATTATATATATATATATATATATATATATATATATATATATATTAAGATAATCATGTAATGTCCAATGGACCCATTACATCCCTAAGGATGCGACTTGGGAGTCGGAATATGCTATGAGGGAAACATACCCTCATATGCTTTGAAATTTTGGTGTTTATGGCATGTATGTAATAAATATGCATTGAGGATGGTGCATTGTTTAAGGGAGGGGGGGATGTAATTCCCCAGGGGTTTTTAAGCCCCGTACTTATGGTATTTTATTTGACTATGGACTTATGTTCTATTTGATAATATGACTATGGACTTATGCTCATTTGTTTGATGATGTGATTATGGAATTTATTAATGTTAATATTGTTATTTTCATTGTTGTTATCATTGAATGTTGTTGTTATTAATTAAATAAAAAATTGGCTCAACACTGGAAACTAAAAGTGTATAGGATACCATGGATATCACAATGTGAGGGGGAATAGGGGACATCCCTAGAACCTTAGAACTTGTTGTTGGATGGTAGTTTTCCATCCTAGTTCATTTTTTACCATGGTGACTTTAGTAGTGTTGGTCACCCAAACATTGTATCACAAACCCCATTTTTTTTATTTTTATGGACTATGGAGTTATTATTGCACTTTATGCATACCTTAGTGGACCCCTCTTTCCTAGTTCTCCCACCTTGAGAGAAATTCCATCCTATTTATGTTTTTGTTTTCCATTTATGAGCCCTATCCCTGTATTCTAGGAGCTATAAGCTAGAATTTAGCTTCAACTTCCATAAGTGCACCCCACTCTTCCATCCATCCCTATTTATGTGCTTCTATGATATTTATGACCCTATTGGATCGCCTCTCTCACCTAATGTTCCCTCCTTCTTTTTTGGTAACCCCCCTTACACAGTATTGCACCTCATTGTGCTCTTCATGGCTCCACTCCTTGGTTTTTGGTAACTCCTCCTCATCGTGCTAATCCGGAAAAGGGAATATCCTAAATAGGCCACAACTCTACTAATTTGAGTTACATCTCCATGATGAATCCCAACCACAATCAAACCAATTCTAGTCGGCCACATTGGGTTCGAATTGCCCTCCGTGAGCTATTATACATGTGTTATCTCCTTGTTGAAACTAATATTGAGCTTTGGATCACTTGACTTGTGCAATATCACCATGTTGGGAATGTTAATAGTATTGCAAGTGTGTTAAGACTTAGATTTAGTTTATTTGTTTCCCTTTTCTTTAGTTATATCACTCTACTATTCCAGTTTCTCACACAGGAATCCAGGAAATGGGTTGGTGAGAGGAGTGACATCCCATAAGCAGTGGAGACGGACAGGAAAGTAGTAGTGGGAACCATTGTGGGTCTTAGAAGAGGTATTTCTGAGAGTTTATATACTAAGTGTTCCTCTACCTATGGATCCATGGTATTAGATCAAGGATGACCTGTTCAAGTGAGGAAGGATTAACTATGTCTACGGTTGGGAGGAAAGTTGTCTTGCTGCAACCAGTTGTCTTTAAAGATAAGTATTTGTTCATATACTTATTTATGTTATTATTATGTTTATGTTCCATGGAGGCTGAAATGAATTTGGATTTTTTTATGGATGATGTGCCAAGATTTATATGTACAATGGATGTCTTGATACTTTGTATTGGAACTCCTCTACTTTCTATTCTTTCTCCCCTCCTTCATGGTTTACGAATGTAACTCTCACGGTGATGAGAAGGACGTAACCATAGGTTTTTTTTTCCAATTTTTGTACCTTTATGGGTTATATAACATGTTCCATTGCGTTCGGAGTGATGATTCAAGTAAGAAACACTTTTTGTTTCACTGCAAAATCTTTCCAGATGACAAAGTTATGACTATTTTGGCTGACAGTGTTTCCGACATTGAAGGGAACACTGTCTTCTGATTGGGAGCACCCTTGTTGCATATATGATTGTAATATTTCGAATATGATTATGTTGTTATATATCTTATTATTCTATGGTAAATCTGATATGTAATGGTGATTGATGGCTGGAGTGAAGGAAACCATTTAATCTAAGTTATCTTAGTGAAAGTTGGTTGTAGGGGACAACCACGCGAGGATTGATTTCAGAGGATGTAGTTGTCAGCCTATGCCTTTACTTGATTTGGTTGTGTGGATATGACTATTATTTGATGTTATTTTTATTTATTGCTTAACCACTTCTATCAGCACACACATCACAGAACTGAAGAGTAACCCTCATACAAAAGATAATTTTTATGTGTGCAAATGTTAACTACGATATTTACCACTCAAGTTCATTCTAGTTTTACAATTTGGTACTTACTATCAATTACTTGAGATAATTACATCATACGGAAGATTCTAAATACCATGGATTCATTTTATGAAATACATTATCATTCTGTCTATTAAGTATGTACATTGGGAATTGTAATGTTTAATTTTCATGAGGCTAAGTTTGGGTTGAATGGTCTGATGGCCTAACCTTGGGACTCTATATTCATATGTGTAATATTTAGTTTATATTTTTTCCTAATTCTCTAGTTCCTTTGGCCTTATTTTTGGGTCAGGGACACTACAACAACTTTGACTTCCAGAGTCAATTTTTAGTGCCTATTTTTTTAAACTGCCTATTTTTTTTATATCTTTGCATCTAGGCCATTAGTTTCTTATTTTGAATCCATATTACATGTGTATTATGATATGTACACTACACGTGATATTAAGTTTATCAATTCCAACTAATTCTCGTGGAAATACCATATGGAGTCCTATGAAGTAGGGGACTTTATTGAATTACCTTGGGGAAAGAAACTACCCCAATTGGTGTCGGTAAGAAAATAAAATGGGACAATAAATGTGATGAAGCGTCTGAAGTAATTGATATGTCAATTTCTAATAAGTTATGGTTTCACCTTGAATGAATTGATAACCAAATAAGGTTTGGAAAAAAATGGAAACTGTGTTTGGTAAACACAATGAGATTCAAGGTCACCATCTTGAAAATGAGTTGGTTGCTTTAAATCCAAGTGATTTTTATTGAATTCAAGACTATCTATCTAAATTCAAACCATTAGAACCTTAGTTGAAAAATGCAAAATAGATCAGCTAAAAATCAATGTATTTATGCTATTCTTTCCAAGCTTGGTCCTCCCTATTCTATTTTTGTATTTACCTTTTACTCCATGAAAGAATCTATGGGGACTAACTATATAGAACCCAATCTTGAATATTTTTGTGATTCCTTGATTAGAGAGAAAGATAAGCTCATACATATATGGGTAATCAGCACTACTGATACATCTATCAAAGCCTTAGTGGCACAACAGAAGAATAAAACCAATAATCCAAAGAAGAAACATCCTTGAAACAATAAGAAAAACAAGGGTCCTAAACCCTCTCAGCTAATGCATCCTTTCAATGGTGAAAAGGGAAAAAAATATAAATATAATAATACTAATCTCGATTGCATTTTGTGTGGGAACTATAGGCGTGTGGAATCTAAGTGTTTCAAGAAGATGGAAGCATTGGACGCAACAATGAAGAAGCACAACATCAACCTTGATTATGATTTGAACTCTATAATTAATGGACATGCACTTTTTGTTTTTGGTTTTCCTTCAATGCATCTTCTTCCTCTTCTTCTAATGAGTTTCTCATTGATTCTAGAGAATATTAACATATGACTAAGGATATAGCCATCTTTTCTGCTCTAAATGAATTTAAAACAAAACAAATATTTGTTGGTGATGATAGATCTATTAATGTTGTAGGATCTGGAATAGTTAAACTAAATCATGGACAATTATGTGTTGTGTTAAGTGTTTCGTTAGTCCTTGATATGTTCTAGGCTGAAATTAGAATATGCTAGGGCATGATGAGGCTCAATTTTAACAATTTAGAGCTTAATCGGTTGAGATAATATGTAAATTTGAATTTTCTTGAAAATATTTGCAGGTAAACTGTAATGGACTATCTTGGATAGAGAAGCTTATTTCCAAGGAATTTAATGGAGTCTATTCAACAATTTAGGAATATGTGAAAATGAGTACAACATATGGGACAAATAGAAGTGTACAAGGCATATTGGGGACAAATCTCATACATTCAAATAAATAAAAACATACTAAGATTTTAAGAAAAGAATTCAGCAGTTACACATAGTACAAACTGTTGATATTTTTGCTAGATCAAATGGAAAAATGATATACACATAATCAACAAGAGAGGAAATCCTCAACTACTGTTGAATCACCTAAACATCATATGCTGAAATAGATGTCATGAACAATTAAATATCTACTTCAAACTCAACATTCAACCATACATTCACATCACTGATACAAATATATGAAAAAATGTTTCTCAAGCTTTTATTATTTCTCAAGAAAAGTTCTCATCGATTACAGAATTACATCTGGAAACAAATGGAGGAAGAAAATACAAAGGAGGAAAACATCTCTAATATATCTCAAAATATTAATCTCCAACACAACTTTTACATACAAAAATAGGACCAATGACTCAAGAGCTCTCATAGACCCTCTCAAAACTACCAACACTTGATTATAATCTTGAATGGTCTTTATATAGCTAGAGAAGCAGTAACCACTTTATATTATTTTGAATTGATTTCTAACCATATTTAATTTTTTTGTGCTTTGTGTTCCTAGGAGGAAAACCATTTTGGTTTACCATAGCAGTAACAACTCATAAGCAAAGTGGTTTTGATGAAAGCTCTGGGGATCTATTACCAATCAGAAACACCCATGTGTCCTTGGTGGTTTCGGGCCAATGGATCCTTGGGAAATTTTTAATCTCCTCACATTTACTTGATGCGCTTTCCATATCATCCATTGATTTTTTTATCCTTTCTCATTATTTATTCAATTGCGCTACGACCCCTTTAACTACTTTGTCCCTAGGTTATGGCCACAGTCTTCTGCTTCTTTTCCTTTAAGTGAATAGTCTCCAATCCTTTGGCTCTTGATTTTCATCCTGTAGTCACCTACAAATTTTCTTTATCTTCTTATGGGCATTTTTATGGCTTCTGAAAATTTTGGTCAATCTCCTGAGGGCTTAGGATGAGATTCTTTGTCCCCTTTTGCAAACTTCTATGTCTTTCAAGGACTATAAAAAATGAATGATACCATGTTCCAAGAATATTATTGAATTTGTTGTTAGTCTATCAATTAACTCATTATGGTTAAGGTAAGACTGTATATTTTACACCTCGCCATGTTGTAATCAAGGATTTAAAAAATACTAAGCATGTCCTACCCACTACAATTGTTGATGATACTACCAAGTTGTACAGATTTAACAACTTTGGGTCATCACCTTTTCCTTCAATTTTTATTGTTCATAGTGATGACTTGAGAAAACTTTGGCACGATCTTTTTTGTCATTTAAACTATCTCTCATTGCAACAACTATGTAATAAAAAATGGTGGCTAGTCTTCCTCTCGTCCCTTGAGAAGATGGCATTTGTCTCGGGTGTGTTCTTGGGAAACATCATTGAGACAATTTGAGCAGTGAGCAGAGCATAATTGTTATATATTCTAAAGATGTAAAAGGTTCTATACTTATTCAACCAAAATAATTGACATAATTATTAGAAGATATGTTAAATTTGATGAAGATATTTGATCATGCGAGCCTAATTCGGCATCTATGTCGTCTTTAGCTTGCAATCCATATTTAGCACTTGCTCCATCTTCTACTACTTACTTCTTTGATAGTGTTCCTACCTCGGATTCTTCTTCTAATGAATATAGTGAGGATGAAAAGCCACCTCCTCCTACTCATTTCATTTAGTTGCACCATCACAACCACTTCCTCGATGGGTCTGTACAACATGCAAAGAAGTTGGTGATCTTGTCAATGATCATAGAGATCAACATTGAAAACATTCACAGTTCCAACATGCCTCTTCTCTTTTGGATCAAGTTTCATAGATGTGTGGTCTAGAAAAATTTGCAGAAGCTTTAGGCCATCCAGATTGGGATGCAGATATGGATGAAGAATATCATCGGTTAATGGAGAACAATAATTGGGATATTGTCCCTCTTCTGAAAGGAAGAAAACTTGTTGGAAATGGGCCTATAGAACCAAGTATGCATCTGATAGAAGAGCTGAAAGACTTACGGAAAGGTTAGTTTCCAACATGGAAAATTTTAGGGGATAATCTTAGCCCACGAGCTAAATTTAGGGGTTTAAAATTTTTAATGGGCTAATGTTTTAATAAACACCCATTATGTATGATTAGCCCACATTTTATTTATTTATTTTTAATGAATAGAAGGTTAGCCCCCATTAAGTTTAAAAAGGGGAGGCTGGATAAAACAATTTCACCCCTCTAAAAATTTATTTAAACCTTTGTTTTCCCACGAAAATTGCTAGGAATCTCCCATTTTCCCCCAATTTCTAGAAATGTTAGTTTCTACGTGATCTTTCTCCTTCTATCGATCATGGAAATCAAATTCGGAGTTATATTCATCCAAATTTTATGGATTGAATCTCGTTTTACAAGTTTCTTAATTTCCACATGATAAGGGAAATTGATATTTACTATAAGTTATTATAGTGACCCATTTGCATCTAGGAGAGTTATGAATCCCATCACCTTAGATCCAAAGTTTCCCCATGAAAAATGGGGATTCTGAAGCTCATGATCGGTGTTAGCTCTCCAGAAGCCTTTCTAGGTTGCAGTCAAAAGAGCCTGGTACTTAATCTTATTCTCAATAATTTACTCAAAATGGATCAAGTTGGATGACTAAAATCAAACCTCACTCCCTCAAGACATGCATGAACACAACAAGTATCGACAAGGCTTTAAACCATCACTGCTCAGAAAGTTATAGATAAATGAAAGTATGAAGAATGCTTATTTTACCAATGGAAACATATACATGACGTGTATAGGAATGGCCAAATAAAATAAGGAAGATACTTGTAGATTCCAATTTATGGATGAATTGACAAGTTGACAGACATCAATCATCAGACAAACAGAACTAACATGAATTCAATATTCAGGTGCAAGTAAGGAACAACTAGGAAAATGAAAGTCTGAACAAATAATGGCAAAAGAAGCTTGTGTTACTATTATGAAAATGAGAAGCTTGAGTTTACAATGTATGAAAAAGTCTCCAAAATCGAACCCCTGTTCTACATAAGTCACAGGCTTTATAGCCTTTACAAAAATGTTCAAGATCCTGAAAAACTGGATCGAATCTGCTAAAAAAATCTAGTTAAAACAGCTTTATGAAAAGTATGAAAGAGTCCTACATTCAAGAGTAACCTCCATCTTGCTAGTCCTCCTATATTCGACAGTTGTAACGAGCCTTTGAAGGCTGATGAGTTAAGGTTGAAACTGCCGCCTGGAGGATTGATAGGCCATCTTTTTTCCCAAAATAGACAAGAAGATTCATCTTCTGACCTTGCTGGCGCCTTTCAATCTGGAACATAATTTTGATCATGATGCCTTTAAACGTTTATCCAGCATCAGAAAACGTCCTCAAAGTGTTTGGATCAGCAAAAGTCAGGTTTTGTGCAAAAAGTAGTCTTCTACGTTATTCTGTAGTTTCGATAGCTAGAAAGGATGGGTTTTAATTTTGTTAGCTACCGAAAGCTCTGCTTTCTGTGGCTAATGAACAATTCAGCATGCTCCCCTAAGCCACCGAGACACCTTTTAGATGTTTGAAACTTGCCTCTCTTTTCGGTAACTAGAAGAGTCCTATCCTTGTATTGTAAGCTGCCGAAAATTGGATTTTTGGTAGCTAATGAACAATTTCCATGTTCTCCCAAGCCACCGAAAACTGTGCTTGGTCTAGCCTGCAAAATTTTTGACAAAACTGTGTTTTCTGACTTCTACTACTCATCTTCTTGTTGTTTGGATTTTTCTTCATCCTGGGCCAAAACCGGAGTGTCAGCAAAACTAATGATTGTTGCTGCTTAGGTGTCAAGGTCTGAGTGTGCCTTACACTGGGGTTTTGGAATCATTTCCTTATTTCTCAGAAGCTCAACTTTCCTACTCAATCTGATATTATATCTTATCAATCTTATATTTCTCCCTTTCAACTTGCTATGCTTTTTGGTTAACCCTTGAAAGGAGGTATACAACTCAATATTTCTTTCAGTTAAACTTTCATTCTACTCCTTGATCACCCTCTGAAGTAGTTCAAGCTCATACACCTGTCTTAGAAGTTGATTTATCTTCTGAGATGAGGAAGTCCAATAGCTTTCTGATGATTCTGACTAGACTTTTATTGGATGAATCGGTGAGGCAATTTCCCTAAGGGTAGTAGGGAGTAGAGTGTACCAATTGAATTCCTATTGAATCACACATGTGAACTAATGCTTTATCCTTAAAAGCTGGTGCATTGTCAGTTACCAGCCTTTTTGGGAAACCAAATCTGATAAGGATGTTTTCATAGAGAAATTTCATGATAACCTGATGATTAGCTTTCCTTGTGGGAATTGCCTCTATCCACTTGGTAAAATAATCAGTGGCTGCTAGGATCCATATATGTTGACCACTGGATTAAGGGTTAATCTCACCTATAAAATCAAGGCCCCATTGCTGGAAAGGACCATTAACCACAATAGGTTTCAGGGGCAAGGATTTTAGCTATTGTTTTCCTGCAAATCTTTAGCATTTGTCACAAGATTTTAAAAAAGTGTATACATCAGAGAAAAGAATATGCCAATAGTATCCATCCCTTAGAATCTCATGACCTGTAGTTTTCCAGTAATGATGGCCTCCACATATGCTTGAATGGAAGTGATGCATGACTTGAACTCACTCTTCTTGATCTAGACACCTTAGCAGAACACCAGCAGGATCTTTCCAATACAGCAGATTGTTACTTATGCAAAATTTAATAGATTTAAGCTTAAGAGATCGCGCTTGGTTTGTGCTAAGTCCAGGAGGAACTTCTAAATTTTGCAGAAAATGAATAATACCTGAATACCACTCGCATGAAAGCAAATTATCTTCCACTTGCTAACTATTATGTTGCTATGCTGCTGCTACTTCTGTCTGCGAACTTGCTGAACTTATTCCGATGAAATTCATGTCTAATAGCTCACAATTCTCTTCAGCCATAAGATTGGCTAAGGCTTGACCCTTTACTAACCTGGTGGGCTTCACTTCTATATCAAATTCAATCAGCTTAGCTATCCACTTGGCTCTTTATCCATCAATGTCAGGTTGAGTTAAAACATCTTTCACAGAAGCTGAAGGGACATTGGCTATGACCTTTGTATGTAGGATATAAATTCTGAATGCCTTCAATGACTTGATCAGAGCATAAGCTTGTTTTTCTATGGGATCGTATTTTAGTTCAACATCCCTCAATGTTTTGCTGAAAAAGGAAATTGGGTGATCAATACCTTCATCATATTTCTGCAACAAGACTGTTGCCACTGTGTCATGGGAAGCAAAAGATAAAATATAGAAAACCTTGGTGTAATCTGGACTAATCAGAGTAGGAGCTTTCATGATAGCCTGCTTGATGGCTTCAAAAGAGTTTCTTTCATTTTCTATCCATTTAATTTCGGATCCTTTTTTCAGCATGGAATTTATGTGTTTCACTAACTCAGAAAAATTTGGAATAAATCTCCTGACAAAATTTATCTTACCAAGGAAAGATTGAATATATTTTTTCGACCTTGGTATAGATACCTTCTGAATTGCTTCAACCCGAAATGGATCAATTTTTACACCCTGTGTTGAAACTATCTGGCCTAGGAGCTTTCCCTCCCCGAGATAAAACTGAGACTTCTTAGGATTCAGAGAAATTCCAAATTTTCTACATTTCAGAAAAAACCCCTTTTAGGTGTTGCAAATGTTCTTCTTGATTGTTTGAGTATACAATTATATCATCAAGATATATGAGGACAAACTTGTCTTTTAATCCCACAAAAGCTATGTCCATGGCCCTCTGAAAGGTGGCCCCGGCATTCATCAACCCAAACAGCATCTTGGTGTACATGAAGGTACCCCAAGGAGTGGTAAAAGTTGTCTTCTCTTGATCATTAGGGTGTACAGAAATTTGATTGTAGCCTGAGAAGCCATCTAGGAATGACATGACACTAGCTCCTGAAACTCTTTGCAGTAAATGCTCCATCTTGGGCAGGGGATAGTTGTCTTTTTTGGAGCATTTTTTTAGGTTTCTAAAATCGACACATAACTTGATCTCACCATTTTTCTTCCTCACTATTACTAAATTTGCGATCCATTTAGAATATCTTAGTGGGATTATGATTTTAACAGCAAGGTGCTTTTTTATTTCTTTCTCAATCACAGGTAACAGGAGAGGGTTGATAGGCCTTAACTTCTGCTTGAAAGGGATGGTGTCCTTTTCCAGAGGAATTTTATGTTGAATGGTATCTTCGTCATAGGTTTTCATATCACTGTATTCCCAAGCAAAAACATCAGCAAATTCTTTTATAAGGCTGCAATATTTTGACCTCAGATTATTTGTCAATTCAATAGACAACTTTATGAATTTAGGATGATTTTGGCTGCCTATGTTATGCTCATGGACAGCAGGATCGTTCTCCTTTTCCACAGGTTTGAAGGATACATCATTATGGTCAAAAATCCTTTCAAGAGGTACTAAACCTCGAGGTATATGATTGCTTGGCGACTAAACAATATCATGTTGACCCACTTTCCCTTTCAACTTAGACTTCTGGGATTCCTCTACATTTAGGTTTTCTTGGTCAATATACATATTAGAAAATTCATCAACGACCTGGAGAAATCTACTAAGTTCATCATCATCCTTAAAGACTTTTCAGAATTTGACATTATCAGGTAGGGATGGCCTATACTTTACTTGGATTTCATAGTTTAGTTTAGGAGGCATAAGAGGAATGAACGTACTGGCAAAGACAACAAGGGAATCAGCTAGGTGGTTCATAGCTCTAGGTATATAAGAAATGTCAAAAATCATAAAGGAATCTCTAAGTTTCCATACCTCATCTATGTATTCTTTTAGCCTAACATTCTTTGCTTGAAAATTGTCGTTCACTTGTTGTATGATGAGCTCTACATCTCCAAATATTTTCAGGAACATGATTCCCATTTCTTTGGCAGCCTTAACTCCCAACAGCAAAGCCTCGTACTCTGCTATATTGTTAGTAGTTTTGAAATCCAGTTTATAAGACAAATGCATGACATCCTTCGAAGGAGAGATCAAAACTAGACCTACACCTGCTGAAGCTTGAGTACTGGCACCATCAAAAAACATGCTCCAAACAGAAGTGGTTACTTCTTCATATTGCTGACAAGTAGGCTTTGTGAGTTGCAAAGGCGCTGGTCAATTGTCATCTATTTGCAGGATACATGATCCAAAGTTTGTATCCAATGCATAAATGGGATGATTTACAGAATTCTTTTCATTACTGATGATATAGGAAAGTTGGTTCTCTCTATAGAGCCTTTTAGTTTCACCTCCAAACATCGAGACTGTAGCATAAGTCAGATCCATCTATAAGGTACCCCCTAGTCATTTACTCCATGAACGGGACAAGAGAATGCCAAACTTGGGTGGGATATCAGAAACTACTACATCCATTACCATGCTTTTTGAAGGTAGCTGAGACAGTTTTATGACAAGATTTTTTATGAGGCCTAGGCATTTGACTTTCCTGGAGTCAAAAGAGAAAAGATCATGGTAGGTTTTTGTGATGCTAATTCCAAGCTCATCCATCACTACTTTTGGCATAAGATGTGGGATGCTCCTGAGTCTAGCAAACAATTGTGAAGAATTTTGTCATGGATATTCAGGGATATATAGAAAGGTGGACAAGACCCATCCAGTTCTTCAACCATAGGACCTAGGGTTACTGAGGGATTATCATCTTGCAAATTCACAAAATCAGCATCTATGGGTGTTTTTGGTTGAAGGGATTTCAGTATAGATGACTTGAAGGAATCATTTTTCATAAGCTCAATCAGTGGAAAAGGGATTTTCAGTTTCTGAATTTCTGATTCAAGATTGAAAGAGTAAGACAATTTGTCGGAAGTTCTTACCTCTTGTATTGGAACTTTAAGTTGAATCTGATCAGGGACAAAAGGTTGTAATGGCCTTTGTTGTTGTTTTGAAGGAGCAACAATCTATTTTGCAGGAACAACAGTATTTTTTGCAGGAGAAGTAGGCTTCTTTGTAAGGACAGGATTCTTCTTTCCGGGAGCAATGGTCATGGGTTTTTTAGCAGCAATCCTAGACCTCAAATTATAACCTCCTTGATCATTTGCCTGATACAATGATTCTTCAGTGATCTGTTCATTCATTGGGGCTTCCTCATAGTCAGATTGTGTTCTGAAAGAGAGGTCAACTTTATCTTCCATGCATTTGATATTGTCTTCTTCTTCTTCTTCTCTATGAGTAAGCTCTTGTTCCTCTTCTATTACGGCATGCTGGAAATGAGGTCTGATTCTTTGTTCTTCAGCAGGATTCCTATCTCTTTGGAGGATCTGATCCTATGGGTTGTTTCTTCTGTAAGGGAAAGTATTAGGGTTTCTAGGAACAAAATCATTTGGTCCTTTACCTCTTGCAGTTTATTGACCTTGAACTTTCAGTTTAGACATTTCATAGGTTAAGCTGTCCAACATCTTAGCCAATTTTTCCATTTTTGTTTCTGATGAAGCAGAAGAATCTGGAGTTTTCTTCTTTCTGTCCATTTTTCCCTTAAGAATCTCAGATTCAACAATATTAGAATCAACTTCAAGAGTAGCATCTTGCATGAGTGATAAAGAAGCAGATCTTCTTTCTCTGAGATGAAGATAAAAATTGGGATCAAAAGCATTTGCATAAGTGATTTTGGCTGAAATATCTGTAGGTTTGATCTCAGCAGGGATCTTGCCAAACACTTTATTAAATCTCTTTGTGAAAGTTGACACAGACTCGCCATTTTCTCTCTTCAAATTACCAAATTCTGTGAGGTAATAGAGGTGGTCTCTTCTTTCTCCCCAATGCTTAAAAAACAAGTCATCTAGGGCTTCGATGTTAGCTACTAATCCAGTAGGTAACTCTTTGAACCATTTCCTAGCCTGACCATTTGAAGCTTTGCACAAAAACCCTAGTCCATACATCTTCATGCTCAATATTTATGTTCTCGGCATAATTGTAGAATGCCTCTAAATGTTCTTCAGCTGTAAAGTCCCCCTCTCCAGTAAACTTAGGCATGTATTTTTGGTAATCTCCAGTAGGCATAGCAGAAAGGGGGTTAGGAAAATTTAGAGGGGCATATCTGGAAACGAGGATCTTTTCCATCTTAGTTAGAGGGACAACCATAGTGGATGTGGGTATGGAAGGGGTAGTCGAAGATAGCATTGGTGTGTGTGATAGTTGAGGAGGTATAGGTGGTGATGGAGGTGGTGGGTTTGACCTAGTGGAGTCGGCAAGAGTTGAGGTGAAAAGATTTGTGGGCTAATTGGGAAAATAGGAATCCTTATAGGTCTGTGCAAGTAATAAGGCCAATCTTTCTTCGCGCTGATCTAAAAGATCCTGCAAGATGTTTTCAATGGCAAGTACATTGGTATGAACAAAAGAATAGCTCTCTTCAGGCTTCGTTGATAAGGGATTCAGGTAGGAAGAACAACCCTCTTCTTTGATGGATTTTAGGGTTTCTTTTCCTAAGTCAGCTTGGGTAACAGATTCAGAAATAGGATCTTCAACAACAGAAATAGTTGAGAATTCTTCAACTTTCAAATCTTCTGATTTACTTATAATTTTATGTGAACTAGCTGCTTTAGTAGACGAAGATTTAAAGGGAGTTTCATTTGATAAAACAGAAGAAGTACCTCTAGAAGTACATGATGTGGTTCCCCTTGTAGATTTGGAAATCTATATTTGTGAAGCTCTTCCTCTCCTTATAATCTGTTCGGGATCTGAAACAGGTGTCATTGGTGGCCTTTGAGGATTTGCTCTGGTACTTGGTCTTCTCGAAGCCACTTTGTTCCAATGGAGTTGCTAGATAGATGATTACAACCAGAATACCATCCACACTTTGTCTATCATCAAATTTGGATCTTATGTCATTCTCCAAGGGAAACTAGCTTCAACTTCCTCTCCCCGGCAGCGGCGCCAATTTGTTAGCTCTCCAGAAGTCTTTCTAGGTTGCAGTTGAAAGAGCCTGGTAACTTAATCATATTCTCAATAATTTACTCAAAATGGATCAAGTCGGGTAACTAAAATCAAACCTCACTCCCTCAAGACATGCATGAACACAACAAGTATCGACAAGGCTTTAAACCATCACTGCTCAGAAAGTTATCGATAAATGAAAGTACGAAGAATGCTTATTTTACCAGCGGAAACATATACATAACGTGTATAGGAATGGACAAATAAAATAAGGAAGATACTTGCAGATTCCAATTTATGGATGAATTGACAAGTTGACAGACATCAATCATCAGACAAACAGAACTAACATGAATTCAATATTCAAGTGCAAGTAAGGAACAACTAGGAAAATGAAAGTCTGAACAAATAATGGAAAAAGAAGCTTGTGTTACTATTATGAAAATGAGAAGCTTGAGTTTACAATGTATGAAAAAGTCTCCAAAATCGAACCATTGTTCTACATAAGTCACAGGCTTTATAGCCTTTACAAAAATGTTCAAGATCCTGAAAAACTAGATCGAATCTGCTAAAAATAGCTAGTTAAAACACCTTTCTAAAAAGTATGAAAGAGTCCTAATTTCAAAGAGTAACTGCCATCTTGCCAGTCCTCTTATCTTCGACAGTTGTAATGATCCTTCGAAGGCTGATGATTCAAGGTTGAAACTGCCGCCTGGAGGATTGACAAGCCATCTTTTTCCCAAAATAGACACGAAGATTCCTCTTCTCACCTTGCTGGCACCTTTCAATATGGAATAGAATTTTTATCATGATGCCTTTAAATGTTTATCCATCATTAGAAAACGTCCTCGAAGTGTTTGGATCAGCAAAATTCAGGTTTTGTGCAAAAAGTAGTCTTCTGCGTTATTCTGTAGTTTCGGTAGCTAGAAAGGCTGGGTTTTAATTTTGTTAGCTACCGAAAGCTCTTCTTTTGGTGGCTAATGAACAATTCAGCATGTTTGCCTAGGCCACCGAGACACCTTTTAGATGTTTGAAACTTGCCTCTCTTTTCGGTAACTAGAAGAGTCCTATCTTTATATTGTAAGCTGTCGAAAATTGGATTTTTGGTAGCTAATGAACAATTTCCATGTTCCCCTAAGCCGCCGAAAACTGTGCTTGGTCTAGCCTGCAAACATTTTGACAAAACTATGTTTTCTGACTTATGCTAGTCATCTTCTTGTTGTTTGGATTTTTCTTCATCCTTGGCCAAAACCGGAGTGTCAGCAAAACTGATGACTGCTGCTGCTAAGGTGTCAAGGTCTGAGTGTGCCTTAGGCTAGGGTTTTGGAGTCATTTCCTTATTTCTCAGAAGCTCAACCTTCCTACTCAATCTGATATTGTCTCTTATCAATCTTATATTTCTCCCTTTCAACTTGTTATGTTTTTTGGTTAACCCTTGAAAGGAGGTATACAACTCAGCATTTCTTTCAGTTAACCTTTCATTCTACTCCTTGATCACCCTCTGAAGTAGTTCAAGCTCATACACCTGTCTTAAGTTGATTTATCTTCTGAGATGAGGACTTCTTTGATTGGCTGGTTGATGCTTCAACAATTTGTTGATTTGTCTCTTCCTCAGGTATAGGTGAAAGCAAATTGTCGCATCCTACTTCAACTTTTTGTTGTTCATCATCTTTGGAATCTGTGTATGGCATGTTAAGGATGTTCTTTCCTTTTGAATCAGCTCCTTCTTCCTCTATCTTATTACTAAACTCTAATTTCTTTTTAGCTTTCTGCACTTTGAGAGCTAAGGAAAGGGGTTCGACTACAATTGGAGAAATAGCTCTCCTCTTCCTTTTTCCACTTCTAGGAGTGGAAGACTTCTTTTCACCCTCTCGTTGTAACTCTATTTCGAACTCATTCCATAAAAGGAAGAACGCCCAGTTCATGTTTCTTCTTTGCAGCAACTCAGAAACTATGAGCTTGATCAAACCATGGTGGAATAGCCTACCTGGGAGATTCAAGGGGCTCCTGCCAGTGAAATGATGCATTAATTTAAAATGATAAATCAACACCCTATTATATCTACCTTCACGGGTTATGTAAACCAGAATTGACTTCAACAGATGCTGCCATTTCTCCTCTAGATAGGACATAGGAATATCCTTCTTCCATACAAGATTTCTATGCTCAGGTTTTAGATAGGATCTGAATTCGAAATCTTTTGTAACAGTGGTCTTGAACTAATTTTCTCCAGTCGTTGAAAGCTCTGTCACCTCGACTATGAGGGCTTCGTCGACCTGGAATTCCTCCTTACCAATTATTTTCCTTCTTCCATCAAATGTGAGAGCAAACGTTTCGGCTATTTGTTGATGAGATCCCTACAGTTTTTTACAAAAATTATAATATCCTGCATCTTTAAAGAATTGACATACCTCGGGGTGTGATTCCAGGTAACAGATGTCATCTAATTCTTTCCTGAGGACCACTCCTCCACTTTTCTTCATCTGTAAGTTGCTTCCTAACACTTGTTGTTAAAATTCGGGCTTGAGGGAATGACGCGAAATCAGGGAAGAGGTAAGCTCGGTGATGTGGTAAGACTGAAGGAGGAAGGATGTCGCGGTTTACAGAACCTAACTTCGAGGGATGTGAATTGAAAGGATAATCATGAGGGTTTAATGACATGTCAATTTCGCAGTATTACACTGGATGTACAACCTTTCGAAAATCAGTAGAAGTGAGAGGTATAGGGTTCGATCAGCTAGGGGGAGATCATGATTACAGCAGGCTTTACCTTGGGGAGATCGTGTATTTGCTGGAAGTGACCCTTTTCGGCAGTTAAGGAATGATGGATCCCCTTTAAAATTCATGACTAAGCCCTTGATTAGACATCTCCAACATTTGAAACCGACTTAGTTTCGGTAGCTGATGATTTCACCTTTGACCACGTAAGTTGCCGGAAAAGTGTTTACAAATGCCCCTACTTTCTGTAGTTGTGGACAATTTTGCCTTTGAACTGTAAGCTGCCAGAAACCTACTTTTCGGTGGCTAATGAACAAATGTCATATCCGCCTAAGCCACCGAAAACTGTTCCATGATACATGACATAGGCCTTCCCTTTCGATAGCTTTGAGTAATTTTTCCTTTACGTTGTAAGCTGCCGAAAGCTGGGTTTTCGGTAGCTAATGAACAATTGCCATGTCCGCCTAAGCTACTGAAACCCGAAAATTCGTTTTGGAGAAAAAGTAACATCAACTGTTATTTCAAACTTTATTACATACTTCAAACTCTTGAAAAAAGAACCTCAAATGCATATGAAAATGAAAATTTGAAAGACTTCCTATCACCTAGAAACAAACAACTAGTCTATGTTTATTTGAGGAGATAACAATCGACAATGCACAAAAAAAATTATGTGGGTGTTTGGGCATCATGCTTGGGGGCTAGGACTTCATTCATAGTCTTGTATTTGGGTGTGAAGGGGGCCATGACACTACTTATAACCACTCCCATATTGTTTTTTATTGTGTTTTTGTTATCATTTATGTGACAGGACAAGCTTGGAGCAACCTGGAATCCCACCGTCTTTGATGCTTCTTTTCTCTGGGTTTTGTTAGGTATTTTGACATGTTTCTTGTTTTGTTTATTGAATGTTATGGTTCTCAAAGGATTTTTTTAGGGTTGTAAATGTATTTTGTGGTTGGTTAGCCTACTGTTGTAGCATGAACGTTGCTCTTTTAGTAATGGGAATACATTAAATCTAGACTTACAAATCTGGAAAAATGGATATGTGAAGCACTAGAGAAGGTATGGAATGCTTAACTTTGTTTGTATGGATGCCAAATAGAAGGGTGTTTATGATATACCTATGCTAGAATTGATGATATTGGGTGTTATTTGATTGAATATTCCTAAATTAAGTACATAAGGACTTCTTTTGATGAATTAAGATGCATAAGGCGAGTTGTTAGTTTCTTGGTAAGATTCTCCCACACTTATGATTCATTAAAAACATACCTATATGCATTGGTATTTCTCTCTTAAAATATTATTTGTTAAGGTGTGTGCATAAATGAGGTGTTGGCGGAACCTCATATTAACATTGATTCTATTTTTCAAGGTGATGAAAATTTTCAATGTTTTTTTCCAAGAATATTCCTAGAGTATGGCGAATTTCTATGTACTGCGATAGTTAGAGTGAGGTACCAAACTACCACCAAAAGAGGGTTTGTTATATGATGGTTTATTAATATTTATCTCCTATTTAGTATTATTTGTATATGTTTTCTTATTATTATATATGTTTTTATACTTTATCAAAAAATTCACCAAGACTTCACAAAATTTTATAATTTAGTAAAAGATTCATCAAGACTTTACAAGGTTTTATAATTTAGTGAAAGATTCGCCAAGATTTTACAAAGTTTTATAATTTATTAAAAGATTTGCTAAGATTTTACAAGATTATATAATTCAATGAGAGATTTGCCAAAAAATTATATAATACATTATATAACATTTTTTTTCAATGGAACACATCATGGGGAACCCTTAGGTACTTCCCTTCATTTCGAGGATGGTACCCAAGGTAAACCACCGGCCCTAATTATGGGGCCTAACCCGGTGGGTAAAACAAGTGAGGCCCTTGCATAGACACCCAGGGATTTGACCCTGATACCTTATGCTTGTAATTACAACACTCAACCACTTGAGCTAACCCACCGGGATACATAATATAGCATTGATCAAACAACCTTCATATTTTCCTATATATCGTGGGGATTTGCCCTTTATTATACATAGAAATTTAGGTGGGTTCTTAAAATTTTACCTGGTTTCCAAAGGATTTTCCCAAGTTGAAGGAATTGGATACAATGAAACCTTTTCCCATGTCACCAAAATGAACTACATCCACCTTGTTCTTTCCCTCTCCTCTTCACATAAATGGGAGGCCAATCAAATGGATTTCAAGCACACATTTTTGCATGGGGATTTGCAATAAGAAATCTGCATGGAAAACCCTCCTAGCTATGTTCAAAATGACTCAAACCTTGTCTAACACCTTAATAAATATCTCTATGTCCTTAAGCAAGCTCCTCAAGCTCGGTATGCCAAAATGGATAGCTTTTTCATTGACACAGGTTTCTCGATGTGTCATTCTGACCCCAATCTCTATACCAAGAAAGAAATAAACAATCTCATCACCCTCATTCTTTATGTTGATGACCTTATTATTATTGGTAGTGACCATAACCTTTTAAACCATGTGAAATACATCCTTAAGAATAAATTTGCAATTATTTCTTGGCCTCCAAGTCCTGCAAACCGAAAAAGAAATTTTTCTTTATTAGTCTAAGTATGTGTGTGACCTTCTTTGTCTCTTTCACATGGATGATTGTAAACTAGCTCCATATACTTTCCAATATAGATTTAAATTTACTATCGCTTGCACTTCACCCAAAGTAGATGATGCCACCTTATATCGTAAGCTAGTTGGCAGTCTCTTATACTTTACTCATACATGTCCTTATATTTCCTTTGTTATTGGTTTTGTTGTTTAGTATATGAAAATTCCCTATGAAATCCATCGGAAAACACCAAAAATGATAGTTTGGTATATCTGGGGTACAATTTAGTTTTGGATTCATTATAGTTTAGGGGGGGATCCTTTGTTGGTTGGTTTCACTGGTTCTAATTGGGATGATGACCCTGAAGATCACAAGTCTATTGCAGGTTATGTTTTCAATCTTGGCTATAGACCTTATACTTTACAGCTCATACATGTCCTTATATTTCCTTTGTTATTGGTCTTGTTGTTTAGTATATAGAAATTCCCTATGAAATCCATCAGAAAACACCAAAAATGATACTTTGGTATATCTGGGGTACAATTTAGTTTGGGATTCATTATCTAGGGTATACTTTGTTGGTTGGTTTCACTGGTTCTGATTGGGATGATGACCCTGAAGATCACAAGTCTATTTTAGTTTATGTTTTCAATCTTGGTTATAGACCTATCACTTGGGCTTGTAAGAAACAACAATCTCTTTCTCTTTCTTTAGTAGAACCAAAGTATTGAGCCACAATTAATGCAAGTCGGGAAGACTTGTGGATTTGGAAAATACTTTCATAGTTTGGATTTGAGCAGAAACATCTGAATACCCTTTGGTGTGACAATCAAAGGGCCATCAATCTTTCCAAAGATAAAGTTCAAAATTAGCGCAATAAACACATTGATCTACACATGCATTTCATCATAAATCTTGTTCAGGATTGCATTCTCGAAGTTCTCTTTTTCCCTACAGATGATCAAGTTGTATACATCTTCACAAATTCTCTTATAGAAGCAAATTTTTCTAAACTTTGATCTATGTTAGGATTTCAATATTTTTTCATTAAGGGGGGATAGACTCTAATGCATCCTTCCTTCTCCTATTGTGTCACCTTTATCAATCCTTCAATCCTATCCTAATTTTTCATTAAGGGGGGATGTTAGGATATTTAGACAATCAAGAGTTAGTTAAGATCAACTTGGTAGTAAAGTGTGTTTCTTTAGTATACATTAGTATGCATTTGTACTTATGTAATATGATGATCACAATATGTTATAGACATAGAGTTATCTAATGTTTCATATTCACCTTGATCTTAATGGCTATTGATCCATGGATTAACACCCAATTGGTCCATGATCTCTATTTAAAGAGCATGGAGTTTCATTTTCTTGATGATCGAATGTGAAAAACTCATATGTAAAATATTTTTCCTTTGCATAATATATTTCATCAAGCACTTCTTTGGTTGTGGCCATGGAATATTTTACTCTTTGAGGGTTTTAACCATGTAAGACATCGGTGTGTTGATATGTGATCTATTTGTGTGAGTGGTTGTTGAAGGTGTTTGACCTAGGGTATTTTTTAAGGATTGTAATATTATGCTTAAGTATAGTATCCCAAGCGATTGTTTTGGATTGGAAAAAACATGTATATAGTGTTATACCTCAAAGTCTCACTTTGAACACCATTTCAAGTCTTCATGTCATATCACCATGCGGAACCTAATGGTACTACCTCCTAATAAGTGTTGAGACTTACTTTCACCTTGTTGGTCCCCTCCTTGGCCTTCCTTGGAGACAAATCCAACTCATGGAAGCTAAATGCCACCTCATTGAGCCAAATGCCATCTCATTGAGCCCACTTTACCATTATTATCGCACCATGCTAGTGGTGCAAGGCGCAAAAATTACAATATTTTCACACTATGCTCAGTTCACGAGGCGCAAAAATCCCGCAACAAAATCTTGACTTGGATTGTGGATCTTAGCTTCGAGGAGATTTTCTTGGGATTGGGATTCCCCTCGAATCCTACCTCATCCTCTCTCTTTATCCTAGTTCAACCCCTTGATCCACCATTTACTCACTTAGATCCACCTTCCTCTCTTAGTAGTTTGCCTCCCAAATCCTATAAGAAGGAGGCCATCCATGAGCTAAGGGGAGAAATTTGGAGGCATTAAACCTATGGTCTTGTATTTTTTGCAGAGATAGTAAGGAGGAAGGCTTGGAAGGAGTAATTGTTGCCTAGAAATCAAGGGTAATTCTATATTTATCTTCTCTAGCTACCTTTAATATAACTTGGCTTATTCTCCCATGTTATGCTTATTTCTTTTGGATCCATAATATGTTTCATATGATTTATATCTTAACCATTACATATAGTACTTGGAGATATTGTATCTTGTCTTGCTTAAACATGTTCAGATCTTGGGCATCAAGTTCGAAACTGAAGCTAGGACAACCGACAGATCTAAGGTAAGTTTCACCATCTCTTCTCTCTCATTACTTTGAAGTTTATGTATTATGTTAGATCTAGGAGATTAAGATCCCATTTGTTTCATCGGTGAATTAGATTAAGCTTGCATAAGTCTAGTTTAATCTTTGAGTAGGCTTAACTATCCATAGGATGAATTTGCTAGAACAGAAATTGGTGACTACACTGGGGAAATCCTAGTTTTCATATGGTTATCAAATCTTCATTTTTGACCTATTTGATCTATTATCTCTATGTTTTATCAGTCCTTGAACTTTATTCATCAGTCTGACCCTCATAGTTGAGTTCTCTGGGTCTGCAATCTTTGGAAATTTAAAATTTTCCTCTCAGACCTTCTACCATATCCCATTACAGAGAAATTCCCCACCCTCCCCATACACTATAGAGTGAAAATACCCATATTTTCACACCCCCACGGTATAATAGAGCGCGAAAATTCCTAAATTTTGCGCCTCGATGGTCTATCAGGGAGTGAAAATTCCTTGTGTGTTACATAAAATTTTGATTTTTTTGCTTGCTTGATGCTTGTTTCTGATTTTTGGCTTGATCTCAACTCTCTAATCCTGACCAGACCTGTGTGATCTTAGTTTAACTCCTGCACTTCTTGGATTTTCTTTTAGGCTCCTATTTGGCTTATAGAGTGAATTTGTGAAGTTCTTGGTGAATTGCAAGTTAGAGGACTGTCATAGTCACTTACACCATTCCCATGACCTTATTTCACCTCTGCATTCGATTTGATTATTCACTCTGCTCCTGATCTGCAAGTCTAGAAGTTCGGATTGGATTGCTTGTTTGATTGATTTATGATTTGGATTTCTTGATATTGAAGTGACAAGAGTTTAAAAAAAGGAAAAAATTACTTAAAATCTTTTGTTTTACTTTGCAAAAGTTATCATTTTGTTAAAATTCAAGAGCATTTTGCATTCTTGAAGAAATTTTGGAAAAATAGTATTGCTTGTTAAAGAATCTTTGCATTTTTGTCCATCAAATTTGTTTAGAAACTTTTCAAGATATATTTTCCTTTTCACTTAATGAGTAAAACGTTTTTGCAATATTAGAACATTTTTTCATTTACTTGTCACCTTTAACCTCATTTGAAGTAAAAAGAAAACAAAAGTTTGTTTTTCAAGTTGTTTTTGGATAGATTTAGTGTGAAAGAGTGTCCCATATTTTGATTTGGCATACAAAATTGGAAAGAAAAACAAAAGTGAGCACTTTTCTTTTTTGGCATTTAGTGTTTCTCTCATTTGGAAATAAGAAAGGAACTCTCCTTCCCGTAGCTAGATATTCATCGAAAGAAAGAGTTGCATTGATTCATTCGTAGATGCATGGTTTGAGTCAAGTCTTAACACCATCAAGTTGCACTTTCGTCACCTTTTGAGTAAAACAACAAGCCCTTAAAATTAATTCCCCAACTAAACACATATTAACCTCATTTGAGGACATAAAAGAATTGTGTAGTTAGGTAGGAAATTGGGGATAGGAATCCAAATAATTCCCCCGTCACTTTACATTTGAGACATAGTTTTTTTCCTTTAGGGTGCTCAAATCCTTTTGTATTTTTTGACACAATTATACACCAATTTTTTTGGAGGGCCTCTCGTTCCATGGGGGTAAGCAACAAGGATTGGTTCCGGACAGACTTTGTGGAATACCGCACTCTACTTAGCACCTAAGGACATCAATCCATTGTATTCCTTGTATTTTTTGTCCACCATAATGGTTGTACAAGGGATCAAAGGCAAAAGCTCTAGTGAACCTTCTCAGATGTGTCATGAACAAGGTATCCTAGTGACCTTCCTTCTAGGGCTCTTTTACCCAGGATCCCTTTCGGTAGAGGGATATCCCTTCATCTTTTGGTCTCTCACTTCGTTTTGTCCGACTTGGATTTCATCACCTTGCGGAGGATATGATCTGTTGAGGTCCCCAAACCTTATATAAGAGGATTTCCTGCTATTGTACCTTATAGAGAGTCTTTTATTTTTTAGTGATGTTTGTTGGATTTCTGGCCTTTTTGTTTTAGCTCGCTTACTGTGACATCGGTCTCATTGTAGTTTTTGAGCTTGATTTTTGTCTTGTGCACCTCTTCTTTTTCCAGCTCCCCTTTTGCACACTCGGTTGCTTGAGGTTTTTTGAGTTCTTTTTTAAATGAGACTTCCCCCAGATCATTTAATCCTATTCCATTTTGGACCAAAAAAAATCACGAAGACAACAATGGAAGAGTCTTGACCCTGTGCCTAGAACTAGTCGCACGCCATCTTTATGCATACCCACCCCCTACTAGCAGACCAGCTGGTCGGGGGACTGTCCCACAATCAACCAATACGACACCACCAGTTGCTACGGTACCCCAAAATCCTAGCACAGTCCCATAAACTATTGCAGTACCAGAAACTAGTGTAGTACCAGAAGTTAGTACGACATTGGAAATGACTATAGCACTTGAGGTTAGTGTCCCACCACAAGCCTATGTTGTGCTGGAAGTTTTTATTTCTCCGAAAACTAGCATCGCTCTGGTAATTCCATCACAAATTGATCTCCCCGAAGGATATATCAAATTTATCGAAGAATCTTATCCTTTCCCCTCTACGACGATCCACATAGCTGCAAACTTTAACCAGCCTTTAGTATAGATGGTAACCCCACCTGTCATACCTTCTTCTCTGGTTATGCATAGATATGAATTTGGATCTTCCAGTAATATATCATTAGGAATGTTGTCTCCCGATCTCCCTTCGGGCCATGAAATCCTGGAATCCATATGAGCAGAACTTGTTAGTTTATCCCAAGAATGTGTGGCAACGGACAAATTTAGACGTGAAGATGCGCAAATAATGGCTTCGACCTCACAATTCCCACCAATACCTACGTCTCAAGTGGTAAATCTGTGTGATTCCAGAGCCCTCCAATACACATCCTACGATACTACCGATGGCACTTTGTTCATAGGTTGATCTGGACCCACAGATTGGATCTATTTTGAACCTTTCCTCGATGATTCAGGGATGGAAAATGTATTTGATCCATATTCATCATTATGGAACACGAATCTGGGCCAATCCCTTAATGATTTCCACACATTTCCAATACATATGCAATTAACGTTGGAAACTGAATCAACATCAATCTTTTTACCCCCCCTAATCTGAATCAAAGGTTACCTTATACTAGTGTATCAAAGAATCAATGGATCCCACCTCCCCAAACCCCGTCTCTCAATCAAGGCGGAACAAACAATATATGGGATCCACCCATTCAGACACCTACCCCTACTCAAGGTGTGGTTAATCCACCCAATCAAGGATTTGGGAACCCCATATGGATCCCACCACCTCAAGTATCTACACCATTCAATCCCACCCAGAAGCATTTTCAACAACTGGTCTATAATTCGATTCTGAATCAATTGGTGAATCATATTATTCCCAACCAACCAACGATTAAACAGATGGTCCCCAACTCATAGAACGTCCAACAGTACCCTGCGAGTAACATGTATGGATACAATATGTAGTGTAGGGCCCGAGAGGTGTTCCAACACCCCATCAATATTATTCATACCCACAACCTAATAGGAAACTTCCCTTCCTGGAAATATTTTACCTGCCCGATTTGTCCAGACTGATAAACGATCCCATTTGGCATGAACCACATTAGCCACATATTATTGTCAAACTACCATCAGATATCCTAGATTCGACGCTAAACCCGAGGAAGATCCAAAAAATCACATCATGACATTCCATCTTTGGTTTTCTTCGAACTCATTGATGGATGACTCCATACGATTAAGGATTTTCCAACGAACACTCACCGGAACGACAGCAAAATGGTATATCGAGCTACCACAACACTCTTTTAGAGATTTCAACTCCCTTTCCATGCATTTTTTGACACATTTCCAGCTTCCCATCCGATATGAGACTAGCATGGACCTCTTAACTTCGTTACGAAAATCCATTGCCACTCACATCTCTGATCATATTCATGAGTGGAGGAGATGCCGAAGATTAATTAAGGCTCCCATTATTGACCAATTATTGGTTGATTTCTTCACAAATTCATTACTGCCACCTATTTCTAAGGATGTTGAAATGGGTGGGGTTGTGACAGAAGAGTAGGAAATCGCTTGTGCTCAGAGTCTGGACTTGGTTTATTCCCAATCCGGAACTCTATATGAACTGATTCCTCATGCCCCCCTCCCCACTGGCGATCCATCTAGGCCCGCTATCGAAAGTCCTATCGATGGTGTAGTTGGTTCTCTGAAGGCCCAAACTGAACCAAATCTAGTGGACAACAAAATTCTGCTGCTCCACCTCAAAACCATGATGCATCCAAAAACACTACTTCTCTTGCTCAGACCTACGAGGTGAACGTGGTTCAATCCTCACCACAACAATCCGGAGGAAAAAACAAGAATAACAAAGGGAAACCCAAAAAATATTCTCCTCGGCAGGAAAATCCCAAATCACAACAAACCAATGCTGATAACAAACCCAAACAGAAAGCTAAGTTCCCTTACCTTATATGCTAGGAAGACCACTATACAAAAGTCTATCCTTATAAAGAGGAAGTCAATAAATGTTTCAAAGGATCTTCCCGCCCGACAGTCTTAACTGACCCTTTCCCACACCAACAACAACAAATGGTCGCACACACCCCACCTCAAGGAGGAAACTAGAATAATCCCACCCAACCAAAGACATTCTCAAACATCAACATCCTCATGATGAGTAACGAGACGGTCCGTATATCCACTTGATCAAAGACATATGATTTTATTCCAACTTCAAACAAGAATGGGAATTCCAAAGATAAAACTCCCATGGGAGATCTCCTTTCTACTCCTCCTTCTACGGGCTCTCTTCATATCGAAAGGCCTATTACTGACACTATGTTATGCCCTCCAAAGGCCACAATTCGGAAAGCGACATTCAATCCAAACACACAAGCTGCCCAAAATTACAATATTGTTGAGGATTTATCTCAAGCACCTTGTGCAATGTCCACTCTCAAAGTTCTACAACACTTCCCTACTCAACATAGAACCTTATTGTCAACACTCAAAGTTGTTGACCCATACTCTTCCAACACGATTACGTTCAATTTGTAATATTTTAAGCCGGGACTATCTCATCAATTGGCTTTTCATATTCATACCAAGATTTGTGGAAACAACATCCATCGTACCATTCTAGACGAAGGTGCTTCCACTTCTATCATGTCTTTGTCTTGTTGGAGAGCTATCGGTTCTCAAGAGGTAACTCAGTATACTAATACTTTGAAATATTTTGATGGTCATGGTTTTCAACCTTACGGATTCATCCCATCACTCATTGTATAACTAGGGGGGAAAACCATCTCTATCCACATCAAAATAGTAGATGCTCCATTGGATTACAACATCCTACTAGGCTGCAATTGGTTTTATGCCATGACTGTCGTAGCATCTTTCGTTTTTCGTCTGGTCCAATTTCCTCATCAAGGGAAAATTCATCACCATTGATCAGTTGGAATTTTGCACTCTGTATATTCCCTCCAACACAACCAACAATGTCTCGTTGTTGAAACAATCTCAGCATCACGATGAAGACATTGGTGTTGGTTTGCTGAAAGATTCCTCCATCATAGGAGTACTCCCGAATCTTCCACCCCCAATATTTTCGATCAACATGATCTCTTCGAGTACGTTTCAACCTCACGAATCTAATGATTCTTGGGTTATACCGAGTCCTTCTAAGTGCGAAACCATCGGTGATTGCATGCCTCTGAACCGAAATCAAGCAACATACCAGTATGTGATTCAATCTGATTCTGATTGGATCGACACTATCAACCACCATACGGTGGCACCTATCTCGTCTCGAATCAATTCATCCTTTCCCTCTATTGACTCCCTCTCATAGACTTTTCCTTCTGAAGAGTATATTATGGATACCATGAGCATTGATGAAACACCATGGAAAGATCACCATCATCGGTCATCCTTCCCTATGATCCATGCGGTAGAACCTAATACAAAATCCATTGTTTCACCGGATATTGTCCAAACTAAAAATTATGTCCCTACACACGATGTGTTTTTTGAAGGAAATCTCGCGACCATCATGCAAACTATCCCAATTGGCATATTTGTTAAACCCGGTATCGCAGAACATATCCATTTAGGAAAAACCTGTACACCTACTGAGGTGGAATTTTATATTTCCTTATTTAAGGAGTTCTGCGATGTTTTTTTCCTGGAGTTGTGATGAAATTTCAAGGATAGACACCTCTAAAGTGGTTCATGAAATTCAAGTTTATCCCGGTGCCCGACTTGTTCGAAAGAAACTCCGACCCATCCATCCCCACAAAAAAGTAGCCATTAAAGCAAAAGTTGAAAAACTTCTTCATGTTGGTTTCATTTATCTTGTCCCGTTGACAGACTTGGTGTCCATTATCGTTCCTGTAGCTAAGAAATAGGGTACGATTAGAGTTTGTGTCGATTATAGGGATTTGAACAAAGCTTGTCCCAAAGACAACTATCCAACTCCCTTTATTGACCAAATTATCGATAATTGTGTTGGGAACATCATCTTTTCATTTATGGATGGCTTCTCCGGCTATAATCAGATTGAGATATTCCCATCAAACCAGCACAAGATTGCTTTCATCTTCCCATGGGGGACCTTTGCATATCTCAAATTACCCTTTGGTCTCAAGCACATTGGGGCAACTTTTCAATGGGCCATGTCATACGCATTTCACAATATCAAACATGTTGTGGAACCTTATCTGGATGACCTACACGTTCACTCGGATGCACGAGAGGTCAATCCAAATCATCTGAGTTCCATATTCTCATGCTGCTGCCACTACAACATTCACTGGAATCCTCACAAATGTGTATTTTGTGTTGAATCCGGTAGATTGTTAGGATTCATAATCTCCAAGGATGGCATTCATCTTTACACATCGAAGGTGGAGGCTATTTTAGCTTTACCTTCCCTAACCAGCAACCCAGAACTCCAAATTTTTCAAGGGCATGCAAACTTTTTACGCCACTTTGTCTGCAATTTTTTCGAGATCACTCAGGGCTACATGAGGCTTCTTAAGAAAGATGTTCCTTTCACTTTGAATGATCAAATCCCAACAGTATTTTGACAATTTGAAAAAGGCCCTTACCAATGCTCTCGTGTTACAACCCCCTAGTTATACACAAGACTACATTTTATATCTCGCTGCCTCTACTACCACCATTGGCATGGTGCTCGTACAGGAAGACAACAGTGGTCAAGAACACATGGTCTACTATCTTAGTAAGAGTCTCATTGACTCTGAAACATGCTACTCATATGTGAAGAAAATGTCTCTAGCCACCGTTTTTGCGGTCCATAGATTTTGACATTATATTTTACTCTACAAAACCACCATTATTGCTAACTTCAATCCAATGTACTATATCCTAACACGTCGAGTGTTAGGGGGAAAATACTCCCGTTGGATTGTAGTTCTCCAAGAATTCGATTTGGAGTTTGCCAAAGCGAAATCCAAAAAATCCTTGGTCTTTGTTGAGCTTATTTGTGCATTGCCCCGTGTTAATGACCAATATGAGCCCATTGATTATCTTCCAGATGAATCTTTGTTCCTCATTAGCACGACCGATCCATGGTATGGATACATTTTCTTATATCTCCAACCCCAACGTTTTCGTCCCAATCTCAATCGTGATGAATGTCGTCGCATAAGACACCACGCCAAATACTACCTTATCATTAGCGATAATCTGTACTGTCATGGTATCGATTTTTTGTTATGTCATTCCCTAAATCTTGATGAAGTTGAACATGTCCTTAATGACTGCCACTCTAGAGCTTGTGGTGGTCATTTTTCTGGGATGGCTACAACCCAGAAAATTTTACACGCAAGCTACTTTTGGCCTTCCATCTTCAAAGATTGTGTTGAATCCCTCCATGTCAATTCTTCCATTCTAAGAAGCGTTTTCACCCAACTCCACTTCATCCTGTTGTTGTCGTCAACCACTTTGCAAATTGGGGTATTGATTTCAACGCAATATTGCTTGATCAAGGATGGGAAATCCTTCATCATCAACGCACATAAAGGTAAATCAAAGATATCTATTGTAAGTCCCAACCAAGTGAAAAAGATGATCAATTCAAGTAGGAATTTTGAATTGCTTTTCTTCAGAAAAAATCGGCAAGAAGGTGAATCGGTAAAAGTGAAGGCATCCCTAGAGGGATGTACCAAAGAATATAAACATCAATTGGAGATCCTTCTGCAATCATACCGAGAATTTTTCCAGGAGCCTAAGGGGATACCTCCGAAAAGGGAGGTGGAGCAAAAGATACAACTATTGCAAGATTCTCTATTGTCAAACATCGGACTATACATAGATTTTGTCATAAAAGCAAATGAAGTGAAGAAACACTTGTAGAATTTGTTGGAGCAAGGCATGATCCAACTAAGCACCTCGCCTTGTGGGTCACCTATCATCATAGTACCCAAGAAGGATGGTACTTGCAGGATGTGCATCGACTACAGAGCATTTATCAAGCTCACACTCAAGAAAGGTACCCTCTACCGAAGATCAATGATCTATTGGACTAGTTGTAGCATGCCAAGTACTTCACCAAGTTGGATCTCAGATCGGGATACCACCAGGTGCGAGTGAAGGAAGAAGACACCTAAAAGACTTCCTTCAAGACTAGGCAAGGTCTATATTAATTGTTAGCAATGTCGTTTGATTTATGCAATGCACCAACTACATTTATGCATTTGATTAATGATGTATTACACCCTTTCTTAGATTCATTTGTTATAGTATATCTATATGACATATTGGTTTATAGTGTTGCTTGGGAAAAGCATATCTCACATCTCAAGCAGGTGCCAAAGGCTCTAAAAAAGCATTAGATGTTAACTAATTAAGGAATGTGAGTTCGTCCAACAATCATTGGTGTATTTGGGGTATGTGATCAGCAAAAGGGAATTGAAGATTGATCCTACAAACATGGAGGCCATCACTTACTGGCCAAATCCAACAAGTTCCACTAAAGTTTGGATATTTTTGGGGGTAGCACAATACCTTCAGAATTTCATAGATTCCTTTTCGACTGTGGTTGCACCTCTCCAAGCAATAACACCTAGCAATAAGGGGTTCCAGTGGGGAAAGAACTAGTTGAATGCCTTTGAATAGCTCAAGTGAAAGATTAGTTAAGCATCGGTTCTCTAGCTGCCCAAATTGCAGAAGAACTTCAAATTGGCAATAGATGCAAGTGGGAGTAGTTCTAATGCAAGGAGGAAGGCCAATATGATATCATTCTAAACTGTTCAATGGGGGATTCCTAAACTACCCTACCTATTATAAGGAACTCTATGCCTTGGTTCAAGCCATTAAGAAGTGGAAGCACTATCTAATGGGAAAGGAGACCATCATTCGCACTGATCACCATCCATTGCAGTATTTGCAAGCCCAGAGTAAGCTACAGTAGACCAAACATTACAAGTGGATAAGATTCTTGCAACAATTCCATCTAATCATTAAGTATAAAAAGGGAAGTACAAACAAGTTAGTGAACATGCTCTTAAGGCGACCTATAGCCAAGATTACATCTTTGGGAACTCTTATGCACATGGAACCTTTCACCCATGATGCATACAAGGAGGAATACATAGAAGATGAGGACTTCAAGGAGGTATTTCAGCAACTGCAATGCCAATTAATCCATGTAGAAGAAGGTGACAGCAAGGCTGGCGATCGTCTCTAGAATGGGTTAGTCTACAAGCTAGACAAACTATTTGTTCCTAAAGGAAAGAGATTGCATCTTATCAGAGAGGCACACACCTCCAAAGTTGTAGGGTATTTTGGTGTAGGGAAGACAGTTACAAACTTATAGAGGTATGTTTACTAGCCTAGAAATCAAGAAGATGTAGCTCTGTTCATCAGATGATGTATACTTTGTTGTACAAGCAAGCCCAATAATAAGAATCGAGGTTTGTACCATCTCTTACATGTTTTTACCAAACCATGGGAGAGCCTGTCCATGGATTCTATGGGTGGTCTACTAACCACTAGGAAGGGACATGACTATCTATTTGTAATGGTTTAGAGATTCATAAACAACTTCCTTTTGGGTTTATTTTATGGGGAACTATTAATGATATTTATTTTTGTTATTAATATTATTACGAAAAGAATAAAAAAAAGGCACATAAATTGTTTTAGAAGGATCGCCATATTTTGAAGAAGGGGATTTTACTTTGACCATAAAAAAGAAAAAAAATGGAAAAAAGATAAAAGAACCTAAGTACATATTTCTAAGAACAAGAAACTAATTTATAAATTGAAAAGGTTATATAATTTTCTAAAAAGATATAATTATAATTATAAACTCCAAGAATTTTAATTACTATTTGCGTGCTTGTGTATATGTTAATTAGAATTGTGTTATGCGTGCTTGTGTATATGTTAATTTGAATTATCTGTACATGAAATTGTGTTATGGGTGTATACTTTTGCAACCTTGTGTTTTTCCATTAGCACATACAAGGTTGAATCCCAAAGACCCTAAATCTCGTACCGAAATTCCTACATTGTAGTGATGCCAGATCAGCTTCTATGAGATTCAATGGACGAATGGTTAATCATGATTCTTTGTCATATCATGGTTGACGTTGACTCTAGCTTTTCTAAACACTTTTGTGGTTCATATGGTTAATTTATTTTTTTAAGATTAAAACTAAGTGGAAGATAATATAAGTATATCGTTAAAATTTAAGATTATTTTAGTGGTGCTGCAGAATTAAAGAAAAAATTATGTTGTTTAGTGATATAAACTTTAGCATATATACAGGGAGTATAACACTGTGGTTGACAACCTTTCTAAAACTGTTTATGATGGTGAAAAGAAGGATTAATTATCTGGGAGGAATATATAGATTTGCAGTTGGACGAACAGGGTTCTCTCAAAATGATTTGACTACTAGTTCTCAAGTCTTGGTTGAACATTTTTGGTTTTTGTTGTTTTTTTAATGTAGAACTGTGTATCAGCTTTTTTTTCACAGTTTGGACTTTAATGTTTATTAATCCTTGGGAGTATCAGTCATTTTGAAGCAGACTCTATTTGTATTATTTCATTTACTTTTTTTGAATATCAATAATATGGTTTTTTTCCATAAAAAAATTGATAACTGATAATTAAAACATGGATAATAAACAGTTTGTGGTGACATTTCACCAAGATACGTTAATTATTAACATTATAAGTACACATCTATCCGGCCATTATTGTCCTTTCTATGGAGTGCAACACGTCTAACACTTGTTTCATGGAAGGTCGATGATTTGGCAAATTGTTGGTGCAGAGCAAACCAGAGCAAACCAACATTTGCTCTATACGACCACTGCTACTTCCGTCTTCACTTTCTATAATTCGGCGGTACTCCTTAATAAGTACACATCTATCCGACCATCCATATGAACCAATACTCTTGTCCTTAGCCAAAGAATTCAGAGTATTTTCAATCTCCAATAAAGAGATCTCTGCAAAGATTTTATCACCCTCCTCATCAAAAAACAGTCTTAGGTACTCCTTAATGACCTTGAATTGTTCAATCAATGACGTAGATTTTGGATCCTGATAGATGTTTTGGAAGTGTTTAACAACCTCCTTTTGTAGATCATTTACACCCGCAATCCTGCGACCCTCACAGTCATTGAGATCCCAAATAGTATTTCAAATTCTACGGGCATCTGCAAAACGGTGGAAGAATTTGGTGTTTTGGTCCCCAACTTTAATCCATATGGCACGACTCTTCAGTCGCCAAGATTCCTCCTAAATTTGTAAAAAAAATTCTTTCTTTCCTCAAGAGATAAAAGCCTTGCACGATCCGAGGGACAAAGACCACCCATAAAAGAGGGATTTATCAGATCCCTTAGTTCCAACTTGATGCTAAACAAATATGAAGTCAACTACAATTTCTTTTTCTTCTCCCATTCAACTGTAAAGCATTTTAAGGTCTTCAATTTTTCTGCCAGTTTGTCCATCTTAGAGTGTTCAGAAGATACATCCAAATTTTTCCAATGCTTTACCACCTCCTCCTTGTATGACTGACCAACAGTTAACCAAACTGAATTGAATTTAAAGGGATAAGATTGATGAGAGGCCTCTGTTTCAAATTGAAAGATAATGGGAAGGTGGTCACTAATGTGATCTTGATGCACTCATGTTCGATAGTTCTGAAAACAATCCAACAAGTGCTCTGAAATAAGAAAATGATCCAAACATTTGTAGATAAGGTACCCATTTTTTCTACCATTGGACCATGTTGGATAAAGAGGGAAAGGCTCAATATCCAACAAAATCTTAGAGGAGAAAGTATCCCTGAAAAAATCCCCCAAAGGATCCAGTTTTGCAGAACTGCCCCAGATCTCTGCAGCGCCCCACATGAAATTTAAATCACCAGCAATAATCAGATTGTCCATATCTAGTAAATGTTCAGAGCAGTCCTTTTCCCAAAAAACCACTCTATCACAGTAGGGACCATAGCAATTAACAATGTTGATAACCTTGTCGAAACCCCTCAATTTTCTGGAAAGAAGAATCCCTATAGAGATGATTTAAGGGCTCAAATCCAGAACCAGAGGGTTCCATGCAACCAACAAACCCCCAGAAATACCAACCGCATCTACAGCACACATCATCCAACCGGGTTTGATCTTATTGAAAAAAAAGTGAGCCTTCTCCCCACTTACCATAGTTTCTTGAAGAATTAGGACCAAGTCCGGGTTAATAATTTGAAAAACCCTTTTGAGGGCCATTTTTTTGGGTATGCCCCCCACTGCCCTGATATTCAATGAAAAACAAATCATCAACGACCTCGGGAAATGGCTTTAATTTCTCTAAGAGCCCTGGTATTAGGAGAAAGAGAGTTCCCACCATTGCACATATTTTCTGCCACCCCCGAAGATAAACCAATCTTGTTCTTCCTGGCACTGTGCGTCTTCAAGGGAGAGAAGTCCATCGCAAGCCCACCTGACCTCGCACCTTTTAATTATTTGAATAAGCCCATAGAGATAGGAGGATTTAAAGCCAATTCCGGTTTGGGATCAGGGAAATTCTCCACAACACGTTTTTAAAAAAAGGTAGGAATGGGGGACTTTTTGACCATTTCACAGTAAGACGAGATCAAAAGCACAATCGAAGACTCCCCGGGAACCCAAGAGTTAATCAAAGACGGTGGATTTAAATCCGAAGGAGGGACATACTACATAAGCACATAAGCATCTAGTTTTGGAGGACAAACAGTTGCTTCATTGTTAGAAGAGATGAGAATGCTCATCGTAGGGGAGGATACCGGATTCTGAAGTGCTGAAACCCCTTGAATGTCGCCATTTTCAGTAGAGAGGCTAGGGAGGGTGTTACCGGAACTTATTTCAAGGGAGGGCATGGATGAAGAAGAGTGACGATCAACATGGTTCCCTTCCTTACCTCTATTAAGATCTAAATATTTTATAAAATAAATCTCCAAATCATTTAAAGAAGGATCATTTACTTCCAACTTACTCATTAAATCTGCTGCAGTCGAACCAGGAGGACGAAGACGAATGGAAAAACCATCCAAACCACCCACCAAGTCTAAGTCCCACTCACTACCATCCTTAGAAGATCAGAGCGGATCCTCAACATCCTGCCCCTTAGAGGTGGAAACCCCCTTGCAATGACGCCACAGATGACCCACTTCTTTATAGTTTGAACACCGAAAAGGTATACCCCAATAATCAATCACCTGGGAAATCTTATGGCCTCTCTAGTCAATGTGCAGAACATCAATGAGCCCTAGCGAAATATCCACCTCCACTAGAAAACGACCCATCCGCTTGTCAACCACATTCAAAATCCCATCTTCCACATGGAGAAAGCGGCCAAGACTATTTCCCACCTCCTCGAAAGCCCCACGGTTCCACATAGAAAGAGGAAACCCTGGGAGGAGAACCCACTAATGGCGAAAGCGGATCGAAGCCCTCTCCGGGTCAAAGTCAGTATGCCACCATTGTAACATCAGACTACCAGAACCCTTCAGCCATAACTTGCCAAGATTAGGGGAAGCATGATCTTCCTACTTAAACTTGAAGCCATACCAACTACGATTCAAAATAGAAACCCTAGGAACATAGTCCAAAAGCAGACCCCAAACCTTAGTCACCCAGCAAACAATCTCCTTTCTATTCATGGAATTATACGAAAATTTCCTGACCAACACCATCATATTGTAATCCACCAGCTCCTCCAAACCAACATCACGCCCCATGGTGAGCCAGTTTTCCCCCGGTCAGCACTTCCACTTCTCCAAACTGCGTCTGGAGCTCTTGGACGATCCTTGCTTAAGATCCTCCTTCACAGGGATCAGCAGAACCTGAACACTGTCATATGAGGGAAAATAACCCTACAAAAAATCCTTTCCTCCTTTTTTCGACAAGTGTCCCTTTTTTGAAACTTTTTTGCCACGCGGAGACGATTTCCCCCCACCTATCACCAGGGTTCGTTTACCCTTGAGCAAGTCCTTGTAGAATGCATCCGGTTTCATTATGTCGGTCTCCTCCATCTAGTAGTTTGTCGACGTGGGAGACATTAGGGCTGGGATATTCTTCACCGATGAAGGGTCTCCCATAACCACCCTCAAAAGAGCCCTTTTCGACTAATAAAACCCGATTAAAGTAGGGAAAACCCCACAGAAATACAAACCCGAAAAAAAACCCGGGAGAAACGACAAGTGGTTCGACTACAGCTTCCTGACCGACCTCTAGGCACTACCAGACAAAACAAAACTAAAGTGATGTGAAAAAGAACCTTGTCGTTGGAAGATGTATCAGGGACCCCTCTGCACTTGTCGAATGACCCAGCAACAAAGATACCGAAATCCTAAAAAAATGGAGAAAACTGGAACCGGACTTCTATAAAACGAACACAACCACAACCAACAACTACATTTGGATCACCAAGGAAACCTGTAATGCAATACCAACCTGAGATTCTTCATCCCAAAACTCCATCGCCCCCATAGACATCACTTAAAGTTACCTCGCGTGATGATAGAAGAACTAATAATGTTGTTTATGAGATCATTTTAAAGGGTCTAAATAATAATGAATGGAAAAAGACTATATGAGATTGATTTTCAAATGTTAAAAGATAAAAGAGTGGATGAAGTATAGATAGTAAAGAGGATGTAGATTCTAAAGAAATAAAGGTAAAAGTTGGGGATTAGAATGCCCCAAATAAGTGTATTCAAGAGGTTAACACCATATATGCTACCAAATATTAGAAGGCTCGATCTGTAAATAAAAATGACGATAAGATGAGGATCAAAGTTGATCCTAGTCTTGTCTCTTGAACAATTATGGAATACATAGAAAGCACTCTTTTAAGAATGCTCCATGCAAAAAAATTAGGATGAATAGAGGTAATGGGTGGGGTTTCGTAAGAAATTGGGAAGAAGATAGGTTTCGCTAGTCTGAGAGAACATTGTGAGCTAGGGTTTTCTCTATCTAGTGTTCCTATGGATTTTGTCCCAGACGCTGGTTTGAGGGGGTTTGCTCAATTTGAGAAGGAGTATTTTTGAGCTACAGTGGTCTCCTTGTGGTTTTCCCCTTCTATGGTGCCTTTTCCTTCCAAATTTTTCAAGTTAGCTTTTGTTCTGAGGATAAAACGTTCTTCTTTAATTTCCAACCATAAGGCTTTGGCCCTTTCCAAACATGGCCTGGTTGGGAAATTTACGAGACTATGATCTTCCCCTATAGCAATGGGTATTTGGTTTAATAAAAATAGGAATCCTTTGCCAGTAGGTGATATGGAACAATGTTTTTTTGGGAGAGGATACTATGTATTCATCTTTGAGAAGAAGGAGGATTGGGATCTTATCTGTAGAAATGACCCTTACTTCATGGGGCCAAGGGGAATGTACTTGAATTAATGGTTTGACCCAAAGAAAGACATCCCCTTTTCCATCCATGTCTAGGAAAAGCGTCATCATCTCCCCTTTCATTGTTGGAGTGATGAATACCTTGCAACCATTGGGAACTCATTGGGGTAATACATAGACAATCTAGAGACAAAACCATATGTTTGTGTATGCACATATATGTGTGGAGGTGGGTCTAGAGAAAGGGTTTCTAGAAGCAATTAGGCTCACTATGGATGTATAGACTCATTTGTAGAAATTGGACTACAAACAACTCCCCTTCAAATGCAAGGGTTGTCATTAATATGTACATTTTTCCCCAAAATTTCCCTAAAGTGTCCCCCATGCCAAGTAGTAGCGACGCATAGATAGGGTGGTAGTAGGTTAAAAAGGGGGGAAACCCCTTAGAGGTAAATCCCTTAGGGAGGAATGGCCAGAAAGTGCAGGTTGCTACCACCAACCCTTAAGTCACAGTTGCATGTGTTCCCTCTACATCAAACCAATTCCAAGTTCTTGCACAAGAGGATGATGAGGCTCCACAGGAGGAATTGTCAGGATGAAAGGGAGTAGATTTGGGAGTCAAGCAAAATTTGCTCTCCAATTAGCCAGTTCTAGAGGAACTTGGAGTGAAATATAGTTATGTCCCTCTCTTACCTTTGGAACCAACTCGTGAAGTCATGGGACGCAAAGAAAGGGTCTTTCCGTGCCCAATGGACTCCAAAAGAGTTTGTATATAGGATTGTAGGTTGAAGGCACTTTGCAGAGTGCATCAGTCATAATGGAATTTTATCCCCAAAAGATCCTTACTCCCTTTAATTACTTTGAATGGAAATCAAGAATTGAAATTCGATTGAGAATGGATGAAGCCTTCATAGTGAAACCTTCATATTACTATGTTACTAATTATCTAATGGATGAAGCCTTCATATTACTATGTTACTAATTATCTTTGGATCTCTTGTATCACATTGAAGTTGAAAAATCCCCAAATGGAATATGGACCAATTTTTCTAAACTTTTCGAGAAGAAAGATGACATGAGAGGCCACTAGTTGGAGATTGAGCTCCTCAATCTGAGCCCAAGTAACTTTGAATCAATCCAAGAATTATTCACAAAATTCAGGTATATATTACTGCAACTCAAGATGTGCAAAATACATAAATACAATGACAAATTACTTATGTCAATTCTATCAAAATTGGGACCATATTATTTTGTTTTTGTCTTCTCATTCCATTCAACAAGATTAGGACTTGGTGCTACATGGAATATCCCTACATTGGATAATTTTGTAGTCTCACTTCTTGAAGATAAATATAATATCAATAAAATGGGCTCCCCAAAGACCTCAAAAGAGCATGCCCTTGCTACCAATCAGATAAAAAAGAATATGAGCAAGCATAAACCAAAATTCAAAGGAAAAAAAGGAGCCAAATCCAAGAGTTGCACAGGAAAAGTCATACTCCAAATATGGAAAGACCAAGAAGAAGAAAGAATTATATGCATATTATAGGAAGGACCCACATGGAGAACAATATTGTAGGTACAATAGGTTCAATGAAGAATCGAAAGAGGAGAAGTGTAGCAAGGAAGCCGATAGACAACATAATGAAAAGGCTATGCACTTGTAGCAATTTATGTCTCATCTCCATCCTCATGGATCCTAGACTCTGTATCTTCAAATCACATGACCTCATCTAAGGTCATGTTTTCTTCCATAGATCCATGCACCAGCCCTACCATCTTGGGAGATGCATTAGTTCAAATCTATCACTCAATTGAGGGAGAACTTGTCAAAAATCAAGTTCTTATTGATGAAGATCTCATTGATATCTCTTCAATTACCTTAGTTTCCACATATGTTTCTCGAACATCTCATGGAGTTCCTCATAAAGGCTTGAAAGGAGCTCCTCCATTCAAAGCTTGGAACGGTCAAGAACTAGTACTCAAGCACTTCAAAGTGTTTGTATTTCGTGAATGGGCTTGCATTCCTTCCAAAATAAGAAGGCCTTAGATCCACAAAAGATTGCAGACATATTCACAAAGAAACAATTCACATAGTTGCAAGATTCCTTGGTATTGAAGGCATATTCAAAGAAAGCTACTTAATATACTCACTTAACATTCTCTCTCTCTCTCTCTCTCTCTCTCTCTCTCTTGGGGGGGGGAGTGGTTCATTCGAGTTTCCCCTATTTCCTCATTTGTTAGAGAATCTCTTTTGTACTTAGGTACCTAACATGGCTGAAAATTTCTTGGATCTAATTTCTTTTGCATTGGCTTCACCAAGTTAGTCTTATGGAGGGGTCTTAAAGAATATTTACCCTCTCCATAGAATCAATCTCTCACCTAGGGACTTAGATATTTGTCTCATGATTACAATGGTATGAATTTGACACAATTTGACCATCTGATCCATTTGATAGATTCATCCCTAGACTGAAGGGATTAATGTACTATTTTTGGATTATGGAAGTGATCCTTGAGTCTATTCCCGGCATGTGAGGGAATATTCCTCTAATTAGGGATTATTTCCTTGATTTTAGGATCCCACATTGCATGTTTGACTTGTGGAGTGATTCTAGCAAGTTAGATCCACTAATGAAGGACTACAAACTTTTTCCTTTACTATTATGAGTAAGTAGCACCCTCCTTGACTATTTTGAGAAGATTCTCCTCATGCATGAGTTTATACTTCAGTTGATCCTTGATTCTAGGTATCCAAGCCTCCACGCATCCACTTAGTTGAGTTATGATCTTGTTAACTTATCTCTAAGAGATTTCATTGCTAACTAAAGGGAATTTGAGATCTAGTTAAGCCCAACCTGGTTTTCATGCACTAGTAAGAAATTTGAGTTTCCTTTCTTCGTGATTTGGATTTCCTATATATAAAGATTGATTCATTATTGTACATACAATGGAATAATGGGTTTCTGAAAGATATTTTGTGTCTCTTATTTATGGTTGATGAATATTATGATTTTATCAGTTGTTTAATATCTTGCTAACTATATTACAACTTGTTTTAGCTTATAGATATTTTGCTCCAAATATCACATAGTATCATATCTTAAGGGACTCTAAAATATTTTGTATACATGATTTTGAGTTGAAGAGACTTTGCATAGCACAATATTCATAATATAAATTTCTCCCTAGCAAATGCTTACCCCCTTCAATTACTTCGAATGGAAATCAAGAATTGAAATTCTATTGTGAATGAAGGGACTTCACAAGATCACTATGGGAATAGAGGTTGAACTTGATTCAGCTATAGAGAATTCAAAATATCTTAATAGAATGGATTAATACTTTGTATTACTATGTTACTCCGTATCTTTAGATCCCTTGTATCACATTTAAGCAAAAAAATCCCCAAATGGAATCTAAACGAAGTTGTCTAGCCTTTTTTGGAAGCAAGATGAGATAAGAGGCCACCATTTGGAGATTGAACTCCTCAATCTAAGCCTAGGTAACTTAAAATAAATCCAAGTATTCTTCATGAAATTTAGGTATATATTACTTCAACTCAAGATGTGCAAAATAGAAAAAGACAATGATAAGTTGTATTGTCCATTCTATCAAAATTGGGACCAAGTTATTTTGTTATTGTCTCCTCATTCCATTCAACAATATTGGGACTTGGTGCTACATGGAATATTCCTACATTGGATAATTTTTTAGCATTAGTTTTCCAAGAGAAAGATAAGCTCAATCAAATGGTATCCCTAAATACCTCAATGGCACATACCCTTGCTGCCAATTAGGGAAACGAGAATATGAGCAAGCAAAAACTACAATTCAAAGGAAAAAAGGAGTCAAATCCAAGATTTGTGTAGGAAAATTCATACTCCAAAGATAGCATGACCAATAAGGAGCAGGAATTATGTGCATATTGTAGGAAGGGCACCTGATAGACCACATAATGACAAAGGCCATGTGCTTCTAGCAATTTATGTTTCATATCCATCCTCATGGATTCTAGACTCTAGAGATTCAAATCACATGGAATCATTCGAAGACATGTTTTATTCCATTGATCCATGCACTATCCCTACCATATTAGGAGATGCATTAGCTCAAATCATCCATTCAACTGAGGAAAAATATTTTACATATTCAAATAGGTGATCAATAGATTTTTACATTTTATTGAAGGACTTGCTACATATCAAGTTCTTGGAGATAATACACCGGTTAAAATCTATCACTCAATTAAGGGAGAGCTTGTCACAAATCAAGTTCTTATTGATGAACATCTCATTGATGTCTCTTAAATTACCTTAGTTTCTACATATTTTTCTCCAACATCTCGCAGAGTTCATCATAAAGGATTGAAAGGATCTCCTCTATTCGAAGCTTGAAGAGGTCAAGAACTAGTAGTCAATCACTTCAAAAATTTTGGATCTTGTGAATGGGATCACATCCCTTCCAAAAGAATAATGGCCTTGGATCCACAAAGTATTGCAAACATATTCAAAAATTCCTTCACAGAGAAGCAGTTCACAAAATTGCGAGCTTCATTGGAATTGAAGGCATCTTCAAAGTAGGCTACTTAGTCTAATCACTCAAGATATTTTTTTTTTTTTTTTTTGGGGGGGGGGTGGTTCCCACTAGGTTTTCCCTCTTTTATAATTTGTTAGAGAATCTCTTTTGTACTTGGGTACCTAACATGGTTGAAAATTTCCTTGACCCAAATTATTTTTCATTAGTTTCACCAAGTTAGGATTATGGTCTTCATAACATCATTCTCTCACCTAGGGACTTAGTTATTGGTCTCATGATTACAATTTTCCAAATTTAACACAATTTGACCATCTGAGACATTGGAGAGCTTCATCCATAGATTCAAGGGAGTAATGTAATGCCCCATATTTTGACTAGGTGTGTTTACAAGTTAGACACCTCTCACTTTATTTGCTTGTTATCTGTTCGACTCAGCTAGACAGAGTGAACTATATTTTCGGCATGATAGACATGATGATATGTTACTATATTCATGCAGTTATTAAGTTATGATTATCATGAGATTCATTGCTTTTATGATGAAAATATATGTTTTAGCGTTTTCATTGATGAAATGTGAAATATATGGTGTTGTACGTGGGTGCCATCCTATGATGAAATTGATAGAACTGTTATATTCCATACATACCTGTGATGCGATAAAATTGTGACGTGAAATAAATGATGTTGATGATATGGATCAATTCATCATCGAATGGAAATGATTGTTATAAAATGTGTATTTTGCGGAATACTAACCTACAGGGCTCAAGGGCTATGGTATAGCCGGATATTTGATCTGATATATGGATAAGAACCTATCCATGCGGTAAACCTTAGCAACCGAAATTGATGATACGATGACATGGACCGATAATCTTGATAGCAACAAAGTATGATTTGATAGGGGTGTAGACCCGGTATGTTGAGAGGGATGGATGTGTTTCCCACCCTATGTTCCTATGATACCCGAGGTCGTGGGAGGGTCGTACTGAGACACGCTCCCCATGTAGTTGTGATGACGATGGTCGGATGCCTACTAGGGGAGGATAGGTCCACTGTTCAGCCGGCTATCGCTCTCAAGTTCTATGTGGTCAGGTCGGTGAGTCCGACACCCACTTTTGTACTAGCAGAGGAAGGATAGGGAGGATGTGGACGTAGGTTAGGATGGGAGGATATGATAGTTAGTACTATTGAGGGTTGGGTATTCGTTGATCTTGAGTTAGTGGTAGTAGGTAGCTTTCCTTGTACCTGATTGATTGAACAAATGTAATCATAAAAATAATGAAATGAAATCTTAAGGGTTAACTGATAAAATAACCGATGATGTTTTAGTAATCTTATGATGAATGTATACGTGTTCAGTTGCATAAGGTATTATTAGTATTAGTTAGCTGTTATGCATAGGAAATATGACGTATGTTTATAGTACATGTCCGTCTTGTGCATACGTTGGCCATGCATGCACATTATGCCCATGCGCGATAATATTGGTTTACAACATATTTATCAAGATTTAACAATGTTATAAGTTATCCTAGATAACTCAATTAAGTATTTAGTGAATGACTTAATTAGTAAAATATTATCAAGTTCTAATGTGTAAAATAAGTTAATTAGTCATTGTGTGTAAACATTGTAATCAACAATTAAAATAAGTGGCATTAATTGCAAGTATCCTCAAGTGAATGTGTCTTCAATAGGAAGTATGATAGTTAAATACTAATACTAGAAGAGTGTGCTATATAATTGTTGATCATGATTAAATAAACCATTAAGTATATTTCATTATTTACACCCAGAGGTACTATGTTGACACTTATCAATTAAACAAATAAATATTTTAATTACTATTCACAATTAATTTAATTACTATTATTATTAATTATTATTGTTATCAATATTATTATTTAATTGATAAACAATAATGATAATAATCCCTTTTATAAAGCATAGTGGATTGAACAATTTATTGAATAGATTATTCATTTAATTAATTGACAGAATCATTCCAAGTGAATAAAAGGAATTGTTTAAATAAATTATTGAATAATCCCACTGCTCGAGAGAAACTTGGATGATTTAAAATAATATATATAATCATCATTTTACCTTGAAAAGGGTGTTGCATTAATGATTTGTACTTCCAAAAACCATGACAACTAGGGCGGTGGAGCAATAAGGAAGTTATGACTTTATGATGGAGGAGGATTTCTATAAAGAGAGGATTTAACAAAGTAGTAGGGGGGTTATTTGTGGGAGAACTGTGAGGATTTGTAGGGAGAAGTGAAATATTCCGAGGAGGGGGATAACTCGAGGAATGGAGGAGGCAGAAAACTCCATTGAGGAGGGGGAAAACTCACTGAATAGTATGGTTATTGAACTAAGGACAAGGCTGCTATGGGGACTATCGGTCTGTGGGCTCGGGGGCTAGGAAATCCGTTGCTTTCCTAGGGTCAGCAAGATAATAGCTGATCAGCAGGGTGGACACATCATTTCGGGTTGCTAAGGGAACCTACAGAACCCACTACAGGAATCTTCTTACCTTACTACAAATCTACGGGTCCAGGTATTTTACTGAGCTAGCTTAAATATAATGTATTTTCTTTATTTCAGATTATGCATGTTAAAAGGACAGAGTTAGAATGAAAAGTCTTAAGCTTATGTTTATATTATTGCAGAGACATATAAACATTTAGAAAACAGACACATAGACGGTGGATTCCTTTCCCTTAGGAAAAAACTTGGTATTTACATAAAAATGGAATAGAGACCCAGTGCCTAGATAGGGCACTGCTTTTGGTATCAGAGCCTGGTTCGAACTCTCGAACCTAATGGCCTACCAGAAATAGAAACTAAGCATCCCTAAGTAAAATATCTGTAAATCGAGGTAGAACTCCATGCAGAAATCCGAAATCAATGTTCAAGATTTTCCAAACCCTAATTAAACTTGTACCAACATTAGTATATAATGAGATGCATAGAGGGGCCACTGCCTTCAACCTTCAACATACAATAATAATAGTAACATGCAAAATCATCAATACAAGTAGAGGACTCTATACAATCAATAATTAAATAAACTACGATCATATTTTGCAATTCAAGTGTTAGGCTCTCATTCGAAGCAATAGGTAACAGATAATTGCTATAGCAGAACAAAATGTCAAATTGGAATATATTGCCACTAATAAAAATATTGTAGATATTTACCCAAAAACACCTTCCCAAAGAGCCATTTGAATACCTCTGATAACAACGGGGAGTTATATATATCTCATCTAGTGACTAAGTGCTTAAGGAAAAGATCATGTTGGTATAAAAAGCATACATTTTGAATATAAACCAAATAATTTAAAAAAAAAAAAAACAAGTTCTAGAAAAAACAAATAAAAGGTTTAAATATAAATGAGTATAAATTAAAAACTATAGCAACCTCAAAGCATAAATTAAAAGTACATAAACATCCATTTATTTAAACCTAGGTTTTAAGTTATAAAATTCCCCAAATCAATAGAAACTAAAAAAAAAAAAAACTTGTTTGCAGTTTCGTGGTCATTCCTTGAAAATAGATGAAATGTTCAACTGAAACTAGGAGTAAAAAAAAAAAAACTTCCACACAGTGCATCCAAAGACCTTAACACTAAACAACCCTACACATTTCTTATCTTAAACAAAAATATTTCCCTAAATTCTTAATGCACGAAGCTCCGAAGAAACTGTATTCCAAGGTGATGATCAACGCCTCCCAGATTCAGTAAGCAGATGTTCCTACTTCGAATAGCTGTAGTTGTTCCTGCACCTGGACCCCGTTCCATGTGACCTCAAAACTACAAAGGCACTTACCCGTTAAGTGCTGGTATCGGTAAACCTGAAGAACAATTACCCCCTGTTCCTAGCAGATAAAGAACTGCCTTTTTACATGATAAGGCAATACAGACAAAATATAAAAATATTTGGAAAAAAAAAAAAAAAACAATAATAGATCGCGATAAAACTCTGGATCGGCTACTCATTGAGTCCAATCTCCAACCAGGAAACCGAGGGACTATCATCTCCATCAAGAAATCCAATGCAAATCTAAGTCAGAAGTCCCAAGGGAAGTCCACGGGGCATACTGAGTCGGAAGAGAATAGGAAAAGGTGAAACCCTAGCGCAGCTCCCAGACGGAGATAGTAAAAGTGTATCTTGGGCCTAGACCTTGCGCTCAACACGAAGAGCTCGTCGAGTGACAAGAGGCCAAGCCCAGGAGGAGCCCATAGACATCCGTACACCCCAAGCGGCCAAGCCATTTTTTTTCTTCCAGGGTTCGAGCCCGAGCACAACACCCACAACCGAATTCCAAGTGCCAAGCTCACAGAAGTCAAATGGTAACCCACGCATACCACCACAGCCGAGCGCCAAGCTCACACACGAGATAATAAATGAGTTTTGGGCCCAGCTCGAGCCAACTGCAAGACCGAATGTCGACCACCACGCCGACATTACAGTCCAAACGCCCAGTCGAACAACCTGCCTTGTTTTGTTACTTATAAGAATATCGGGCTATTCCCAAGCTCAGCACCGAGAGACAAGAGTCATTGGGTCTATGTACTCGACACATCAGTGCACACCACTACAGTTTAAGCGCCAAGTGCATTACCTCGTAGCCCTGTCGCTCAGCACCGAGATCCTTCCATAAGATCGACTGCCGAGTCCAAGCAGGAACACACACGCCAATACACCTAAGGGCCGAGCACGCCTAAAATCAATCCTTCTTTGAGATACGTAGGGCCAAACCCTAGTGCTCAACACCGCGAGCTCTTCACACGAGGAGCAACCCAAGCACCAAGCTCCCTCATGAACCTGCATTCCTTCGTTCGTAGGGCCTAGCCATCCTACGCCATGGGTGGAAGGGTAAATCTACAGCAGGTATGGGGAGCTTCCTTAAAAGTATCGAGGAGTGTCGACTTCCCTACACTCGGAAATCCAACAATGCCAAATGAAACCTAATTCCCTTCCATAAATAGGGAATAGTTGATGCCACGTAAGGAGGTTTCCGCATTGTCCCTTGAGCGGTTTACCATACCGTTTTTTTGTATGCGGACGTGTAAGAAATAGACACATGTGATGGTGGTATTTTTACCGCAACCACCAACCACCCTTATCGTGCGTGCATGTTGCCAACGCGGAATAAAAGGGATCCGTCGATCTTCCTCTACGGCTCTTGCAGACCACCAAACAAAACGAGCATTACTCACGTCAAATGGCTGGGGATAGCTCCCACGCTTCTAAGTTTAACCTCCATCACTCAATCTCCAAGACTAAGTACCAATCAAATCCAGCAACAACACCAAGTCGTTGAGTATCAAGCACAAGCCAATCTGTATCACAACACTGATTACCAGGCCAGGCGTCGAGCCACGAGGGGTAGAGTATGTGCACAACAAAGGAATGGGAGTCTTAATCCTGGGCACTTGAGGGATGGAGGATACGAGTGGTCTTCTCGGCTTAGCGCTTGGTCCTGTGGTGAGCCTTGAGTGTTCGGGCACTTAGCGCTTATATTTAAATTAAATATATATATTTAAATTTTGGAAAATAAATATATATATATATAGGTTGAAGTGGCTTGGTGAGGATATATTTAAAAATTCATATATATAATTTAAAGTATAATTTATATTTAGAGGGAGAAATCTAAATATCTAAATTTAATATCTATATCTATATATATATATATATATATATATATATATATATGAAGTAAGGACAAAATGTTTATATTTTTTCATTAAAAATAACAATATTTATTTTGATAATGATTCATGTGGTCTCACAACCACTAAGCACTGCTTTTGAATAATAATTTATTGTTTTCTCCACTATATGGTCATTGCCCTTTATCATCAATCTTTATTGGAGGAATATTTAACTTGAAGATTGAATTCATTATGATAGTATAATCCTGATATTTGAATAAATTTTATACAAAATATAAATATTTATAAATTTAAGTGGATGGTTTCTAGTTTAAGAGTTAATTTAAATGATTATGAATTAAATGTGAAATTTTCTTTTCGAAATTGTGGGGATTATGGAGGATTAATATTTTATAAAAAAAAAAACGTAACTCTTAAAGTAATTTTTAATAAACTCTTCAATCATGACATGTAAATAATAATCATAATATCATTGGCCAATATTTAACCCTATAAAAAAAAAGAGATGATATACATATAAAGAGGGAAAGAAGTAAAACATTAAAGGAACTAAATAATAATTAGGTAATATAAGAAGGGGGACTATAGTGAAACAATTTATAAGGAATAAGGGATAAATTTGAACATAGTAAATTAATCACAAGGATGATAGCAATATAAGTAGTAAGTATGATGGCGAAAACAATGAAAGTAATATTTAGGAGGCGAAAGTACACTACGGAACATTAGTTCGATGTGTTGTTCATTAAGAGTTAGGATTGGTGAGAGTATATTAATTGAGCACTTGAGATACCTTGTGTATTTAGCTATGTGAATAGGTGATTCGTGACCTACTGGAGGTGTGATGTCGATCTTTCTATAGCTAGCGTTCGAAGTAAGTGAGTTCAACCTGATCTGTATTAATATGGAGGGACGTATTTTGTATCAATGTAGTGACTCCTTATGGCTCATGTTTCATTCTAATAAAGTGTCGATGGGAGGTCATATGAGGGGGCTATGCTATAAATCTCGAACCTAAGTTTTGGAGGATAAGTGAATTGGCAAGGTGATATACCTTAAAGATTGTAATGAACAAATAAGTGTTCTAGTTCTATTAGTTAAATATGATGGTGGAGTCCACTTATGTTTAATAATGTGTTGAATTGTTGAATAAATATACATTTGTGTTCAAATATTAAGGGATGATGGTTACCACTATTAGCGACTAGGGTAATTGTGTTGCTTCCCATTATGTACAGGAGCTACGGGTTATATATATATATATATATATAAGGGGAGGATCATCGATAGAAACACGATATGTATTAACCAAATCTATAAGGTAGTAAAGGGAAGTAAGGACATGGTAGGAAGGCAATAAAATGGGAGATAATTGAAAGTCAATAACACTTGACCAATAGTCTAACAACCGTTGTAAATCAAGTACTTGGAATTTGTAATAAGACTATGTTTTAGGGGAAATAGTGCATTTCCAATTATGAGAAATGATGAAATTATTTATTGAGGAGAATGGGTATCTTTACAAAACTGGCAAGAAAGGGAGTAAGATTATATGCGTATCTCATGTCTAGTGATAATGTGTAGTTGTATGAGGCACCTAGATAGAGGTGGTAGGTCAATATTCAAGGTATGTGTGAATGGATTCCCTTATTGGAAATTTAATTAGTATTAAGATATGAGAGATATCTATGTATTAAAATCAACACCGTAAATTTTCTATGTGTAATGTGCAATTAATCATGTTTCAATATAGTAAGTGGAAAGAGATTGAAGAAACTAGGTATGTGCGAGAAAAGGGTAGGGGTTATATGCCGCTAGTCTTGCTTAGGTTAAATTGTCATGATGGGGGAAAATATTATTGAGAAACAACCAGGATTTAATAGTTACAAAATGAACAAGCAATAAAATATAAAAGTAGGTAAATTATTGAGGGACTAATGAAGTTACTCATAAACCTTAATTAAAGAGTTCATCCTAAATTCTAAAATTTTAAGATTAATGTCTGGGTTTAATGTATAGACTAGATCAAACATTAATTTATTTATTTAAAAACTTAAAAAAAAAAAACCTTTGTCGAGACTTCAACGTATAGTCGAAGAGATGAAACAAACACTTAATCTGAAAACAAGGAACCGCTAAAATGAGCATGGCAAGCTGAATGCTAAGACGCTAATTTCACTACATGACAAAATCATTAATGAAAACGACCATAGATTTCAACACGTTGATCCTAACAAACTATTCCTTGCACATAAGTATAAATATAAGCATTTAAGGAGCACCACATTAGGTTTTCCTCGTGATGTAAAATGACAGGGTAGAAATGAATTCCTTTATTTTCTTATATTTCTTCTCTAATTTCAGTTCAAATTTTGGTCCGAGGATGGGGTACTTATGATGACAGTGGCTTCCATAATTTTATTAAAATAAACTTAAAAATTTAGTGTTTCCTATACAAACCTTATTTAGTTTACTTTAAGCTAGGTTGACAGTCTTATGATAAAAGAGATACATGCTAAAAGTCTAAGACATTTACTCACGTAAAAGATCAACTTAAAAGTTAACATCTACAACCATCTAGAATAATTCAAATGAGTATTACAAAGAGTGGAAATTTTTTTTTATATATCAATTAAGAAAGGAAAATTGGTGTTTAAATCTATTAATGAATTTCGTGGAATGCATTAGTTGCAATGCTAAGTAACATCATTTAGTTTTATTGAATGGTTTTTCATGTTAATTAATTGACATGTTTAGTGGTTATGTGAAGGTGTCATTTGTTAGGTCGACCACATCTAAACTTTGCTTATGCGGAATAAGAGAATATGGTAAAAGAAACATGGAGTGGTGTTTGAATTGTGAGTTCCTAGGTCCCCACAACAAATTACACAAACGTCAATGTGTGTGTATATAGATAACTTGGTACAAAGTACAAATTAAATTGAAAACTCATGAACACCTCATGATTATGTTTACAAATAGAATTTTCATCTAAAAATATAAATAAATGTAATAATATACAAGTATTTTAGTTGGGAAAGGATAAGATATGAAATGTTATGAAGCTCAGAGATAGAGAGAGACTTAGAAAATACATTATATATATTATTTAGATAAGATAAAGGATGGAAATAAATTTGCTCGATACAAGGACTAGGTATCCTTTTGAATCCCATTAGGGAAAACACTATACACTTAAACAAGGAGGTTGCATATAAAGCTTATTAAAAGACTATTTTCTTAAGGGGGTACATGACTTTAGAATGAATAAGTTAAATATTGGGGTAACGGTGCAACAAGGTTTTTGAGAAAATTTTGGATTAATCATACCTAATATAGTGATGATCTCATGTAATAATAAAAGAGTCATAAGAATCTCAACACAATCCTCAACTTAACTCAATTAAAACGGTTGTTATGAAGTTCTAATATGATTGAACATATGAAGTAATGAGGTATTCGTTCAACTTGTAGGATTGGACTAAGGTCTTTACAAAGTACATAAAGGTTGCTTGTGTGGGTAGGAAGGGTGGTGATGTACAAATACAATGGCATACTAGGATAAATACTAGTAATCACTTTTGCGATGGTAAGGGTGGGAACGAAACTAGCTATGAGATTCTTAAGGAATTGGAGAAGTAATGGGTTCCCGACCAATTTATATTGGTTTGAAAATGAGAATAATAAATAAACACGATAACAATTGTATTTTGATAAGAAATAGCCATGAAAACCTTGTAAACAATCATAGTTCTCCTAATTTAATGACGTTACGATACTTTTGTTATTGTTTATTACCGATAAGGAAATAATAATGTATGACCTTAGGATTTTAAGGACATGAACCTTCTTCCCTAAGAGAGGTATGCAAACCTTAAGGGTCCTTGGTAGTTGCGTGTTGAGTGAATACAAATTAAGAGTTCTAAACGACCCCCAATTTAAATCGTTGATTATTCCATGCTAAGTTGGATCAATATAAGATTTTGTGATGAGTAAACCTCTCTGGATGTTATAACTTGAAGGATGCTGCTAAACGGTAAGAAGTAGGATAATAAGGTGGATAGCGCTTGATTACAACCTTAGGGATTCTAGAGATTCAATAAAATGATTAATCTAAATGTTTCGTTAATTATTAAAATACACATCAGGGGATAAAAGAAGCAAAGCCATAGGATAATATCGACACATTCGGTCAAGTCAAAGCTAAGTAGGACCAATATGGCCAACACCTGCTACTTGCAAGAATGAAGAGTTTATGTGTCAAGAATTTCCCTGCATTATTATGACCATAACTTCGAGACGAAGTTTCCTGAAGGGTGGGTGTATGTAACGCCCCATATTTTGACTAGGCGTGTTTACAAGTTAGACACCTCTCACTTTATTTGTTTGTTATCTGTTCGACTCAGCTAAACAGAGTGAACTATATTTTCGGCATGATAGACATGATGATGTGTCGCTACTATGTTTATGATGTTACTATATTCATGCAGTTATTAAGTTATGATTATCATGAGATTCATTGCTTTTATGATGAAAATATATGTTTTAGCGTTTTCATTGATGAAATGTGAAATATATGGTGTTGTACGTGGGTTCCATCCTATGATGAAATTGATAGAACTGTTATATTCCATACATACTTGTGATGCGATAAAATTGAAACGTGAAATAAATGATGTTGATGATATGGATCAATTCATGATCGAATGGAAATGCTTGTTATAAAATGTGTATTTTGCGGAATACTAACCTACAGGGCTCAAGGGCTATGGGATAGCCGGATATTTGATCTGATATATGGATAAGAACCTATCCATGCAGTAAACCTTAGCAATGGAAATTGATGATACGATGACATGGACCGATAATCTTGATAGCAGCAAAGTATGATTTGATAGGGGTGTAGACCCGGTATGTTGAGAGGGATGGATGTGTTTCCCACCCTATGTTCCTATGATACCCGAGGTCATGGGAGGGTCGTGCTGAGACACGCTCTCCATGTAGTTGTGATGACGATGGTCGGATGCCTGCTAGGGGAGGATAGGTCCGTTGTTCAGCCGACGCTATCGCTCTCAAGTTCTACGTGGTCAGGTCGGTGAGTCCGACACCCACTTTTGTACTAGCAGAGGAAGGATAGGGAGGATGTGGACGTAGGTTAGCATGGGAGGATATGATAGTTAGTACTATTGAGGGTTGGGTATTCATTGATCTTGAGTTAGTGGTAGTAGGTAGCTTTCCTTGTACCTGATTGATTGAACAAATGTAATCATAAAAATAATGAAATGAAATCTTAAGGGTTAACTGATAAAATAACCAATGATGTTTTAGTAATCTTATGATGAATGTATACTTGTTCAGTTGCATAAGGTATTATTAGTATTAGTTAGTTGTTATGCATAGGAAATATGACGTATGTTTATAGTACATGTCCGTCTTGTGCATACGCTGGCCACGCATGCACATTATGCCCATGCGCGATAATATTGGTTTACAACATATTTATCAAGATTTAACAATGTTATAAGTTATCCTAGATAACTCAATTAAGTATTTAGTGAATGACTTAATTAGTAAAAGATTATCAAGTTCTAATGTGTAAAATAAGTTAATTAGTCCTTGTGTGTAAACATTGTAATCAACAATTAAAATAAGTGGCATTAATTGCAAGTATCCTCAAGTGAATGTGTCTTCAATAGGAAGTATGATAGTTAAATACTAATACTAGAAGAGTGTGCTATATAATTGTTGATCATGATTAAATAAACCATTAAGTATATTTCATTATTTACACCCAGAGGTACTATGTTGACACTTATCAATTAAACAAATAAATATTTTAATTACTATTCACAATTAATTTAATTACTATTATTATTAATTATTATTGTTATCAATATTATTATTTAATTGATAAACAATAATGATAATAATCCCTTTTATAAAGCATAGTGGATTGAACAATTTATTGAATAGATTATTCATTTAATTAATTGACAGAATCATTCCAAGTGAATAAAAGGAATTGTTTAAATAAATTATTGAATAATCCCACTGCTCGAGAGAAACTTGGATGATTTAAAATAATATATATAATCATCATTTTACCTTGAAAAGGGTGTTGCATTAATGATTTGTACTTCCAAAAACCATGACAGTTAGGGCGGTGGAGTGATAAGGATGTTATGACTTTATGATGGAGGAGGATTTCTATAAATAGAGGATTTAGCAAAGTAGTAGGGGGGTTATTTGTGGGAGAACTGTGAGGATTTGTAGGGAGAAGTGAAATATTCCGAGGAGGGGGATAACTCGAGGAATGGAGGAGGCAGAAAACTCCATTGAGTAGGGGGAAAACTCACTGAACAGTATGGTTATTGAACTAAGGACAAGGCTGCTATGGGGACTATCGGTCTGTGGGCTCGGGGGCTAGGAAATCCGTTGATTTCCTAGGGTCAGCAAGATAATAGCTGATCGGCAGGGTGGACACATCATTTTGGGTTGCTAAGGGAACCTACAGAACCCACTACAGGAATCTTCTTACCTTACTGCAAATCTACGGGTCCAGGTATTTTACTGAGCTAGCTTAAATATAATGTATTTTCTTTATTTCAGATTATGCATGTTAAAAAGACAGAGTTAGAATGAAAAGTCTTAAGCTTATGTTTATTTTATTGCAGAGACATATAAACATTTAGAATACAGAAACATAGACGGTGGATTCCTTTCTTTTAGAAAACCCTTAGGCAAAAACTTGGTATTTACATAAAAATGGAATAGAGACCCAGTACCTAGATAGGGCACTGCAAGTAATATATTATTTATATATTATGGAAGTGATCCTTAGGTCTATCTCTAGCATGTGAGGGTGTATTCCTTCAATTAGGGATTATTTCCTTGATTTTATGGTCCCACATTGCATGCTTGACTTGTGGAGTGATTCTAGGGAGTTAGCTCCACTAATCAAGGAATATAAGCTTCCTCCTTTATTATTCTAAGTAGGCATCTTACTCCTTGACTATTTTGAGAAAATTCCTCTCATGCATGAGTTGATCACGCAATTGATCCTTTCTTTTAGGTATATAATCCTTCACTTTTCCACTTAGGCCAATTATGAGCTTGTTAACTCATCTCTAAGAGATTGCATGGCTAACTAAGGACATTTGAGATCTATTTAATCCCAAATATGTTTTCATGAACTAGTGAGCAATTCAAATTTCCTATATGTAAAGATTGATTCATTCTTGTACATACAATGGAATAATGGGTTTTTGAAAGATATTTTGTATCTCTTCTTTATGGTTGATGAATATTATGATTTGGCCACTTGTTTAATCTCTTGTTGACTATATTACCACTTGTTTTAGCTTCTATATATTTTACTCCAAATCTCACATAATAATCCATTTGGAGACTTGGGACCATAAACCCATAGTCATATCCTTAGATTTTATGGAAGACTAGTGTCCCATCTGCTTTCATATTATTCCCTTATGGTTATAATAGGAGGACATTGTATGTCATCCAAGATTCTTGGAATATTTATGTTAAAGAGTCACGCTCCTTCATCTAGGAATCAAATATAAGGTAGTTCAAATGGGATTTAAAAAGATGGGCCAAATCCAAATATCAAAACCTGAGAAAGAAGGGTATGGAGTTGCAAACACAACTAGAGCAATTGCAACTAGAAATGGAGAGAACGCAGATTACCAAGGAAATTTTGCGTAGGGAAAAGGACTTAAAAATTTCCATCAAATTTGCAAGCCAGCATGAAGAGGAGGTGTGGAACCTAAAAAATAGGAGCTTATGGCTAAAGGTAGGGGACATGAATTCATCATTTTTCCATAAACAAGACAAAGACAAGTTGAACAAGAACATGATCAAGTAAATAAATGATTCATAGGGGAGGAGACTGAATGACATTTTATTTGTCAAATACGAGGCATACAATCATTTCAAAAATTTATACACAGAGGAAGGAAGTTCAAGTATTAATGCCAAAAAGGAGATGTTGCATAATATACAAAGAGTGATTAATGTTGAAGAAAATAATTTCTTGGAAATTCCAATCTTTGAGACAAAGGAAGCTATTTGGATTTTAGACCTAGACAAGCCCCCCAATCCTGATGGTTTTATGACCAATTTTTATAGAGCTAGTTGGGATGACAATAAAGTGGATTTTTGTAAAATGATTAATTGGACTAGACGAAAGGAGAAGGTGCGAGGAGTGACTAAATCCTCATTTGTGTTGACATTGAAGGAATCCAACCCATCTTCTCTTCCTCACTTCAAGTTGATTTCACTATGCAATGTGGTTTACAAGATTCTTACTAAAATTCTAGTGACCTTAATCAAGAGAGTCTCCCCTAAGATGATCTCAAAAAATCAAGGAGGCTTTCAAGCCAAGAAACTAATTTTTGATAGTATCATTTTGATTCAGGAAACCATACACTCTAGTTTTAGCAGAGGTGACCAAAGTATGGAAATAAAAATTAATTTATCCAACGCCTTTGAAGGGGTTATACATAGTTATATTTATGTAGTCTTGGATAAATTAAGTTTTTCCTCCACATTTACTAAATGGTTCAAGGATTGCATTGGTTGGAGATGGATCCCACCCTTGTTCAACGGGAGGCCGACTCCTTTATTTTGAGCATCTCATGGGATCCAATAGGATTTCCATTTCTCTCCCTTCTTATACATCATTATGGAAGAATATTTAAGCAGAAAGTTGGAAAAGGAAAGAGTGCTGAGGGAAATATCTATGGATTCTTATCACTTAAGGAGTAAAACTTGTAAACTATGCCCAGTTTGCAGATGAAAGCATATTTATCATTTGATCCTCTTATGTAAATGAAAAAAGATTCAAATATGTTCTTGACATGTTTACTAAGGTTTTAGGAGGACTGGTTAATAGCAAGAAAATAAATATATACTTATGGAATATTTCTCGTAAATCCCTGCAAAGAATTTTCCGTTTTTTGGTTTTGTTGGGAAATATAAGTGGACCTCATTTAAATATATGGGTATGCTAGTCCCCTTGAAAAATACAAACACAAATATTGGGTGCACATTATACAAAAATTCAAATCCAAAATACATGAATGGGGCACTCACTGGATAAAACCAACAGGTAAAATTGTTTTTATCAAATTTGTTTTGTCCTCCCTCTGGATTTTTCAACGCTCTTCTTTGCTTCCCCCTATAATTTATTGTTATTCTTACTATTGGTAAGGATATTGGAAGGTTCTGTTAGGCAGGGTAGCAAGTCTACTAACAAGAAATTTCACTTAATTAATTGGGAGACAATCAAAGCTCCTATCTCTCAAGGGACATTGGAATTAGAGACCCACAATTGATGAATGTTTCTCCTGGAGAGTAACTTTTGAGGAGATTGATCTCGGGAAAATTGACATGGTGGAAAGAAATTATGAGAAATAAATATATAGGAATCCCAAGATCTCATTGCCTATATCAATGCAATTGGAAAGGAAATGGATCTAGCATATGGTGATTGTGTAAGATAGTGGGAAAAATTATTCAAGATGGTGTCTATTGGATCCCGAGCAATGAAAAAAATTCATATATGGAGGATAAAATCCTGGGGAGACCTCTATTAATGCAAAAGGAATGTTTAAGGGATATGAAGGAGTGGATGCTAAATAACAATTTTAGGACAATGTATGATATCTCTATCTAGGAGCTCTTGGTTACAACAACAACAATCTTGCAGATTTAGCGGGGCTTTCTGAAGGCCTCTCACTGGCCATATCGAATTCCCTTCTACCTCTCATTATCGAGGGGGGTTCTCAAATTATCCTCAACATGGCCATTCGCCTCCTCAACGGTTCTTAGGATTCAAAGCTATCCCCCAACTGGAGACTTGAGTAAGGGATGCATCACCTTTCCAAAACTCTCACTCTATCTCACTCCATCACCTTCCAACATGTCAAAAGGAAGGCTAATTATCTTGTTGTCTGCCTTGCTAACTTTGGTGTGACCATCAATACTCCTTGCTAGGAGGGGCAGCTGGACAACATCATCTCTGAGGATATTCGCCACAACTTCCAGAACATCGGCTAGAAGGATCTCCCTACCCGGATGTAGGTGTCTTAGGTCCCACGACATGCGGCAACCCCATCTCCTTCCATACCACCAGACTCTTCGATGGCGGAGGAGGTGACGGTAATTTATGAGCATTGGGCACTTTACCCCAGCTCTCTCTAGACAGATGCTCCATGTCGCATCGGCCAGTTTGTTTCGGCTCTCCCAGTACCAATGACTTAATGCTCATTCATGTGAATACCATGGAGTCCCTTGGGATCAGGTTAAAGAGGCATAACAGGTCAGTTTTTGGCATCCTCTATGTGCTCCCCTAGGTCACTCCTGCTCGTATAGCTGTAGGCATCTACAACTTGTCTCTGGTTTTATATTTGGCTCTTCATTGTGCTCCCCGGTTGCAAGATTCTATGTCTCGACAAAGAGGAAGGTCTCGCAGAGGGAGATCTGGCCGCGCTGGAGGTCAATAGGACTTCACCACCTCAACAGGTTATGGGGAAGGCATCTCCATCTTGGTTCTCCTGATGATAGACAACTGGGAAGCTCATCTGCTAGCTGACCACCTCTCCTTGGGTAAGAATGATGGGTGCATTAATCACTATTGGCTCGTTAAAAACATGTTAGGATCCCTTATGGAAGAAACGAAGGCCAATTGGGACAGAGCCAGAAAAATCACTCAGTCTCTGAAAGCTCACTCAACCTCGCTGAACGACTTGGCCTGCTCTCTAGAATCCATCTTCGATGGCTAGAATTTTGTTGGGGTGGCCATGTAGGAGTGAACCTTGCGGGTGGGAACCATGGAGATGGGAGTTAGGTCGGCGGTAGTCACGTTGGGGGGAGTCAGGTCGACGACAGTCATGCGGGAGGGAGTCGAGATGGAGGTAGTCTGGCAGGTGGAAGCCATGCAAGCAGAGGAAGCAACATCGACGGTATGGTCAATTCGTCGACAGTTGAGAAAGGAGACATAACTCCTTCGCTCTCTAAGCCGCATGGAAAGGAGATTGTCACTCACTCCTTTCCCATCCCTTCTACCGTCAACCAGCTAGCTTGCAAAAGAGTTCAGGATGACACAGAGAGGACTACTCTTCCCTGGCGCAAAATGGATCCCCTACCTATCAAAAGTTTGGAATAGAAATCTGCTGAGGAGAATAACTTCAGCTTCCCAATTCTGGAATAACTCCCCCCCCCCCCACAATGTCGCAGCAGTAAGTAAATAAGGTTTCGGAGGACCTTTGCGTTTTCAGCTTTTTTTGTCTGAGCTTGATCACTTTTGTTATTTTTTCTAGCAGTTTCTATATGGAATTTCACAGCCATATATTTTCTCCTGATCATAATGATTTTTTTTATACCTACCAGAAGGTTGGATACCTCCGCTATACCCACTTTGATCCTTCAGCTTTCTTGAGCTGGTGGTTCGACACTCTAAGGCCACCATTACCAGCTCTGTGTTATGTAATTTTGACTCTTATTATTTAATAGAATTATGCAGCTTAAAAAAAAAAAATGATAACTAATATTTTTTGGAATATATTATCTTAAATTTGTTTTAATGTTTTATAATTTATTTTTGGTATTTAAATTTGAAATATGTTTCAAAATGTTTTTAATGAAAAATGAAGGTTCCATGAAAATGTAATCTTTATCCTTATTTTTAAATTTTCTAAAATTTGGAAAAAACTTTTTTAATGTATAAGTAACCAACTCCCGTATTTTTTCCATATTAGATTTTTTCGTTATGTATTTTTTCACGTATCGAATCGTACTTGAATTATGCTACTATACATTAGATACACTATTGCGAGATACTTATGGAATGCCGAGGAATTACATGTACTCTTTGACTCATGTCATAAGACGAAAACAGATTTGATAAAAAATTGCACTATGAACTCCAAAAGGAATCTAAATCAATTCAAAACAAAGATGACACCCCATAAAACTAGCACAACCACTTAACTTGTGGCCACACAAGTTAAGTTCCATGAACAAGTTATCTATTTCTTGTTCTCCATGCTTAGTGGCAATTACATGTTGTCTATACCTTAGCTACTTGTTACCTTCTTTAGTTAAATGGGTTGTCTATCACTACATGTACCAGTTATTTTTTATATTTCTTTCTCTTTTGTATTTGTTTATTTCAAATTTTGACTGATGACCATAAAATTAGTTTGGACAATACACTTGTCCCATCCTCCTTTAATCTAAAAAAACATAGATGGTAGTCCACCACAAATTCTCAGATATGAACACTTATCGGTGTAATAAATCCCTCACATACAGTAATACACTAAGACACTAAGGACACAATGGTGAACCATTAAATTAGTGGCGATAGTAAATGTCAAACTGCATTGACTACTATTAATTTTATTTTCCACACACAAATTTTTGCAATGTTCTATAAAGTTTTGCAAAAATTTCATATTAAACTTAATATTTGGAAAATTAAAATAAAATTTTAAAATAATATATTCTGATTTTTTGATTGGCTAAAACCATTTCTGAGGGGACATAAATCGCTGCAGGAGTGGTTTTATTTATCAAAATTTTAAAATAATTAAAATAATTGTTTAAACCAAAATTATTTAAAACTGACACATGTCATTACTGGTACCATGCTTGGTAAGCTCTACGTCACTAAAGTCTCAAAGTGAAAACCTGTCTTGAGCTGACAATGTATTGCGGTCGAATTGTCCCATGAATTATATCGGGGATCCAAAACCAGACTTGTTGGGGAATGATTCGATGGAATTAGTAGAGCTCCAAAACATGCAGAGATTCAACCGAGGATTAAAATATGCAACTACAATCTCTTGGATCCTCTATGAGTTGTATCCATTAATCTTCATTAAATCCAACTCCTCCTTCTGTTCCTCCTCTTGGTTCTTAAAGGAAATCCATGGCTACAACAACGCCTTCCAGCATCAAATTTATTCAATTTTCTGAAGGTGGACGATGGATCCACACGTCAAAATAATATTACAAACTTTGATATTCTATCTTTTGTATAAATCATGTGGATCTTTGGAGGAAGCACAGCGAAAACAAAGATTTTAAAGGTTTTGTTTGAAGCTGTGCACGCAATCTTCCTGCGAGGAGACATCTTCACAAATAAAGGCTCGTTAGAATCTATCTCCATACTAATTTGAAAACTTGAGGCATGCACCAATCTTAATTTGAGGGATGTTATCTCCATACAAATTATTTTGGTGAGTATGGAACAATTACCAGGCTGTAGTTGTGAGGGATGCAGAGGGAAAATCAAAGAGCTTTGGATTTGTCAGATTGCAGATGATGCAACAAATTGCGTTGAGAGTTGAGTTTAAATGGCAAAAAAATTGATGGCAAGGAATGGTATGTTGGAAAAGCACATAGCAAGTCTGAATCTAGCGGGCAATGTGGAACAAATCTTATATAAAATTGGATTATAGCATTGATGAGAAATGTTCTCTAGTTATGGCACGATCACTTCATGCAAGGTAATGAGGGATTCTAATGGACACAATAAAGGTTCAGGATTTGTTTAATTCGCATCCCCTGATGAAGCATCTCGAGATCTGGAAAAAATGAATGGGTGAATGATTTTTAGCAAGCCTCTGCATGTTGCGTTGGCTCACTGCAAACAAGAGAGAAGGGTATTGTTACAGGCTTACTTCTCCCACTTACCAAATGTTGTTGGCATGGCACCCCCTGCAAGAATTTGTGATGATTAAATTTTTAGTGTTTTTTTTATATACATTATAAATGATTATGATTTATTTTAGTATATTTTTAGTTTTGTATGGTTAGATTGAGATATATTAGATTGATAAATGTTATTGATGGGCACTTATTTTCATTATTTTATAAATGGGTGACTATTAAAACTATATGAATGCAAATAATTCGGTGCCAACGACAAAGAAATGACACAACAAGCACCCTATGACTGAACTTGAGAGCATAATGGATAAAATCCGCCATGCACGAGTCGAGGAAAAATATTGGAACAATCATTGGCACTTATTCAAGAAATGGGTAATAACCGGAGGAAAGTGGTGAGAGAAAACATCAATGCTTGACAAATATGTTGGAAATATCATAATTAATGAGCTGATAGTGTATCTAATATGCGTCGTCTCTGTCAGACTCCCAATCGGTCATTTTTTCAGTCTGCAATGTCAGACAGTCAGTCGGTTTGCAGCCAATTCGGCTCACAACAAGTTAGTATTTAAGAAGTCGCATTTGTATTTCACAGGCTCATAACTTCTTAGGTAGGATTTTATTTCTATGTTTAATGCAACCCTGTAGCTTCCAAGCGAAGCCATCTTGAGTCGGTGATTTGAAACTCTATAAATGTAAATCATTCACAGAGATAGCATAAGAGATGAAGAGATAAGAGAGTGAGAGGAGTGAAGAAGAGAATAGGTGAAAGACCCGTGAAGTGTATGAAGAGCCCAAGCTCTCTGAATGTAAAATATTGAAGTAAAATCTCATCTCTCTATATTGCGGCAAAGTTACTCTATTTCACATCGGTAATATATAAATCTATAGTTTTATGAACTTATTCTCAAGAATGTTTGTTTATACATATCCCGCATCTATTTCATATTGACCTGTGTAAATGTTGTTTACATTTACGGTTTCTAAATCAAATCAAGAATCTCAAGTATTTCACGGTGGTAAATGTCCTAGTTTAACGCGCAGTAACTTCTACATATATTTCGGTTCTTATGTTTTAGCATGAAATATCTTTATACAAAGTTTGTTTAAAGATTGGGTTGTGCACAGTTAGATAGGTATACAAAGTTAACCGCGCAGTTAATCTTTGTAAAAGTTAAAAGAGTGTGCAAAAGTAATTTGTATGAAGTGCGCACTCCATACATAGTCAAGTTAATGCAAAGTAAAGTATTGGGCGAAGTTGAGATTTGTGCATTTGCACAAAGTTCAACTGCGTAGTAGAAAGTTGAATCGCGCAGTTAATCTACGTGCGGTAAATAGGTAAAGGTGAATTGCGCAACTCATCTCCACGCAATTAATTTGTGAAGTAAAGTGGAAGAAAAATTAAAGAAAAGTATTTTCTAGGTCTAGCACATGTCCTTAGCAAAAGAAAAGAAATATTCATGTATTGCGCAGTAAATTTTCAATTGACTGCACATGCCCTTTTCCCTTGATCTGGTATCAGAGCGAGGTTTTCGGAAAGTAGAATTGTATTTACGTAAGGGAAAAGTGATTAAGAATGGATTCCACTTTGGGTAATTTGCAAACCCCAATATTTTCTAGTAAAAATTATGAATATTGGTCTCTAACTATGAAGGCTTTGTTTAGAGGTAAATATGTATGGGAAATAGTCGAGCATGGTTATGCAGAACCAACAGATCTAGCAGCATATAACAATCTCACACAAGCAGAGAAGGATGTTCTGAAGGAACATAGAAAGAAAGATGGAAAGGCGTTGTTCCACATACATCAAGCAACACATGAATCCATACTCCCAAGAGTAGCCGTAGCGCAGTCGGCCAAGGAAGCGTGGGACACACTGGAATCTGCTTATCAAGGCTTAAACAAGGTAAAGACTGCCAAACTTCAGATTCTTAGAAGAGATTTCAAATCTCTGTCAATGAAAAACACAGAGTCAGTAGACTCATTTTATACTCATGTTATTGGTCTGGTTAATGAAATAAAGTCTCATGGAGAAACTCTAACTGACCAAAGAGTTGTTGAGAAAATTCTTAGAGTTCTTCCAAAGAAATTTGAGTCTTTGGTTGTGACCCTGGAGGAAAACAAAGATCTATCCACATTTACTATTGATGAGTTGAAAGCCTCATTACTCAATCATGAACATAGAATCAGCAGTTCAGATACATCGTTGGAAGGTGCATTCACAGAACAGTCATCCATAAGCCATGGAAGAGGCAGAGGAAGATCAAACTCTAGAGGTAGAGGACAAAGTTCTTTTAGAGGAGGTCACAGCAGTAGCCCTGCGCATGTCACTGGTAGAGGTCAGAGTCAGACCCCCAATCAGCCAAGTGGACAAATGTATGATAAATAAAAAATTCAATGTCATTACTGTAAGAAATATGGACACTTCGCATATGAATGCAGGAAGAAGCAGTATGACCAAGGAAAGCAAGGTGAAGCACAATCAAGTAGCAACAGCGCTCCAAACATCTCATTGTTTTTAGCATGCGCATCTCCACTGGAATGCAATGTTGTTCAAGAAAGTCCAAATGACATATGGTATTTAGACTCAGGCTGTAGCAATCACATGACTGGTAATTTAAATCTATTTTCTAGTCTAGATAAATCAGTTCAAACTAATGTAACACTTGGAAACAACATTCAAGTTACTATTTTGGGTAAGGGTACTGTTGATATTCTAACCAAACAGGGAGAGCATAAATGTATGCCTGATGTGTATTATGTTCAAGGTTTGAATCATAACCTGATGAGCATTGGTCAACTATTGGAAAAAGGTTACAGAGTTCACATGGTAGGGAAGCGTTGTCTGATCAAGGATAGACATCCAAGCAATCAGTTGATAGCAGAGGTGCAGATGACAAGCAATCGCTTGTTTCCTTTAAGGATAAGACCAATCATAAGAGGAAAAAGAACTCAAGTTGTTCACATAAGTCATAATGAAAATTCTGGATCTGCATTCAAAGCAGAAAGCAAAGAAGCAGAAATTCATTGCGCAAATGAAGAAAAAGACAGTGCAATGCAAGCTGCGTTTCAAACAGAAATGAAGGATGAATCTTGGTTATGGCATTTCATATTTGGACATCTAAATTTTGGTGGGTTGAAGCTACTACACACGAAGGACATGGTGAAAGGATTTCCATTGATTGAAAAGCTAGAGAGAATTTGTGAAGGGTGTATTTTTGGCAAACAACACAGAGAGACTTTTCCAGTCGGAAAGTCATACAGAGCTCGCGCACCACTGGAAATTGTGCACTCTGATATTTGTGGATTGATGCAAACACCGTCCATGGGAGGATGCACTTATCTTCTCACATTTATAGATGATTTCACAAGAAAAACATGGTTTTATTTTCTAAAGCATAAATCTGATGCATTTAGTTGTTTTCAGTAGTTCAAGGCACTCGTGGAGAAGTAGAGTGGTTATAGCATGAAGATATTGAGAACGGATAGAGGTGGTGAGTATGTTTCAAATGATTTCTTTAATTTTTGAAAAAATCATGGCATGGCATACAGAAGCAATTCACTACGCGGTATACACCACAGCAGAATGGTATCGCAGAAAGGAAAAACAGAACCATTATGGAGATGGCGCGTAGTATGTTGGCAGCCGCGGATTTGTCAAATGAATACTGGGCTGAAGCAATGGAAACTGCAGTATACATCATGAATCGATGTCCGACGAAGAGTGTGAAGAACAAAGTTCCGCGGGAAGCATGGATAGGTATGAAAACATAGTGTTTAACATTTAAAAGTTTTTGGTTGTGTAGCACACACACATGTTCCAGATGAGCTGAGAAGAAAATTAGACAATAAAGGACAGAAATGCATTTTTATTGGTTATTCTGAAGACACAAAAGCATACAATTTGTATGATCCCGTTGCAAGAAAAGTTATTATCAGTCGCGATGTTCAGTTTGTGGAAAATGAAGCATGGGATGGAACTGTAGAGAAGAATGTGAAAATTGTGTCACATGTTGAACATGATGACAGCGCAGAAGATGTGGTTGAGACACCGTAGGTAAATCAGAACTGCGCAGCTCCATCTACTCCAAGGATTGCACAACACGCTCCAACACAAGCAACTCCAACACAAGGTGCAGCTCAAGCTACTTTGACATGCACACCAAGTGCGCAACAAACTCCATCAAGCAATGTGCGCAGCTCGCGCAATTCAACACTAGCAACTACATCAAAGACAAGGAGCCTGCGCAAAATATATGATGCTAGTTCACCTAATTCATTTTCATGTTTTGCATTATTTTCTCAAGTTAATGATCCTTTGACATTTGAAGAAGGAGTTGAAGATAAAGTTTGGGCACAAGATATGGATGAAGAAATAGAATGCATTGAGAAGAATCAAACATGGGAATTAGTTGATGTTCCTGAAGACAAGGATGTGATAAGCGTGAAATGGATTTATAAGATTAAGTAAGATGCTGATGGAAATGTGCAGAAGCACAAGGCAAGATTGGTAGCAAGAGGATTCACACAACAGCCTGGTATAGACTTCAATGAAACGTTTGCACCTGTAGAGCGAATGGACACTATCATAATAGTTTTGGCCATCGCAGCACAAAAGACATGGCTTGTTTATCAAATGGATGTTAAGTCCGCATTCCTAAATGGTTATTTGGAGGAAGAATTATACGTTGAGCAACCACAAGGCCATGAAGTTCCAGGACAAGGACACCGAGAATATAGATTGAAAAAGACACTGTATGGGTTGAAGCAAGCTCCTAGAGCTTAGTACAGTCACATTGACTCATATCTCATTCAGAATGGATTTCACAGAAGTGAATGTGAGCCAACGTTGTACACAAAGATCAACAAGGAAGGTAACAAGCTAATTGTCTGCCTGTATGTAGATGATTTAATATTTATTGGTGATTTTGGCATAGAAGAATTCAGAACAGTCATGGAAAGTGAATTTGAAATGACTAATTTGGGGCTTATGAAGTATTTTTCTGGGCATTGAAGTCCAACAGTCTGAAAATGGTATATTTATATCTCAGTCGAAATATGCAAGTGATGTCTTGAACAAATTTAAGATGTTAAATTGCAAGACAGCTCCAACACCAATGATAACAGGTTTGAAATTGAGCAAGGATGATGATGGATCCAATGTAGATCCTACACTGTTTAAGAGGCTCGTTGGCAGCCTTATGTATCTTACTACAACAAGGCTAGATATCATGTATGGAGTTAGTTTAATATCAAGATTCGTGGAGTCACCAAAATAATCGCATTGGCAAGCAGGTAAAAGAATTATGAGGTATGTAAGTAGAACAAAAGACTTTGGTATTTTGTATTCAACCTCAGAAAATTTCAAACTCATTGGATACACTGAAAGCGGTAATGGAGGCAACATGGATGACAGAAAAAGCACATATGGGAATATATTTCATCTAGGAACAGGTGTTGTATCATGGGCTTCAAAGAAACAGCCCATAGTAACTCTTTCTTTAGCAGAAGCAGAGTATGTTGCAGCTACAAGTGCTGCATGTCAAGCAGTTTGGATGCGCAGAATGTTAAGTGATCTATCACAGAACCAGCAAGAACCCACGATCATTTACTGCGACAACAATTCAGCAATCGCACTGTCAAAGAATCATGTGTTTCACAAGAGAACGAAGCACATTGACACAAGGTATCACTTCATCAGAGAATTGATAAACAACAAAGAAATCTGTTTAGAATTTTGCAGGTCTGAAGATCAAGTAGCAGACATATTTACAAAACCATTGGCAAGAGACCCATTCCAATTTTTGCGAAGTTGTTTAGGAGTGACAATTTCTGCACCGTGAACTATGTCATGAATAGAGCATGTTCCAGCTCTGAAATATTTTGTAATATTTTACTTTTGTTTAATGATCCCCATCCGCTCATAATTAAGGGGGAGTGTTGGAAATATCATAATTAATGAGCTGATAGCGTATATGATATGCGTCGGCTCTGTCAGACTCCCAGTCGGTCATTTTGTCAGTCTGCAATGTTAGACAGTCAATCGGTTTGCAGCCAATCCGACTCACGACAAGTTAGTATTTAAGAAGCCGCGTTTGTATTTCGCACGCTCATAACTTCTTAGGTAAGATTTTATTTCTATGTTTAATGCAACCCTGTAACTTCCAAGCGAAGCCATCTTTAGTCGGTGAAATGAAACTCTATAAATGTAAATCATTCACAGAGATAGCATAAGAGATGAAGAGATAAGAGAGTGAGAGGAGTGAAGAAGAGAAGAGGTGAAAGACTCGTGAAGTGTATGAAGAGCCTAATCTCTCTGAATGTAAAAGATTGAAGTAAAATCTCATCTCTTTGTATTGCGGCAAAGTTACTATGTTTCACATGCGTAATATATAAATCTATAGTTTTATGAACTTATTCTCAAGAATGTTTTTTTATGCATGTCCCGCATCTATTTCATATTGACTTGTGTAAATGTTGTTTACATACAAAGTTAACAATGCAGTTAATCTTTGTAAAAGTTAAAAGAGTGTGCAAAAGTAATTTGTATGAAGTGTGCACTCCATACATAGTCAAGTTCATGCAAAATAAAGTATTGGGCGAAGTTAAGATTTGTGCATTTGCACAAAGTTCAACTGCAAAGTAGAAAGTTGAATCACCCAATTAATCTTTGTAAAAGTTAAAAGAGTGTGCAAAAGTAATTTGTATGAATTGTGCACTCCATACATAGTCAAGTTCATGCAAAATAAAGTATTGGGCGAAGTTAAGATTTGTGCATTTGCGCAAAGTCCAACTGCAAAGTAGAAAGTTGAATCGCCTGCGCGGTAAAGGTAAATTGCACAACTCATCTCCACGCAATTAATTTGTGAAGTAAAGTGGAAGAAAAATTAAAGCAAAGTATTTGCTAGGTCTAGCACATGTCCTTAGCAAAAGAAAAGAAATATTCATGTATTACGCAGTAAATTTTTAATTGACTGCGCGTGCCCTTTTCCCTTGAAAATAAAGAATTCAGAGCTATTTAAGAACACTGCAAGTCGATTGGTTTGATGGATTGAAGGAAGAGGCTGCCAAGTTCTTAGCAAGTCGATATATATGTAATAATGCAAAGAAAGACTGTGAATCCGTGAGGTCAAAAAGCTGTGGATTTGACTGGGTGGAAGTGGACTCAAATGCTGGGTGGAAGTGGACTCAAGCAAGTAGTCCCTTGAGGATATCTGACCCATGCCTTCCCTTGTGATACCATTGCATGTCATGAAAGGGAAATAACCTTTGCTCGTGGATGTGTTTCATCATTTAATGGATGCTTGTTGTGAATGGGAAGCTTCAAGGAGAGGTTCGGTCCTTAACCTTTCCCCTTTGTTGTGTATATATATATAGTATTACTGTGTTGCATTTTTGTGATGCTTATAAATTAATACATAATATACTGTTGGGTATTGATGAAGAAGTGGGCTCCATTAAGAGGGCCAACACCAACTCAAGCTCTTTATATATACGATGTACGCAATCAAAGGAGGAGGAGCAACCTCTATCATGAGAGTTGTCTCCATCTATTTAGTATCTTAATATATCTTTATTGTTTGCAGTCGAGGGAGGAGGAGCGACCTGCATCATGAGAGCCTACTCCACCTATTGATGTTTAATATATACATATATTGTATGCGGTAGAGTGGAGAAGGAGAGAGGGTGGCCTCGTCAAAGGACTGTCTCTTCTCCAAAGTTGATATATATAATTTGTTGTCTCTAAGTACGTACATAAAGGGACGGCCTCTTAGAGGACTAATCCTATTCTTTACAGTCAATACATGAATATTCTCGTGTTGATGAAATGTTGCTTTCTATTGATCAATTATAGTAATTTAATACATATTTTGATTGTGTTGACCTGATTGATTGATCAATTGGATGATACATTCCAGATATATTTTAACAATTTATTTGTTTCAATATATATTTTTTGTGTTAATTTTACATTATTCATTGTAAGAGATATTTTAAAATATTAATAAATTATAGTAATATAATTTTAATAGTTATTTTAAAACTAATACTAAATATTAATGAAGAGCTTTTCCTTAATTATATGTTTCAAATTATTTTCCTTAATTATATGTTTCAAATTATAATAACCATTGTATTATTTTGTATAATTTCAAGTTGATATTAAAACTAAAACCATACTTAATAGTTGGATTAATGTTGATTTATGAAAAATTTTAAATTTTTATTTAATAAAATTTTAATATTTTGTATTATTTGTTTGATTTCAATAAGATATTAAAGCGAAAAAGTATTTATTAATTGAATTAATATTTATTCATAAAAAAAATTGAATTCTTATTTAAAGACATTTTAATAATTGTTTTCCTCACTTGTTAACTTATATATTCACTTTTAATATATCACTCAAATAAATAAGCATGAGCTGAAATTTTATTTTTTCTCACCTGAGTGCAATACCCGAGTCACCTAATCCTAAGCTCTAAAGTCTCTAGTTTAAGTCTCATATTTACTTTTTACTTTGTATTATTCTTTTTTGTTTATGTCAAACATAATATTTATTACTTTTTACTTTGTATTATTATTTTTTGTTTACTTTGTATTATTTTGTTACTCGAGAAACACTCTAAAGTCTCATATTTACTTTTTACTTTGCATTAAAATTAAAAAGTAAAGTCTCTAGTTTAAGTCTCATATTTACTTTTTATTTTGTATTATTCTTTTTTGTTTATGACCAACATAATATTTACCACCTAATCCTAAGCTCTAAAGTTTCTAGTTTAAGTCTCATATTTACTTTTTACTTTGTGTTATTTTTTTGTTTATGGCCGACATAATATTTATTACTTTTTACTTTGTATTATTTTGTTACTCGACAAACACTCAACTAACAAGATCTCCCCCATACTGGACTGTAAAGCACCTCTCGACACAATAAAATAATTTTACAACTAATTTTGTTTTTGTTTTATAGCCTTATATTGTCATTTCATGCAAAGTCTTCAAAACTAATATGTAAGGATGGGTAAAAAACAAAAACCATGTATCTATTTTCGAAGCTCGACGATTTGACAAGTTGTTGGTGCAGTTCTTGCAAGCTGTGTTTTCAATTCCAGTCAAATTGTGGGAAAATAGGCATAATGATTGAAAAGACAAGTGAGGAAAAGAAGTAGCGCGCATGGGCGGAGCTTAACCTGCTTTTAGCTTGGGAAGTTTCGCAGCAGGGCAAGTCTCTCTGTTTCGTAATGTTCACGGTGGAACGTGATTCTCCATTTTGAAGAAAAATTTAAAGTAACTATCAGTCAGTTTGACTAGCAAATAAAGAACGACTAATAATAGATGACTTTATTCATACGACTAATAGTTGTGCTCTACTAATATTCACTCACCGCAAATTAAACCTTATCCATATTGATTCAACGGAGACATAAACAACTTCACCTACACTTAAATACTTAACTTATATAATTTTTTCCCAATAAAAATTCATATTCATTGATCATAAAAAACAAAGAATACATACATGATAAGATTTTTTACATTCCACAAGTGATGCTGCACGATAAGAGAATCTATATTAATATCATGCCGCCACTAATGGTAAGGTGTAGTGAGTCAATGGATGCTGGACCAATATGCTATGGCTGTGGCCCATGGGTCCCACGTTGATTGGACACCAATTTACTTATTCAATGAATACAAAATAGATACTTTTGTAGGTCTCCAATTTAAAAGTAGTCCTTTTCAGACCTTAAATCATTTACTTTTTGTTCGAAAACCAAAAGTCATTTTTGTAGGCGTCCAAACTATGATTCCACCAATTGTGAAACCCTACTTTTCTTCAACCTATGATTCCATTCGTTGCTGAAATCCTTTAAATAAACAAACCTTAAATAATTTTGTGGAAAACCAAATATCATTTTGCAGGCGTCCAAACTATGATTCCACCAATTGTGGAAACCCTACTTTGTTCAACCTATGATTCCACTCGTTGCGGAAATAAGGATGCATGCGGTACATTCTCTCTATGACAACTATGTGGAAAACTACATCATAGAAGTCAATGTATAAAAATAAAACATTCAATTACAATCACTATCAAATATTATGTGAAGTAATAATTATAATTATGGTTAAACTTTTACACTTAATATAATTTGAATGTTTGAGATGTGTTTTTGGAGAGAACAATGGATCAAATCTCTTTCATATATATATAATAATGTCTGAACTAATATTTATAATTATGCTTAAACATTTAATATAATTTGAATGTTTGATATGTTTTTTAATATAATTTAAATGTTTGATATATATATATAATAATATGTGAATTAATATTTATAACCATGTTTAAACATTTAATATAATTTGAATGTTTTATATGTGTTTTATTATAATTTGAATGTTTGATATGTGTTTTGGGGAGAACATTATGTTAGAATTATAAATGTTAATTATTAAAATTTATTTATTTATTTATATATTTTTAAATTAAGTTTTGAACAAATAATTTAATTATTAAAATTAAATATTATGTTTAAGATACAAATTTATTATTAAAATTATAATTTTTACTTAAATAAGAAAAAATAGACAAGAAAATTTCTTCAACTATTTCGAACCTTTCGGCTCATTGTCACCGCCTTAAAAGAAACGTCCATAACAGTCTCCAGTTGGCCTCCTCTCATCCAAGTTCGTTTCCCCTTCATTTCATTCTTTGCAATAACCTTATCTTATGTCATTAGCTAGCTTAGGCAATTGAGCTTCCAACATGGTCAAAAGGTCAAAATTTCCTAAACCCTTTTTAAACCAAAAAAACATCAAGATCTTTTTCAACCATATGTCAATATTTTAGGATTTGTTTAAAGAAATTGGATGGAACATAAGAACGATTCACAAGGTGCACACGCCCAAAGGATGGACACCCCAATTTTGCATAATACAAATTCAAAAAGAGTTTGTTCTTTTTCGTTTCACCTTAGATCTTTTGTGTTTTTTTTTTCAAGTCTTTGTTATTGTGAATTATTTCACATTTACCTTCATCATTATATAAAGTTTAAAATAATTGAAATTTGTATTTATAACAATAACTTTTTTTAAATAATAATAATAATAATATCAATATCAATATCTAAAACCAATTTTTTATATATCGTTAGATTAAAAATAAGATTTTTTTTTATATTATTATTATTTGTCTTAATGTTGGAGTTAAAACAAATATGATTAAAAAACATTAAACGTTAAGGATACAAAATTGTTTGATTTTATAAAATATATTATTTTTTTATTAATTATTTGAAATTGATGTAACAAAAACTCCATATACTTATAGGTTATTTTAATATTTTTCATGTTTTAAAATTGCTTTAACTACCTTAGAAACCCCACGGATACAGAGGAATTATGTATTTGAAATTTTGATTTATGGAATTGTTTCAGACATAAAAAAAAAATTATCAAATTTACATGGAATACAATAACTATCGAGGAGTCAAATGAGCTTGATTTTTTATTAGTTTAGTGATAATATTTCAATTTTTTAAAATTCATATTTGGGTTGTTGAATTTTATTATTTTTTTATCATAATTATTTATTTGTTTGAAATACGATTTGTTCATATCATCTCATGGTATGTTTTTAAAGAGAAATATTTAAGATCTTATGAATCAGGGAGAACACTTTGATAAATATTTAACATTCTATGATGATGCATAATTCTCCCTTTATGAACATATAAATGAGAGTGTTCTATTTTGATGATGTGTTTATCTTCTAGTGTTGTAAGTAAGTACTGTAGGTATAAGTTCTCTTGCAATAATGTGCAAAGATCTAGTTGTTTTATCTGAATCATTTGTCTCTTGAATATCCAATGGAAAGATCCCAAGCAGAGATAATAGCTGATCCTCATCTAAATTAATAAAAAAGAAGCAAGACTTCATATAATTGATCTGCATTCCAGCTGCACAACAAAATGTATCCAATATAAATTTATAATGAAGCCATTCCTGTTCATTCCCCATTCTAGTTAACAATACATCACCACCAACAATAGAACTTGTTCAACGTAATCCTTTCCGGTTATCAGTTGTGGAAATGATGAAATGCCCTTTATATGATTTCAAAACTTCTTTTCTAAAACCTTCAAATCAAGTCCCTTTGTTAAAACCTTCCAATCAAATCCCTTTATGTACTTTCAAACTTTGTGGAAAACCTTAGTTTGGCTCCTTGGGAAGTGTTTTTCTCGAAACCAAATTATAAAATTCAATCTGTTAAAGTTAACCAAAGAAGTATTTGAGTAAACCAAATATTATTTAAAATATTAAGTTATGCAATATCATATGCATTAAAAAAAATTGGTTTGATTGAGTGTTGATCATGTAGTTGGGAGGAATGTTATTATACTCCCCACCCAAATGAAAAAGAAATGCTAAAATTTTACATTGGTTATTAGTCATTTCCTTTAAAAAAAATATATCATGCTTTTTAATTTTTTATGATATTATTATAAAATTTTATAATACCGGCTTAGATATTTTTTTTAGTGTATCATTATCAAAACTCAAGTAGGAAAATCTTTGCTAAAATTGTCATTTCAAATTATGAAAATGTTATTTTTAAAGTAAAAATAGACCAATATTATCATTATCAAAACTCAATAGAGAATCTTTTGCTAAAATTGTGATTTTAAATTATGACATTATTATTTTTAAAGTAAAAATGGAAATATTTCTCATCAAATTTCATATCAAAAATATCAATTTCCCTTCCATTATTTTGAGTATCCATAAAAGACCATAACATGATTATGGCCTTAGCAAGGAGCCAAGTAGGAATGAAATGTAGAAATCACAGAAGAGTTCTGGCTCGTGGCCAAGGTTTCCCTAGTCGCTACCCTGCAAGAACGAACATAAATCCATCATTTCTAGGCCAGATCTGTAGGTATATGCACCAAGATATAGAGGTTTTTCCAATTCTAGGGATCGATCTTCCTGTGTCCCTACTTAGAACCAAAGGATACTCCATTTTGTCCATGCTAGGGCTTTATTGCTTGACTTGACTGTAAGAGAGCTGCTCAAGTTTGTTGCAGGTTTACTCGCTAGACTAGCAGTGGAAACTTGTGGTGGAGTTTCTTCCCTACTGTTAACTCATAAAGAAGATATTTAATAAATCAAGAAGGCAGAGAAAACAAAAAATTGACGGAAAAGGCTTACATGCTTGTTCATTAATCAAAATGTACATATATAGTAATACATTGCTTAACTGTCCAACGGTATAACCGTTAGAGAGAACGAATTAGGATTAGTTTATTTTAACATCCCCCCTTAATCATAAGTTCGTTCTTGCCTGAAAAAGCACCACTACTTGACTATCAAGTGTGTCAAGCAAATTCAGAGAGTAATAGCTGAAAATCTCTCTGACATAAAAAACTAGCAGAACCTCAATTTTTTGCTAAATCAGTTGTTTTAGGATGACCACAAACCAACATGGCTCTGCCTCTGGATCTAGCTACTGCTCTGGATTTGGCTAGGAGGCTATGGCTCAAGGCTCTGACTATTGGCACAAGTTCTAGCTCTGGCTCAAGTTCTGGCTCGTTTGTTCCTTCTCAATTGATAGGGCTTTGACACTGAACTATCAATCAATATGCAAAATCAATCCAACATCATCCAGAATAATCTACAATCCATCAAACTTCAAAACTTGAAGTCTAACAATCATCATTGTGTTCCCCCCTGTCAGCTGAAAGAGGAGAAGTTTAATAAACCATATCAACAATAAACTTTGATCACATCACAGGCTCTCAAATTCCTTAATATTCCCACACAAGATACCATTGTTAGCTCATAAAGAAGATATTTAACAAATCAAGAAGGCAGAGAAAACAGAAAACTGACGGAAAAGTCTTACATGCTTGTTCATTAATCAAAATGTACATATATAGTAATACATTGCTTAATTGTCCAACGGTATAACCGTTAGAGATAACGAACTAGGATTAGTTTCTTTTAACACCTACGACCAATGGTAAAGGAGTAAAATTAAAAAATAGAGGCATCTAAGTCCCTTGTTAACAGTCTCAAACCGGCCACAAGAACCCAACCTCATCAATGAATATTTGAAATGCCTAAAGGATGTTCCTGATTAGCTAGAAGTTTCATCTTAGGAGACAAGAAGAAAATCTCTTTACTATTGGAGAGAGCTCTAATTGCGAAGTTCATGGTTCTTTGGCCTAGCCCCAGAGCTATTGAAATGTGGATAGAAAAATATTAGACACCCAAGATGCAAATTTAGGTTTCTTTTTTTCATGAGAAAGAGGATATTTTGTTTTCCTTTTTCTGAATAAGGAAGCATGAGATCTAATTATTCGATCTAGTCCTTACTTCTTGTGATCAAAGGGAATGTATTTAACACCACTACCTTAATATTTTAAACCACAAGAGGAGATAATTGCAACCGTTGTATGGGTTAGATTTCCTCACTTGCCCTTAATTTTTTGGGATGATGGTTCTCTCAAGGATATTGGGAACAAGCTAGGAAGATATATCAACATAGCATAACCAAAAGAAAATATGTTCTCATGTGCTAAAATATGTGTGGAAGTTGATTTGGAGAAGGAATTGCTAGAGAATTTGCAAATCAATTTGGAATGGTGGAGTCATTAACAATCTCTTGATTATGAGCAAATTCCCTTCAAATGCAATCAATGCCATATATAGACATTTTGCTAAAAACTTTCCTAAATCCCAATCACAACAACCTCCTCTTTCTAAAAAACATGTCGATTTTAAGCAAGTTCATCATAGGTTTCAAAGTTCACAATGTGAGTGATCACAATGCTAAAATATTTTCTAAAAAACATGTCGATTTTAAGCAAGTTCATCATAGGTTTCAAAGTTTATAGTGTGAGTGATCACAATGCTAAAATATTTTGTAAGAAGAATCCCCTAAAATGATCCACGATAGATTTGAAGTATCGAAAAATTTAGGACAAGTGGAGAAGGTAAACGAAGAGGAAAATCAATAAGAGATCAAATTTGAAAAATGAAATGGACATTCAAAGCCCCATGTGGAGCTAAAGAAAGGTGTTTTAGTGGAAGCTAAAGATTAAAAAGACGAGGACGGAAAGGAAAAATATGAGGAAGCAACAAATGACTTAAAGGAAGTGGTGAATGATTCAATGGAAGCCGTAAATGACTTAGAATAACAAAAGAAGTGCAACTCTCCCATGAAAATTTGGTATCTCTTTCTTTTGTTAAAGCTTTGAATAAAAACCATTACCCATCCCCTCCTTTCATACGAGGAAGGAAATCTAGTTGGGAAAAATGAGAAAAATAGTCCTACAAGAATTCCCCATATTCTCACAACTTCTTGAAGGGAGAGGAAGCTAGACCTACTAATCACGATATAATTTTGTATTTTCCAACTACTTCGCTAAACCACAACCTTTTCATATTAATACAAAGCTACTTGTTCTTATGAAAAAGAAACACACACATATATATAATTTGTGAAAAATTAAATTGTAAAATGATTCAATTTTAAGATCATGGAAAAAACTTGTGGCAATGAGCTTAAAGAAATGTTGTAGATGGGGATTTAGGTGGATCAAAAGGTGATGAACATGGAGTTTTAAGTTTTTTGAGTTTTTTCTAATAATGTAGTTCTTAATAATAATGAATAATTTGTTTCAAACATTTGATTTTGCATATGCTCAATGTTGAATGTTTCTTTGAGTTCTATATTTTGAAATATGTGTCTATAATAATCAAACATTTTTTTTTAATTTGAACCTATTGTCTCAATTGGTATGAAACATCCTATCATTAATTGTAACAATTATCAATAATTGTAACAATTATTTATTAATATTTTCATTATCGTGGACCTTTATGTTGTTCCATTTTATATGACAAAGGGTCCATCATTTGTATATAATAAAATGAGTTTTTCATTCTATTGCAATCTCCATCATTGTAAAATGGTAAGTTGTCGATTAAATATATAGATTGATTTACATTTACAGTGAATAGAGGTGTATTAAAACCAACATAGATACATCTTAACTTTGGCTCTATCAAGCGTCGAGAGGGATCAACTACTTTGAGGTGCAAGTCTTCATAGTTCATAAATACCATTGAGTGATATGTTTCCTTTACCTAATTGTACCTAGCAATTTTCCCAATTATTTATTAATTTGTAATTATTACAAAACTAATATCTAACTCATTGTTTTATAATTAACTTAAAAGTACATAATCTAATATATTTTATGTTATAATCATCCAAGCACCAGCTATTCTATTGGTTATCTTACAAATAGACAAAAGTTGCATTAATTAAGTAATTAATTATGAAGTAAAATAGTTATTTCGCCCATTGTTTACCCAATACTAATGTCTAACTCATTGTTCTATTCTCAACTTAAACATACATAATCCATTATAATTGTCTTTGGAATCACGTTGTAAATGCTAATACATAAATCCTACAAATAGGCAAAGAAATGTCAATGATTTCATGTTGTAAAGTATAGCACATAAATCCTACAAATAGGAAAAGTTTGCATTCATTAAGTAATTATGAAGTACAATACTTGCAATTTACCCAATTATTATTAATTTGCAATTATGACAATTATCATAAAAATTGCATTCATTCATTGATTATGAAATAAAATAGTTATTCTTAATTGGTATGCATGATTGTGTCAGTGAATATATGTCTCTCTTGTATATCAAGACTAACTAAGACATAAAGGTCTGCTAAAATATTTATTTAAAATGTGAGAATGCATAAATGAAAATTGAAATTAAAATTAGATGTATATTTATATAAACGTTTTTTACAATATAAACAATCTAACTAATTTAAAAAAACATAATATATAATTTTTTTGGAGCCAACATGAGCGTGGTAAATGTGATAATAAAAATGATAGACGTGGTAATAGAAATGATACTTTAAACTAAAATAACAACGCCATTCCATTCTATTCCATTCCATTCTTCACGGTGTGTAAGGATGTATACATACTAATGATTAATCATAAATAATAATAAGCGTTGGTGCCCACTCATATATAATACTTACATTAACTCAATAATATAATATGCATTAGTTATTAATAGTATAATACACATTGATGCATTTAAAATATTTAAAATGCACCGGGGGGAGCATTTATGTGTCGCTCTGTTTTAAGTGTGTTAAAAAATCTATGTTCTAGGAACTCCAATAACCCAAAGAAATTAGTTACATTGAACATTTACAAAAAAATTTGCGAAAACTTTTTTTTCGCAAACGTTTTTTTTTTTAAATTGTGGAGGTTTTAAGAAATGTATTTTTGATAATTTTGTAGAATCTTGTAACACTAAAATTTTATGCTAAAACTTCTATCAAGTGGTGTTAATTTTTTTGCAATGAATCTGGACCATGATACTTGATACTTTTAGGGTGAAGGAAGCTCTTATGGAGATCTTATCTCATGCAACTCAACTCATTAGTCTCATAATATAGTCAATATGCTCACTATGGAGTAGTACATGCCATCATGTAGCCATCAATCAACTGCAACGCTCTAGATTCCACTACCCTACATAACGTAAGGAATACATTCTCTTTCACTACTCAACAATCCCTCAGTTATCTTATTACCTTTCAATGCCCTTTAATGTATGCTAAAGAGTCCACACTCTTGTTTTCCTTCTACATATAACCTGAAGAAGAACACTTGGATCAAACTTTCCATGAGAATTAATAATAAGGTTGTAATTGTTTAACCATTTATGCCATTCCAACCATGGTTTTTCCTTCCAAGTAATCTCATCCTCTCATATTCTTAGCAAAATGTCCCCAACTTCCATAAACTCTTACTAGTCACACGTTCATGGACTTATCTTACCATTTGTAGGCATAAAACGGTAAGGTTTCCCACATGGTCCTTCATAAATAAGAAGAGGAAAATGCTTATAGCACGATAGTGGAATGTTGATTGTAGAATGGAAGAATGATGCATGTGTAATGGTGAATGAAGGATTTCTCGAAGAATTTGCACAATAATATACTTCCCTTATATGGAGAGTATGTGATTCCCAAGAAACAAGGGGAAAGTCAAAAGGACAACACAAGTCAATTATTGATGGGAAATATTTGTAAGGGAGTATGAGCTAAAAGGTGGTATCTCCGAAGGACAAGTGTCTAGGTCAAATCACTAATGCACCCCCTTTCCTCTTTCCCTCGTGCATTATCATGGTCCCTTGTTGCTTGCTCAATCATCCTTTTTAGTGGATATTTATTATTATATAGTTTCTTCTTATACATTCTTTTAGATAACAAAAACCCACCATGAAAACATAACAACCACACAATAATACTAGCTCATTTTTTAGACTTACTTGCATTAAATAATTGAGCATTAGCTAGGATATTTCACTAGAAATCTATACACACATATTTACATTATTTACACGCAGGATCATTTAACTCCCATCACATAAATTGTTCCATACACGCATTAGATGATTTAACATATATGTTTTAATAATTAAAACGAATCTATTACACATTTTTTCTACTAATACATTGTTTGCTTTAAGTTTCTCAATAGTGAAATTTTATCGCGAGAAAAGAAAACAAAAACTTCATAATTGACCCAAAGAAAACACATTAGAGTAAACATGTGGCTCTCCATTTTCCACATTAAAAACAAAAAATTATAAAATTAAAATTTTATCACTAGAAAAGAAAAGAAAAGCTTCATAATTAACCCAAAGAAAAAACATTATAGTAAGCATGCGGCTCCGGGTCTATCGGGAAGGTTTAGTGGTGAATGGGAATCCTATATCTTATTGTTATACTGTGCAGGTGTGAAATTAACGAACAAGGAAGATAATTTAGTGTGGGATTGGCATCGATCCAATGGGAATCTTTCTACAAAGACAACATATGATTTCATTGTATATGAAAATGTTTTTGTTCCTCTTAAATGGTATACTTCACATATTTGGAAATGGCGCATTCCGGTAAAGATTATCTACTTTCTTTGGCTTTGCCTAGAGAATAGAGTGCTAACTTGGGATAATTTGCTTAAAAGAGGAATGATTGGGCCTGGAATTTTTGCTCTTTGTAAAGCTGTAAATGAAACTGTAGATCATCTCTTCGTTAACTACCCTTACAGTACACAGGTTTGGGATTTTTGCACTCTTACTTTAAATCTTAGTCATTCTTGGGAAAAGATTAATTTGCATGAGAGTTATCAGAGCTCGCTAAAAAATTGTCCTACATACAAGGAGCTTCCAATGTTGATAATATGGGAGATCTGGAAGTCTAGAAATAGGCTGATTTTTTATGGAAAATCTTTGCATTTTTCTCAGGTTTGCAGAAAGGCTACCAATCTTTTTTTTGAATATTGTAAACCTTCTTATACTTTTAAAAATCGTCTTATCAAAAGACCTTTTTTGGAAGAAAATCTATCGATGGGATTTTTCGATGGTGCTTATAAAAATGGATTTGGAGGGGCTAGCATTTTTATACAAATAAAAAAGGGTTATCATTGTAGGCTAAAAATTGTTGCTGGTCCTGGATCGAATAACAAAGCAGAATTGGTGGCATGTTGGGGGATTTTATGGTATGCAAGAAGAAGTGGAATTCAAATCCTTCAGGTTGCAGGTGACTCCAAGATTATTATCGATTGGGAAAATGGGGTATATGATTTGTCTTCTTTGCATCTATCTTCTTCGAAAAACAGGATCCTGGATATTAGGCAAGATTTTGCTCCTCTATCTTTTACCCATATTTATCGAGAATTAAATGAGTATGCAGAAACGCTTTCTAAAGAAGCAACTGGTGAATTTGAAGGGAAGATTCATTATGAAGAAGTGGTAGATGATTCTACTATTGATATGGGTAGTTTCCAAATTCTTCAGTTATAGGTATTTAAAGCTTTATAGATCTATCTGAGTTTGTTGTATAAGTTTGAAGTATGTATTTTAAAATTCAGACTTTTTGGTTAGAGGTTTGATGCTTTTTTTTATAAGCTATGTTTCTCCTACATATTGGGAAGATACAAATTTTTGCTCAGACTTTATTATCTTTGCATAATTTTTTTATAGGATTAGCAGAGTTGAAAAGAGATGTTATTATTCTATATCTCTCACATGGTTACAAGAATTTGTATGATGTAAATTTGATTCAAGATGAATATCAAATTACTTTTTTGTTGATTGGAAAAAGCATGCGGCTCTCCATTTTCCACATCAAAAGCAAAAAATTACAAAATTCACAAGGATATACCTTACCTTGACTAACTGTATCCATATTGATATTGACTTTATGTGTGGCACGAATATTAATAACTTAATTGTAATGTTTACCAAGTCTAACATAGTGATTCAAAATGGATGGTTGACTCATAAGATAGAGGTATAACTCACTTTCCCGTCCCCGTCCTTTTCGCTTATATTGGATACCATTTACAAGGCTTATGGTTGGGTTATATTGTGGAAGATGAAATTATTGGATATATGTATCCCATTTGAGGCGATGCTCTTCATGAAGCTTAGATTGTGAATTGATAAATATTAATAGATGGTGATATGTGTGGGACACAATTACTTTACCCAACAAATAATGATGCCAATGTTTAAATTCTGAACCAATACATATAGTTCTTTGTCATATATGATGTACTACAGTTTGGGTGTTGGTAGTGCTTCCAAATGATACACTACAAGATGGCCTCCTTATTTGAGGGTGTCCTCAACAAGGAAAATTTTAGGGGCGAAATTTATCCCATGGGATAATTTTCAATATAATCAAGAAGACAGAGAAAATAGTTGTGCTCTACTAATATTCACTCACCGCAAATTAAACCTTATCCATATTGATTCAACGGAGACATAAACAACTTCACCTACACTTATATACTTAACCTTATCTAATTATATTGAATTATTTTTTCCCAAGAAAATCATTGATTATAAAAAATAATTTCATTGATTATAAAAAAAAATTATTTTTTCCGAAGAAAAATTCATATTCATTGATTATAAAAAACAAAGAATACACGCACATAAGATTTTTTACATTCCACAAATGATGCTGCACGATAAGAGAATCTATATTAATATCATGCCGCCACTAATGGTAAGGTGTAGTGAGTCAATGGATGCTGGACCAATATGCTATGGCTGTGGCCCACGGGTCCCATGTTGATTGGACACCAATTTACTTATTCAATGAATACAAAATAGATACTTTTGTAGGTCTCCAATTTAAAAGTAATCCTTTTCAGACCTTAAATCATTTACTTTTTGTTCGGAAACCAAAAGTCATTTTTGTAGGCGTCCAAACTATGATTCCACCAATTGTGAAACCCTACTTTTATTCAACCTATGATTCCATTCGTTGCTGAAATCCTTTAAATAAAGGAACCTTAAATCATTTTGTGGAAAACCAAATATCATTTTGCAGGCGTCCAAACTATGATTCCACCAATTGTGGAAACCCTACTTTGTTCAACCTATGATTCCACTCGTTGCGGAAATAAGGATGCATGCGGTACATTCTCTCTATGACAACTATGTGGAAAACTACATCATAGAAGTCAATCATAGAAGTCAATGTATAAAAATAAAACATTCAATTACAATCAATATCAAATATTATGTGAAGTAATAATTATAATTATGGTTAAACTTTTACATTTAATATAATTTGAATGTTTGAGAGGTGTTTTTGGAGAGAGCAATAGATAAAATCTCTTTCATATATATATATAACAATATGTGAACTAATATTTATAATCATTAATATTTATAATCATGCTTAAACATTTAATATAATTTGAATGTTTGATATGTGTTTTAATATAATTTAAATGTTTGATATATATATATAATAATATGTGAACTAATATTTATAATCATGTTTAAACATTTAATATAATTTGAATGTTTGATATGTGTTTTAATATAATTTGAATGTTTGATATGTGTTTTGGGGAGAACATTATGTTAGAATTATAAATGTTAATTATTAAAATTTATTTATTTATTTATATATTTTTAAACTAAGTTTTGAACCAATAATTTAATTATTAAAATTAAATATTATGTTTAAAATACAAATTTATTATTAAAATTATAATTTTCACTTAAATAAGAAAAAATAGACAATAAGCCCCAAGAGTTAGCTCGATCGGTTGTGTTCTCGGAAGTTAGGCCTCCCAGCATGCGAGGTCACGGGATCCATCCTCATAGACTCTCTTGGGGTTAGGCACGCAGCGGCCGCAGGGCGGAAACCCCTTCGGGGCGGGTCCGTCGGAAATTATTTCGTGGATGTAGCGGTCGGCTAAGCCGATTAAAGTGAACCACATGGAAAAAAAGAAAAAAAGAAAAAAAGAAAAAGAAAGAACGAAAAAATAGACAAGAAAATTTCTTCAACTATTTTGAACCTTTCAGCTCATTGTCACCGCCCTAAAAGAAGCGTCCACAACAATCTCCAGTTGGCCTCGTCTCATCCAAGTTCGTTTCCCCTTCATTTCATTCTTTGCAATAACCTTATCTCATGTCATTAGCTAGCTTAGACAATTGAGCTTCCAACATGGTCAAAAGGTCAAAATTTCCTAAACCCTTTTTAAACCAAAAAAACATCAATATCTTTTTCAACCATATGTCAATATTTTAGGATTTGAAGAACGATTCACAAGGTGCACAAGCCCAAAGGATGGACACCTCAATTTTGCATAATACAAATTCAAAAAGAGTTTGTTCTTTTTCGTTTCACCTTAGATCTTTTGTGTTTTTTTTCAAGTCTTTGTTACTGTAAATTATTTCACATTTACCTCCATCATTATATGAAGTTTAAAATAATTGAAATTTTTATTTATAACATTAACTCTTTTTAAATAATAATAATAATAATAATATCAATATCAATATCTAAAACCAATTTTTTATATATCGTTAGATTAAAAATAAGATTTTTTTTTTATATTATTATTATTTGTCTTACTGTTGGAGTTAAAACAAATATGATTAAAAAATATTAAACGGTAAGGATACAAAATTGTTTGATTTTATAAAATATATTATTTTTTATTAATTATTTAAAATTGATGTAACAAAAACTCCAGGTTATTTTAATATTTTTCATGTTTTAAAATTGCTTTAACTACCTTAGAAACCCCACGGATACAAAGGAATTATGTTTTTGAAATTTTGATTTATGGAATTGTTTCATACATAAAAAGAATTATCAAATTTACATAATATACAATAACTATCGAGGAGTCAAATGAGCTTGATTTTTTATTAGTTTAGTGATAATATTTCAATTTTTTAAAATTCATATTTGGTTGTTGAATTTTATTATTTTTTTATCATAATTATTTATTTGTTTGAAATATGATTTGTTCATATCATCTCATGGTATGTTTTTAAAGAGAAATATTTAAGATCTTATGAATCAGGGAGAACACTTTGGTATATATTTAACATTCTATGACGATGCATAATTTTCCTTTTATGAACATATAAATGAGAGTGTTCTATTTTGATGATGTGTTTATCTTCTAGTGTTGTAAGTAAGTACTGTAGGTATAAGTTCTCTTGCAATAATGTGCAAAGATCTAGATGTTCTATCCGAATCGTTTGTCTCTTGACTTTGATCCAATGTAAGATGTGCCATTTTCCTTCCCTGTTTTTCTAGTACGGCTCTCGTGTCTCCCTATCCATTGATAGAACACATGAGCTTTAAAGGTCATTGGAAACACTCTGGGGAAACATATTAATTGAGCAAAACCAAAGGATCAATTTTTGTGTGCCCATCTTCTCAAATGATGAATATTATGATAATTTTATTAATCTTTTTTTTTCTTGTTTACTAGTTTATGTGATTATTAGAATATGTTCATAAAAATATTTGATATATTTAAAGTTGTTTATCCATTATGGTTGTTGGTGGAAAATGTCAAATCTTAGACTCTCTTGGGGTTAGGCACGCAGCGGCCGCAGGGCGGAAACCCCTTCGGGGCGGGTCCGTCGGAAATTATTTCGTGGATGTAGCGGTCGGCTAAGCCGATTAAAGTGAACCACATGGAAAAAAAGAAAAAAAGAAAAAAAGAAAAAGAAAGAACGAAAAAATAGACAAGAAAATTTCTTCAACTATTTTGAACCTTTCAGCTCATTGTCACCGCCCTAAAAGAAGCGTCCACAACAATCTCCAGTTGGCCTCGTCTCATCCAAGTTCGTTTCCCCTTCATTTCATTCTTTGCAATAACCTTATCTCATGTCATTAGCTAGCTTAGACAATTGAGCTTCCAACATGGTCAAAAGGTCAAAATTTCCTAAACCCTTTTTAAACCAAAAAAACATCAATATCTTTTTCAACCATATGTCAATATTTTAGGATTTGAAGAACGATTCACAAGGTGCACAAGCCCAAAGGATGGACACCTCAATTTTGCATAATACAAATTCAAAAAGAGTTTGTTCTTTTTCGTTTCACCTTAGATCTTTTGTGTTTTTTTTCAAGTCTTTGTTACTGTAAATTATTTCACATTTACCTCCATCATTATATGAAGTTTAAAATAATTGAAATTTTTATTTATAACATTAACTCTTTTTAAATAATAATAATAATAATAATATCAATATCAATATCTAAAACCAATTTTTTATATATCGTTAGATTAAAAATAAGATTTTTTTTTTATATTATTATTATTTGTCTTACTGTTGGAGTTAAAACAAATATGATTAAAAAATATTAAACGGTAAGGATACAAAATTGTTTGATTTTATAAAATATATTATTTTTTATTAATTATTTAAAATTGATGTAACAAAAACTCCAGGTTATTTTAATATTTTTCATGTTTTAAAATTGCTTTAACTACCTTAGAAACCCCACGGATACAAAGGAATTATGTTTTTGAAATTTTGATTTATGGAATTGTTTCATACATAAAAAGAATTATCAAATTTACATAATATACAATAACTATCGAGGAGTCAAATGAGCTTGATTTTTTATTAGTTTAGTGATAATATTTCAATTTTTTAAAATTCATATTTGGTTGTTGAATTTTATTATTTTTTTATCATAATTATTTATTTGTTTGAAATATGATTTGTTCATATCATCTCATGGTATGTTTTTAAAGAGAAATATTTAAGATCTTATGAATCAGGGAGAACACTTTGGTATATATTTAACATTCTATGACGATGCATAATTTTCCTTTTATGAACATATAAATGAGAGTGTTCTATTTTGATGATGTGTTTATCTTCTAGTGTTGTAAGTAAGTACTGTAGGTATAAGTTCTCTTGCAATAATGTGCAAAGATCTAGATGTTCTATCCGAATCGTTTGTCTCTTGACTTTGATCCAATGTAAGATGTGCCATTTTCCTTCCCTGTTTTTCTAGTACGGCTCTCGTGTCTCCCTATCCATTGATAGAACACATGAGCTTTAAAGGTCATTGGAAACACTCTGGGGAAACATATTAATTGAGCAAAACCAAAGGATCAATTTTTGTGTGCCCATCTTCTCAAATGATGAATATTATGATAATTTTATTAATCTTTTTTTTTCTTGTTTACTAGTTTATGTGATTATTAGAATATGTTCATAAAAATATTTGATATATTTAAAGTTGTTTATCCATTATGGTTGTTGGTGGAAAATGTCAAATCTAAAATTATCAATGAAATTGATGTCAAAGCAGCCCATAAGATTCATAGGGTTCCATTCATTTGAAGGAAGTTCAATAGGTTAATCATGTAGATGTTGAATTGCAAAATGATTTTGGAGAATTATTTGAAAAACTTAAGGAATCGCTTATGGATTTGAGAGGTCTCAAATAGATTTCATCACATGGTCTTAAATCGCTTATCATTTAACTTGTCAAATGTGATAAATGATAAGAGGACACTTGTAGTTAAATCTCCGTCATCAGCTTGCCCTCCGCCTGTAATGGTTTAAGCTTGCTTAAGGCTTATGAAGTGGAATGTTTGCTGAATTTTAACAATTGAAAAAAAAAATGTTACAAAAATAGACATCATTCAAAAAACAAGAAGTAAAAGAACGTAAGGGTGCATATCTTTAATAATACTTTGTCAATTAAAAACCAATATTACATACTTAGCATGCTTGCATTTACTGCACAATTAACTTTCTTTTTAAGACTTACATTCACCCAATAGTAACAAATGTCTAACCGTTTGTAGAGTTTTCGTACAATTGTATTAACAATATCAAATTTTGGGTACCCTCTTGTTTTTGTTAGGGACATACTAATACTAGTAATTTCTAATTGTTTGTAAAGTTTTCGTATAAATGTATTAATAATCTCAAATTTTGGTTATCCTCTTGCTTTTGTTAGGGACATACTAATACTAGTAATGTCTAACCGTTTGTAGATTTTTAATACATCTAAATTAAAAAGCAAAATTGGTGGCATGTTGGGGGCTTTTATGGTATGCAAGAAGAAGTGGAATTCAAATCCTTCAGGTTGCAGGTGACTCCAAGATTATTATCGATTGGGAAAATGGGGTATATGATTTGTCTGCTTTGCATCTATCTTCTTCGAAAAATAGGATCCTAGATATTAGGCAAGATTTTGCTTCTCTATCTTTTACCCATATTTACCGAGAATTCAATGAGTATGCAGAAAGGCTTTTTAAAGAAGCAGCTGGTGAATTTGAAGGGAAGATTCATTATGAAGAAGTGGTAGATGATTCTACTATTGATATGGGTAGTTTCCAAATTCTTCATTTATAGGTATTTAAAGCTTTATAGATCTATCTGAGTTTGTTGTATAAGTTTGAAGTATGTATTTTAAAATTCAGACTTTTTGGTTAGAGGGTTGATGCTTTTTTTTATAAGCTATGTTTCTCCTACATACTGGGAAGGTACAAATTTTTGATTAGACTTTGTTATCTTTGCATAAGTTTTTTGTAGGATGGGCAGAGTTGAAGAGAGATGTTATTGTTCTATATCTCTCACATGGTTACAAGAATTTGTATGATATAAATTTGATTCAAGATGAATATCAAATTACTTTTTTGTTGCTTGAAAAAAAGCATGCGGCTCTCCATTTTCCACATCAAAAGCAAAAAATTATAAAATTCACAAGGATATACCTTACCTTGACTAACTGTATCCATATTGATATTGAATTTATGTGTGGCACGATTATTAATAACTTAATTGTAATGTTTACCAAGTCTAACATAGTGATTCAAAATGGATGGTTGACTCATAAGATAGAGGTATAACTCACTTTCCCGTCCCCGTCCTTTTCGCTTATATTGGATACCATTTACAAGGCACTTTCCCATGCTTTTGGGTTATATTGTGGAAAATGAACTACCATTTGGCTTTCAATATTTTTTCTAAAACCTTCCCATCAAATACCCTTTCAATCGTGGAATGCCATCAAAGATCAAATTCATCTACATTTTATGGAAAACAAAATACCATTCGTGCAATACTTTTTTGGGAAAACCTTCCAAATCAATATTCTCTTCCAACATTTTTTCGGGAAGGCTTTCTCTACATGGATCCAGGGCTGGAATTTGACGGGAAAAATGCCCGTCATGGGCCATTTTGCCCGTCAAATACGGCTTATATTTCATATTAACCGTCAGAAAAAACAAAGAAAACAACGAAACGTTTGTATTTAGTGTTGAAATCGTCAATTTTGACGGGTGAGATTTTTCCCAAATTCCTACACTGCATGGATCCGTTCCTTGGGCATTTTCGAGGAAGTCTCTTCCACGAAAACCAAATTATATAATTCAATGCATTAAAGTTATACGAAGAAGTATTTGAGTAAATATATTTTTTGAAAATGGCAAAATTTTATATAATTTAGTTTTTAATAAGTAGTAAGGATATTTATTATTGGTTATCATTATTAAAAAAACCGAATGCCTTGCTAGTGGTTTGTATAGGGTATATTTCTGCTTTTGCTAGGTGTCTTTGGGTCTTGGGCCATTAACATGTGTCCTTTTGGTTGAGGAAGATGAGCTCTTAGCTAATCAAAACAATTTTAGGTCATACTATTGAACTAATCAAACATTAACTTATGAAGCCAAAATTTAACATTTGGGTAATCCGTCATTTCCTTTGATAAATGTGGCGTGCTTTACAAATTTTCCAAAATATTCTCATAAACTCTTATTTTATATCTATAATTCTCTAAAGATCCATATTAAACATCCTGCACATAAAAAATAAGAAGTTCAAATATGAAAGTCTAAATAATTATTTATGCAAAATTTATATATTTTGTATATAGTTTATGGAAATTATATAAGGGAAAAAGAAATGTTTCTGCAAATACAAGAATTTCTTTTGGATGTCGAAGTGCCTTCTGTAGAGCACATAATGTACTCCCCTAATCAACAACAAACAAGTCTCAATAGTAGGTACACAAATTTGCTCAAAGTGGTACAACCATCCCTCTTGCTGTGTGTAATCTAGAAATGGTGTTTGTTTCATTGTTGTCTGGTGTTGTAGGGCATATATAATTAGACCAAACATTGGATCAATGACACTTTTTTGTTTCTAGTCCTCAAGAGTGAGCATTCTCACCTTCAAAAGTTCCAAGATTGGAATACGTGGATGACTCAACAAATTGACTACTTGATTATGTGCCCCCTTCTTGTATTTGAGCACTAGATGAAATTATTGGATATATGTATCCCATTTGAGGCGATGCTCTTCATGAAGCTTAGATTGTGAATTGATAAATATTAATCGATGGTGATCTGTGTGGGACACAATTACTTTACCTAACAAATAATGACGCCAATGTTTAAATTCGGAACCAATACATATAGTTCTTTGTCATATATGTTGTACTACAGTTTGGGTGTTGATAGAGCTTCCAAATGATACACTACAAGATGGCCTCCTTATTTGAGGGTGTCCTCAACAAGGAAAATTTTAGGGGCGAAATTTATCCCATGGGATAATTTTCAATGATTTTTTTTTCCAAAAATAAATTCACCAATTTCCATTTTTTCTAAAATCATTCACCCAAATTCCACAAGAGAAATTTATTTACTCTAAAAATCACCAAAATTGTCCAAAAACTACATAAAATCCGTAGAAATTTGAATATTTTTTATAAGTATCGCTAGCCAATATATGGTTGGAAATTTAATTAAGATTCACCAAGGATTTTAGACTTTAATAAAATTATGGATCCTTAAAAATTTCCGTGGTCCTTTATAATGTAATTCGAAGCATCACACTCTATCTCAAAGGGTTGCTGGTAGTTAGGCATTTGGAGGATGCTTATAGAATAGGAGAGATGCTTGAGGAGTTGAAAGGTGGCCTTGGTGTTGGGGGTCCAATAAAAAAGACATTGATTGGAGAGTACATGGAGAGGACATGCCAGCATGGAAAACTGGAAAATGAAATTTTGATAAAAACTGACACCACCCAGAAAACATTTAAGGTTAGTCATAGTGTGGGGTAAGGGCCAATTTAGGAGGGTCTTGACATTATGGGAGTTTGTTTGAATGCTTTCTGCAGAAATTAAAAATCCCAAGTAGGAGAAAATGCATTGGACAAATAATTTTTTTTTGAGTTTTATTTGTATTTGTCTAGCTTGCAAAATATCCAACACTAGCCGAAGATGGAGGACATGGTCATACAAGGTCTTTCTATATATCAAGATATCATTAAGATAAATAATGAAAAAATGTCCAATGCATGGAAAACATGTAATTAATGAGTCTCATAAAAATTGCAGGGACATTGGTGAGACCAAAGGCTATAACCAACCACTTAGCCTAGATTTGGTGTTGAATATTGTCTTCCATGCATCAGTTTCCTTCATTCTAACCTAATGGTACACTAAATTTATATCCAAATTTGAAGAATAACAAGCACCATGTAAATGGTTCAATCAATACTCAATATGGGGCAATGGGTATCTATTCTTGATGATCACCTTATTGAGAGCTCGATAGTTAATAATTAGTCGCCATTCATGGGTTTCCTTCTCGGGGATAATAAATGTAGGTGATTAACAAGGTGAGGAGTTGGGGCAATGTTTTCCTAAATTTGTTTGTCAATATCAATTGTCTCGGTAGGGGTAAGATGATAGGGTTAGGTATTGGGAAAAGGGGTTCTAGAAACAAGGTCAAAGGTATGCTTGATATGTTGTCGGGGTGGAAAAGTGGTGGGTTCAATAAAAACATCTTGATAGTCAAAGATGATGGGTTTCATCGATGTGGGGGGTGAAAATGTTTGATTAGTCTTAGCTTCCTAAATAATATATAGATGCAAACATTTGTGAAGGGTGACTTAACATATGACATCATTACCAGAGAGAGTTTTTGGAGAGGAAGAAGTAGATGATTGGAAGCAAAATTGTCGGACATCCTTAGTGAGGGTGTATGTGTTGGTGCAAGAATCATATGTGGTAGAGTGCTAATGATGGTAAGGTATCCCTAGCAATAAGTCAATGCAATCTAACAAAGTAACATCACACAACATGTTGTCTTGAAAATTAGAGCTAATGGAAAAGGTAATATTACATTGTTGGGTCATAAACATGGACTAAGTGCTTGCATTCACCCACCTTAGATAGTATGGTTGAGGGTGGGGAGTTAGCAACAAAGCTAGTGGTTTGACAAGGGTAGTAGAGACCAAGCTATTTTGGATACTATTTTTTGTAATGAGCTTAGAGAGACTATATTTAATCTAGAAATTATGAGTCAAGAGCATGGGATGGGTGGGAGAGGATGGGTTTGTCATATAATCATGGTTTGTATCGGGTTAAATAGGGTTTTCCACATCAATGATAACATTTGGAGGGGAAAATTGTCTATTAGGGTAAAAGAATAAGGTCTTGGAAAAGCATGGGTGTTGTAAATCATGGCCTCTATTATTCCATGAGAAGATGAATTATGGAATATACAATATTTACCAATGGGGGGTGGGGATGTGAAAACCATAGGAGAAGGAATAAATATAAGAGAGGTATGTTGTGAATGTTAATTGAGATGGAGAACAAAATGGCGCTAGGTGTTTCTCTAACTTATTTTAAACAACTAAAACATGTTGAAAAGTTAGTGAAATAAAAGAGCTATGAACCAAATAAAATTCAGATGGAGATCATGAAGTAAACCATAAATTAATTTAATTATTAGTATATATACTGGATCTAAGACATAGAGCTTCACTTGGAGTTTGTAGAAGATTCCAATGTATTGTTGAACTATTTGAGTGGAAAGCTAATGGAGTTGAAACCAACACACCCACATGCTCTCTACATAGCTTGTTGGATAAAATACTCTCAAATTGTAATACAAAATGGTCCCAAGTGTTGATGGAAGTAAATGATGGAATATCCCTATCCTCATTGATTTCTATGCAAAGGGAGTTTGTAGTGCAACCCATAGGTAATTTGTCCCTCCCACCATTAGGATGCCAATCCTTGTAGATGTTAGGATGCCAAGGTGACTTTGTCTCTCTTTGGCAGCCTGGTCTAATGATGGAAATATGAAGAGAACCCTCGTATCCAAGCCTTGATCTAATTTCCATCAAAGGCACTAGATAATCATGCCAAGGCCAATTTAGGGTCCCAACGTAGTTTAGAGGGTGGTTGAAACGTGGTCTTGTTGAGATTCAAATCTTGCAATTTTGTAGTTCGATCATGTATTAGTTGCGTGCGCTCTTGAAGAAGTTGATTTTGATGATGAATAATTTGTTATTGTTCCTAGAAAAATTGCATATGTGCTTCTTCAAGGGAGGAATTCTCATGATTGAATTTATTGGGAAGAGCCATTAAGTTCTTTTTTAGGTCATGGAATAACTTGAGAAGTGTGTTATGAGAATGTGCGTGTAAGAGAGAGATAGGTGTGCCTCTTTACGTACCTCTATTATCCTTTAAAAGAAAATTTGAAGGATATAGGGAGTGGATCCCTATCAAGGAATTGGAGGCTTGATGTAGGAGGGAATGAATCCCTTTAGGTGGTTATGGAAGTTATATATGATACCAAATTGATATGTAAATAGAAGAAATAGTGCAAAGCTGAATACTTCTATTAACTCAAAAAATAGTTTAATATATACCAATAGCCTTCTTTCATAAGCATATCCAAATTGGGGTAGTTAATTTTGATTGTGTCATCCCCTTTATTTTAATAATAAAAACTAACTACTTCTTAAAGACACTATTATGCAATAGCATTACTGTCCTGCTACATCTCTCTCTCTTGTAATCCACAAATATGAATTGTAGCTATAGAATGAATGAAAAAAATAAACATATACACAAAAATGAAGAGCCATTAAGTTCTTGTTGAGGTCATGGAATAACTTGAGAAGTGTGTTATGAGAACATGTGCATAAGAGAGAGATAGTTGTGCCTCTATACGTACCTCTATTATCCTTTAAAAGAAAATGTAACGCCCATATTTTGATTAGGCATATTCATCAGTTAGACACACCATACTTTATTTTCTTATATATATTCTGTTGAACTCAGCTCGACTGAGTAAACTATATTACGATATGATGGACCTCATTATATGATGTTACTTTGTTTTATTATTTCACTATGATGTTACTATGTCATGCGGTTACGATGTCATGATTATCATATGATTTCTTTATTTTACAATTACAGTATATGTTTATATGTTTTCATTAATAAGATGTGAAATATATGATTCGCTACGTGGACACCATCTTCTTATATGAATTATTGAAGTGTTATATGTCATACGCATCTATGATGAACTAAAAAGGTTACATGAAATAAAATGATTTTTGATAACATGGATCAATTGGTGATCAATGGGAAATGCTTTCTATAAATTTGTATTTTGCGAAATACTAACCTACAGGACACAAGGGCTATGGGATAGCCAGTTACTTGATCTAATATATGGGACACAAAAAAAACTTGTTCGTACAGTAAACCTTAGCAGCCAAAAATGATGGTGTGATAACACAAACTGATAATCTCGATAGCAGCAAAGTATGAGTCGATAAGGGCGTAGGCCCAGTATGTTGAGAGGGATGGATGTGTTTCCCACCCTATGTTTCCATGATACCCGAGGTCATGGGAGGGCCGTGCTGAGACACGATCTCCATTTTGTTGTGATGACGATGGTCGGATGCCTGCAAGGGGAGGATATGTCCACTGTTCAGCCGACGCTATCGCTCTCAAGTTCTATGTGGTCAGGTCGGTGAGTCCGACATCCACTTTTGTACTAGTAGAGGAAGGATAGGGAGGATGCAGGACGTAGGTTATGATGGGAGGAGGTGTTAGTTAGTACTGTTGAGGGTTGGGTATCCCTTGATTCTGAGTTAGTGCTAGTACGTACCCTTCCTTGTACATGATTGATTAAACTAATATAAACATAAAGATAATGATGTCAAATCGTAAAGAATTAACTGTTAAATAATTGAGGATGTTAAAGTAATTGTACTATATATATTATGCTTGTTCTTCTACATGGGGGTAAATACTACTATTAGTTAGCAGGTATGCATAGGCGGGATGCGGTTTGTCTATAGTACATTTCTGATCTGTGTATACGCTGGCCACGCATGCACACTTTGCACATGTACACTAGTATCGATATACAAACACTTAACATATTGAATAAACGTATAAGTTGTCATAAGTAATTATGTTAATCATGCATTAATCGAATTCAGATAATGAATATAAAGTTATTTAAGATGTGTAAAACAAGTCAATTAAAGCTATGTATTAATTGTTGGTAAACATTGTGATAAACAATTGAGACAAGTGTCGTCAGTTAACATTGTCATCTGAGAATTGTTGTAAATAAGGTAATGGTACTGTCTAATTAATTAGTAAGATTGTTTAAGCCCTTAAGGGTGCTTTGTTTAGAAGAACGAGGATACTATGTTGATGTTAGGGTACTCATGTGATAAACAAATGATTAAAAAAAAAAACATTTTTATTAAATTCACCATTTATTTTACTTTGTGGTGATTTAATTAATATCATTACTTAATTGATGTATTTTAATAATATTACTATCCATGTCATAACAATTGAAATATAGGTAGAATTTAAATATTGATAAATAAATGATTAGAGTGTGATTATTTCCATTACTAAGTTAGACATAATAGGATAACAATTCTTGAATGGATGTGATGTGATGGAAAATGGTTTAATACTATTTATTTATTCAATACGAATCTTAGAATTTAAATTTCAAGATAAGTTATCTTGACAGATGAGGTAAACCATTGAGACACACCTTGTCCAAGTTGAAAAGGTCAACTATTTATATAATATTTTATTAATTACACTAATAACATTAAATACAAAGGTGGTGAATAGACTAGTAATTAATAAACCTTGTCCCGAATAGATAACCTTTGGGTAATGATTCCCACCGTAATAAATACCTACAACCAACAGTCAAAATCCAATAAATTTACTATAAGTATAATTGATTATTTGGTACATTGAGTGTGAAAATATATTTTTATAATGTAACGTGTATGGATGAACTAAGTGAGGGGAGTAAATGTTGAGGGGCTCGAGAGAGGGAGTTTGGGGCGGTGGAGTAAGCCCAAAGTCTTCTCGAGGAAGGAAATGTATATAGGGGAGAGTGAAGGGAGGAGAAGGGGTTGGATTTTGTGGAAGAAATGATATTGGGAGAAAGTTGAAGGTAACGAGGGGATAGCTCTAAGTGGAAAGAAAGTTTTGAGAATAGAGAAAGGTTTTGAGAACCTAGTAAATACTGCTCTAGGGATTATCAGTTTGTGAGCTCGGGGGCTTGGAAATCCTTTGATTTCCAAGGGTCAGAAAGATAATAGCTGGTCGGTAGGGTGGACACATCGTCTTGGTTGACTAAGCGAATATAAACATAACTTGCTACAACCTACGGTCTACTAGCATCAACATCAGGTAATTTCCTTGTTATTTATTTTATTTGATTATTATTATGCTGAAACGTACTCTGAAACATACATATACCTTGCTATTTACTGATTTATTACTGTGAAACATATTCTTATGCTAAAAACAAATTGTTGAAGGAAAAATCGATATGTTAGTTTATTTTTAAAATACTAATGTATGGTTGATAAAGACAAAACAATATACTAATTTTCATTTAGAAGCATAGAAATTTTATTAGAAATTTACTCACATATACCTGAACAAGTTTAATACATAGAAAAGTAACATAGAAGATGACTTGGGCTCTGTCGAAAAACGGAGCACTACACTTGGTATCAGAGCACGGCTCGAACACTCAGACCTTACGGGGCTCTTCCATATAGAAAAGAAACAAAATTAACAAAAAAACTTTAAGGAGATTACGATATGTAAGTTGGATAGCCCCAAACCTTTTCCGAAATCATTATAGCATCTACTTTTCCTGCAAGAAATAAGAATTTAGTTGGGAAGAAAAAAAAATCAATTATGAAAGAAATGAACATTCACCAATATATATATATATATATATATATATATATATATTACTTACACACTTTCGTGGGTTTTACGAAAACCTGGAAACAAAAGAAATTTAGTTAAAACCCAAAGGAAAACAACAAAAGAAAATTATTTTGTATATTTTTCTGGAAAACAAAAGGAAGAGCTTTGTAATAGTGTTACAACATAGGAATATTATTGAAATGGCCTATTTGTATAAAAACAAGATTGTTGTCACTAAATTTTACACGGTAAAAGGGCAAAAGGTAGAATTTAAAAGAGTATGTATTTACAGGATTTATGCATTTCACTCTATTCAAGTAATTAGTTTAAATAAATTAAAAAAAAATAAAAAATGAAGTCGACTCTATTCAAAATCAATGGATTTCACTCACTCAATGGATTTATGCATTTCACTCTATTCAAGTAATTAGTTTAAATAAATAAATAAATAAAAAATTAATGAAGACGACTCTATTCAATATGCCTAGACCCATGTTGGATTTCGAAAGGAATCTATGGATGCATGATCAACTTCAGTGGACTCAGGTAGAATGTTTGATATCTAAGGCACTTCTAGGTAGTTCAAAATCCTCTATACTCGGATTGATTTATTGAGCAGCAAGAAGCAAGAGTAGACAATAGTAGTATTGATAAATGCAGTAGTGTTTTATTAAGTCATTATTTTATTAGCTTAAATACAATTAGCTCAATTAGCTTGAATCAATGTAAGATAGGACACTCGTGAAATCTAACTAAACACCCAGATTTGCCTCCAGTAAATTTTCTACGAAATCTATATAACACAAACTTGGATACTCAAGGAAACGTTCAACATGAAGATGGGAGATTCGATATAGATACTAAAGCCACTCTTACAGAGAATTTGACCTTGTGCTCTGTTGAAAAAAACATAGCACTACAGATGGTATCTGAAGATCGATTTAAAAGAATCAGAGATTTAGAGACAGTATCCGAAGATCGATTTAGTACCCAGGTCGGAAATAAGGAGAGTAGGACTAACCACAGTGCAGTAGACACTAACCTTGGAGGTGGCTTCCACGATTTTTTTTTTTTGTAGCCCCTGCCAGCCATATGCGCCAGGCTTGCTTGGCTTTCGACTTCAAAGTTTAGGGTTGGTGCTGAAGCCACAGGAAATAGAAATGATAACATTAGAAGACTTACAGAAATCCTAAGAAGAAGAATTCGGTTCTCGTAAGGGAGAAAGCCTGCAGCTCTAATGAATGAAGTTGTAATAAATAAATAAAATTGTGATAAGAATAGAAAAAGGTGAAACCCTAGCGCAGCCTCAGAATCAAATTTTAAGTATATACAAGGTCAAAAAAACCATGAAACTTATTGTCAAACCCTGAAGCTTATTGCCAGCCATACCACATAAAACGGTTGTCAAGCCCATACACCCAACTCCGAGCAAGTTGCTAGGTCGAATGGAGATCCATGTACACCATCACAACCCAAACGCTGATCTCAGGAGTATTGCTTCAATTTATGAGCCAAGCATTACCCAAATCAGCGCCCATCAATGGATGAGCCGAACGCAAACCTACCAGGAGGGTTGCATTTCTCTAATTAAAACCATGGTTTTAAAATTTTAAAAAAAGAAAATTTAATAAAAAAAAAACTATAATTAGAAATAGAATAAGGCACTAAGAATATGAAATACTCGCAGAAAGGAAACATAATAGGAAACAATAATCAGATAACACACTACAATAACCATAAACACCAGAAATGAAAGGGTAAATCTCATCCCTTCTTTATAATAGCGGGTTTGGCAATAGTGTTCTGCAGTAGAAAAGTGGAGAACTTATCACCACAATACAACCCTAGCCAGCGTCTACCTAAAAACTCATCAACAACGAAAAATTTAACCCACAAACTAACTAAATATTCCTTTTGGAGCCTCGATGGGCTTTTATACATTTTACAATGAAAAACATGCAACTGGCGTAAGTACCAGACAAATTACCTCTGTAAATTGGAATATTGCTACAGGTCCCAAATTATTATCCATAGAAGGATGAAATAGCTAACAACGCAGGTATGTTTCACGCCGTGCAATCCCTATCAGCCATAGGCGACCAGTTTCTCCAAAGAAGTAAACATAACCCAAGCAAAGCCTCCAGGCATGCGCCTTTCACTGGCAAGCAGAAACAATACCTCGATCCTATTACAGACAACGATATGTAACTACTAAAGCCAAATAGTAATGAAATTGCAACCTCCCAAGAGGGTCGTTCTCTCCATCATCAATAGAAAAGGCTGGAAGCAGGAAGAGAAAAAAAAATACTCTTCTATTTTACCAATCGCGCCCTCTCCTTCAGGCACATATCTCGCCGACATACACCAACCCTGAATCCCTGGCCATGGAGTCTCACTCACTGATGGTCCCAGAGCGGAACAACTCTGGAAAAAGAAGGGAAGAAATGACCGCCCCTTGGGGATTGACCCTATTTAGGGTTTTCCCACTCTTGCATGGCGGTGGACTGACAAGAGGAGTCGCGTGGCCACACCTTTTGCATAGCCGACGATCGAGTGAAAAGGCCTAAGTGGTCGAGTGAATTTGCTTTATTTATTTTATTTAAATTTAGTTTTAGTTAAATCAAATTTCGTATATATTTATATAGTTGTTATAACCTAGGTTTTGTTAAGAATTAAAATTTAATATTAAAAATGTAAAGTTACTCATAAACTTTAATTAAAGAGTTGATCATAGATTTTAAATTTAAGGTTAATTATAGTGATATTGATGATTAAACATATAATATTAATAAGGTTAATGATTATGAGATTAATAAAGATTAAGCCCTAATGTTTAGAATTAAATAAATGTTAGGGTTGATGCAAAATAAAATGTTATTCCAAATGTCCATTTGAAATTTGTAAATCGAGGTTGATGTTAAAAATATTTAATTGATCAATATAAATAGTCGTAGAGTTTAATTTGAACCCGTGGAATTTACGTAGGAATCTTTAGTAGATTTAGTGTCCGGTGGCCTCAAAATGGAAGGATTGAATCGCCCTGAACTATAGCTCATTTCGTGAAACACATCTATTTGAAAATCAACTAACACGCTCCTTAGAAACTAACGATGTGATGTTTTACTCCATGAATCAGGATCAATCATGGTAACAACACGCAGAGGTCAAGGTCGGGGTCAAGGTCGACCACCGCCACCACCGCCTCCGCCATCGTCATCGCCGCCAACACCGCCACGATCAACCTCAATGCCTGAAATGCAAATCATAATGAGGTCTTTGGAGGCTATTATGACCACGATGAACAGGAAATCGGAAAGGGCCGTCGAGGTGGAAACCACTCAAGTGAGTCGAGAGAACTCTGAAAGGGCACATGGCCCAAGACAGGAACCGCTTCAGGACATATCGAGGGATTTGCAAAAGATAAAGGTTCCATAGTTTTCAGGAGGACGACCCGGTAATCGTGCCGAAGCATGGCTGGAAGGCATGAAGAGATGCTTCGCATTGAATGAATACACATCTAGTTCCAAGGATAGGATGGCCGTCTTTCAGCTTAAAGGTGATGCTTTGAATTGGTGGTCAAATCTCGAGAAGTAGTTGCACCTTACTCCTCTTACAACTTCTTAGGAACTGTTCGAGGAGAGGTTCCACAAGAAGTATTTTCCAAATTATTACAAGGAAGAACAGGCAGGTGCACTCCATGCCTTAGTACAGGGAGACAAGACGGTGGAGGAGTATGAATCTCGATTTATGGAACTAGTAAAATATGTTCCTTACCTAGATGCAGATGATTGTCAGGTAGAGCGTTTTGTGTATGGACTTAACTACAAGATTAGGGCTGTTGTGCGGATGTGGAATCCAACTTCAGTTGCCATGGCAGTTGAGTATGCTCGTTATGCAGCTGATATGTCAGATGGAAAAGGGGGTAGTAAGTTGACAGGAACCAATCATTATGTTTCAGGGAAGGCCTCACGTCCTTACTTCAGGGGAGGACAATCTAGACCTCCTCCTTACGGTAATAGGTTCACACCAAGGGGTAATACTTCAATTAACTCAGTCTCGCAGGCATCGTTCGCAACCCACCAAAACCAGGGGCGTACACAAGGAAGTTCCTATAGAGGATCAAGGGGTTTTAGAGGACCCAGGGGAAGGAACTCATCTCATAGGATTCCTCTGAGCAACATGCAAGCCCCTCCCAATATCTCTTGTTGGGGATGTGGAGGTCCTCATTTCCAGCGAGACTGTCCCAAGGGTCAGTCAAGCAGCAGGTACAAGGAAGGAAAAGCACCCATGGATAGTTCGGGTAACAGTCATCGGATTCATGCAGCGGTTCATAACCACCAAGCAGAACATCAGTATACCATAGTAGAATCCACTGGTAAAGTAAACAATGTCAAACTTAAAATTTTGTTTGATCCGGGAGCAACTGATAGTTTTATTTCACCATTTGCATTAGATAAATGTGGGTTGAAAGCCTACGAGCACGATGATTTCAAACTGGTTGAAATGGCTTCAGGAGCTAAGCAAACAGTAGGTCTTAAAGTGAGGAGTTGTGAGGTTGACTTAGGAGTGTGCACCACTAAGTTGGATGCTTATGTCACCAATTTGGGGACTTATGACCTCATTATTGGCATGGATTGGTTAGAAGGCCATAGAGCTTTCTTAGACTGCTATGCGAAGAAGGTGTTGTGCCTCGATGACGAGGGAAGGACAATTCAAATCCAAGGCTTGAAGAGGAAGGTATCCCTCCGTTTCATCTCTATGGTGAAAGCCAAGCGGTGCCTAAGACAAGGATGCCAGTTGTTCATAGTGGAGGTCGTGAGCGATAGTAAAGGACCTTCCTTGAATTCTTACCCAGTACTTTCCGAGTTCAAGGATGCCTTTCCGAAGGAATTTCCAGGACTACCTCCAGAAAGAGAGCTCGATTTCACAATCGAACTAAAACCTGGTGCGAAGCCTATCTCAAAAACTCCTTATAGACTGACAAGTCTAGAGCTCCATGAGTTACAGATCTAGTTAAAAGAGTTTCTAGATTTGGGACTGATTAGACCTAGTATCTCGCCGTGGGGAGCACCAGTGATCTTCGTTAAGAAGAAGGATGGATCTCTGCGACTGTGCATAGATTACAGATATTTGAACAAAGCCACAGTGAAGAACAGGTATCCCATACCAAGAATTGATGACCTCTTTGATCAAATGAAAGGTGCGTCAGTCTTCTCAAAGATCAATTTACGATCAGGGTATCACCAGTTGAGGATCAAGGAAGGCGACATTCCTAAGACTGCCTTTCGAACTCGATTTGGGAATTACAAGTTTGTAGTGGTACCATTTGGTTTGACCAATGCTCCAGCTGTATTCATGAGCCTCATGAATGGTGTCTTCCGAAAATACTTGGACCGCTTTGTTCAAGTCTTCTTAGATGATTTTCTTATCTATTCTAAGAACGAGAAGGAGCATGAGGAACACTTGCGGTTAGTCTTGACTTGCTTAAGGGAACATAAACTTTATGGTAAATTGTCAAAGTGTTCCTTCTTCCAAAAAGAGATTCACTACTTGGGGCACATCATCTCAGGTGAAGGGATCTCTGTAGACCCGGAAAAGGTAAAGGCCATTGAAGATTGGCCAATTCCAAGGAATGCTCATTAGGTGCGCAGCTTCATGGGGTTAGCAGGCTATTACCGGAGGTTTGTGGAAGGATTTTCTAAAATTGCAAAACCTATTACCACCTTGCAACGCAAGGGAATCCGGTATGAATGGACCGATGAATGCGATGCCGATTTTACAGAGTTAAAGATATTGTTGACAAGTGCACCGATCTTACGGGTACCAGACGTGGATAAATATTTCATGGTATGCACCGACGCCTCGAAGCAAGGACTAGGAGCGGTGTTGATGAAGGAAGGCGGGGTAATAGCTTATGCATCTCGAAAGTTGAAACCTCATGAGGAGCAGTATGCCACGCATGATCTAGAATTGGCAACAGTAATGTTGGCACTAAAATTATGGAGGCACTACCTAGTTGGTAGAAGCTTCACCCTTAAAACAGACCATCAGAGCTTGCAGTACATCTTTACCCAAAGGGATTTGAATGCTAGGCAAAGGCGATGGAGTGAGTTCATGAGTGAGTATGAATTTGGTATCTCTTACATCAAAGGAAAGGAGAATGTGGTGGCAGACGCTCTAAGCTGAAGGCCGAGACTTTTCTCCTTAATTCCCTTGAAGGTTGACTTGAGGGAAAGAGTACTAGGACAACTATTGGGCGATAGTTGGTATCTAAAAGTAACCTCAGCTATTCAGAATGGAAAGGAACATGAATTGAAGTATGATATGTACCATCTTGAGTAAGATGGATTGTTGCGGTATCAGGGAAGGATGTATGTTCCTAAGGAAGGTGATATCAGGGAAACAATCCTTAGAGAGGTCCATAGATCACATTACTGCGCGCACCCAGGGGTGAAGAAGATGTATACTGATATGAAGAAACTCTTCTTCTGGCTAGGTATGAAGATGGATGTAGTGGATTTTGTTTTGAAGTGCCTTGAGTGTCAACAAGTTAAGGCAGATCATCGTCACCTGGCCAGTCTCTTACAACCGCATGATATTCCTATGACTAAATGGGAAGTCATTTCCATGGACTTCGTCGTAGGATTACCACTCACATCTATGAGACATAATGCTATTTTGGTGGTAGTCGACAAACTGACCAAAAGCACTCACTTCATTCCAGTCAGAGACACCTATGATGTGACAGATGTGGCAAGGGTATTCATAAATGAGATTGTACGTCTTCATGGAGTTCCTAAAAAGATAATCTCTGACAGAGACCCTAAGTTCACCTCCAGATTTTGGACAAGCATGCAGTCAGCATTAGGGACACAGTTGAACTTAAGCTCAGCTTATCACCCTGAGACAGATGGACAGACAGAGAGGGTGAATCAAGTGATGGAGGACATGCTTAGGATGTATGTTATGGATCAACAGACACAGTGGGAGAAATATCTTCCTTTAGTGGATTTTGCATACAAAAATAGTCATCACAGCTCCATTGGTATGCCGCCATATCAAGCATTGTATGGGAGGCCGTGCAGGACACCACTCAGTTGGGACAGGTTAGAGGATCGAGTTTTAATTGGGCCTGAATTGATTTAGGAAATGGAGGAACAGGTGTTACAGATTAGGCAGCGGTTGAAGGAAGCGCAAGATAGGAAAAAAAATTACGCTGATGCACATAGATCAGATAGAAGTTATGGAGTAGGGGATTGTGTATTTATTCGCATCAGACCAAATAAAAGTACCATTCGGATTGGGAAGGGTACCAAGTTGTCACCTCGCTTTATAGGTCCATTTGAGATTCTTGAGAAAATCGGACCAGTTGCTTATTGTCTTGCGCTTCCACCCCACTTGCATAAAACTCATAATGTATTTCATGTTTCTATATTACGACATTATATAGCTGATGAGACTCACAAAATTCATTGGAAGGAATTGTAGGTCTCAGACGAGGGAACCTTCAGGGTCGAACCATTACGTATACTTGATCATAGGGTTCGACAGCTCCGTAGTCGCCATGTGGACCAAGTTAAGGTCCAATGGGACAAGTATAGCCCAGGGTCTGCTACCTGGGAGGATGCAGAGACCATGTGTCGATATTTTCCCTTACTATTTTGACCATAACTTCGGGACGAAGTTTCCCGAAGGGTGGGTGTATGTAACGCCCATATTTTGATTAGGCATATTCATCAGTTAGACACACCATACTTTATTTTCTTATATATTCTGTTGAACTCAGCTCGACTGAGTAAACTATATTATGATATGATGGACCTCATTATATGATGTTACTTTGTTTTATTATTTCACTATGATGTTACTATGTCATGCGGTTACGATGTCATGATTATCATATGATTTCTTTATTTTACAATTACAGTATATGTTTATATGTTTTCATTAATAAGATGTGAAATATATGATTCGCTACATGGATACCATCTTCTTATATGAATTATTGAAGTGTTATATGTCATACGCATCTATGATGAACTAAAAAGGTTACATGAAATAAAATGATTTTTGATAACATGGATCAATTGGCGATCAATGGGAAATGCTTTCTATAAATTTGTATTTTGCGAAATACTAACCTACAGGACACAAGGGTTATGGGATAGCCAGTTACTTGATCTAATATATGGGACACAAAAAAAACTTGTTCGTACAGTAAACCTTAGCAGCCAAAAATGATGGTGTGATAACACAAACTGATAATCTCGATAGCAGCAAAGTATGAGTCGATAAGGGCGTAGGCCCAGTATGTTGAGAGGGACGGATGTGTTTCCCACCCTATGTTTCCATGATACCCGAGGTCGTGGGAGGGCCGTGATGAGACACGATCCCCATTTTGTTGTGATGACGATGGTCGGATGCCTGCAAGGGGAGGATATGTCCGCTGTTCAGTCGACGCTATCGCTCTCAAGTTCTATGTGGTCAGCTCGGTGAGTCCGACATCCACTTTTGTACTAGTAGAGGAAGGATAGGGAGGATGCAGGACGTAGGTTATGATGGGAGGAGGTGTTAGTTAGTACTGTTGAGGGTTGGGTATCCCTTGATTCTGAGTTAGTGCTAGTAGGTACCCTTCCTTGTACATGATTGATTAAACTAATATAAACATAAAGATATTGATGTGAAATCGTAAAGAATTAACTATTAAATAACTGAGGATGTTAAAGTAATTATACTATATATATTATGCTTGTTCTTCTACATGGGGGTAAATACTACTATTAGTTAGCAGGTATGCATAGGCGGGATGGGGTTTGTCTATAGTACATTTCTGATCTGTGCATACGCTAGCCACACATGCACACTTTGCACATGTACACTAGTATCAATACACAAACACTTAACATATTGAATAAACATATAAGTTGTCATAAGTAATTATGTTAATCATGCATTGATCGAATTCAGATAATGAGTATAAAGTTATTTAAGATGTGTAAAACAAGTCAATTAAAGCTATGTATTACTTGTTGATAAACATTGTGATAAACAATTGAGACAAGTGTCGTCAGTTAACATTGTCATCTGAGAATTGTTGTAAATAAGGTAATGGTACTGTCTAATTAATTAGTAAGATTGTTTAAGCCCTTAAGGGTGCTTTGTTTAGAAGAACGAGGATACTATGTTGATGTTAGGGTACTCATGTGATAAACAAATGATTTAAAAAAATAAACATTTTTATTAAATTCACCATTTATTATTACTTTGTGGTGATTTAATTAATATCATTACTTAATTAATGTATTTTAATAATATTACTATCCATGTCATAACAATTGAAATATAGGTAGAATTTAAATATTGATTAATAAATGATTAGAGTGTGATTATTTCCATTACTAAGTTAGACATAATAGGATAACAATTCTTGAATGGATGTGATGTGACGGAAAATGGTTTAATACTATTTATTTATTCAATACGAATCTTAGAATTTAAATTTCAAGATAAGTTATCTTGACGGATGAGGTAAACCATTAAGACACACCTTGTCCAAGTTGAAAAGGTCAACTATTTATATAATATTTTATTAATTACACTAATAACATTAAATACAAAGGTGGTGAATAGACTAGTAATTAATAAACCTTGTCCCGAATAGATAACCTTTGGGTAATGATTCCCACCGTAATAAATACTTACAACCAACAGTCAAAATCGAATAAATTGACTGTAAGTATAATTGATTATTCGGTACATTGAGTGTGAAAATATATTTTTATAATGTAACGTGTATGAATGAACTAAGTGAGGGGAGTAAATGTTGAGGGGCTCGAGAGAAAGAGTTTGGGGCGGTGGAGTAAGCTCAAAGTCTTCTCGAGGAAGGAAATGTATATAGGGGAGAGTGAAGGGAGGAGAAGGGGTTGGATTTTGTGGAAGAAATGATATTGGGAGAAAGTTGAAGGTAACGAGGGGATACCTCTAAGTGGAAAGAAAATTTTGAGAATAGAGAAAGGTTTTGAGAACCTAGTAAATACTGCTCTCGGGATTATCAATTTGTGAGCTCGGGGGCTTGGAAATCCTTTGATTTCCAGGGGACAGCAAGATAATAGCTGGTTGGTAGGGTGGACACATCGTCTTGGATGAATAAGAGAATATAAACATAACCTGCTACAACCTACGGTCTACTAGCATCATCATCATGTAATTTCCTTGTTATTTATTTTATTTCATTATTATTATGCTGAAACATACTCTGAAACATACATATACCTTGCTATTTACTGATTTATTACTGTGAAACATATTCTTATGCTGAAAACAAATTGTTGAAGGAAAAATCGATATGTTAGTTTATTTTTAAAATACTAATGTATGGTTGATAAAGACAAAACAGTATACTAAATTTCATTTAGAAGCATAGAAATTTTATTAGAAATTTACTCACATATACCTGAACAAGTTTAATACATAGAAAAGTAACATAGAAGATGACTTGGGCTTTGTCGAAAAACGGAGCACTACAGAAAATGTTGAAGGATATAGGGAGTGGATCCCTATTAAGGAATTGAAGGCCTGATGTATGAGGGAATGAATCCCTTTAGGTGGTTACGGAAGTTAGATCTGACACCAAATTGATATGTAAATAGAAGAAATAGTGCAAAACTAAATACTTCTATTAACTCAAAAAATAGTTTAATACATAACAATAACCTTATTTTATAAGTAGATCCAAATTGAGGCAGTTAATTTTGACTGTGTCATCCCCTTTATTTTAATAATAAAAACTAACTACTTCTTAAAGACACTATTATGCAATAGCACTATTGTCCTCCTACATCTCTCTCTCTTGGATTCCACCTCACAATCACATGGTCATGGCATGCTAGAAGATAAATCCATGAGTAATTGTAGCTATAGAATGAATGAAAAAAATAAACATATAAACAAAAAGGAATTCTTCAACCATGTATCATGTCATTGCTTGGTTGGATGGAGAATCTATGAATTCATTAACAAATACAACTACAAAATAAAACGAAAATGACCAAGGAATATATAGAAGTTTTTTGAAAGAAATCCATGGCCATTAAGAAAATAAATCACAATAAAAACAATGGATTGAATCTATTTCCAATATCCTTCACATAGCTGAAAAATCAGTTCAAAAATCACAGATTAATTTCTTTATTGCTAAATTCAGCCAAAACAGGTTGGGAAAATCGATACATTTATAGAAAAATGATTCTTGGGTTCTTGGGGAATCTAACTGAAATCCAAGGTCCCTTAAAACTATTGTAATACCCCAGTTTTGACTCTTGGAATGTATTAAATCAGGTTATGTAAAATTATGTAAATATGCTAGTAAAGATTCCTAGTGTAGAGTTGGAGGCCAAGGATTGACTAGTGAATGGTTAGGCATGTATTATGTAAATATCTATATATGGGCCATGTATTAGGATTGTAATGATGACTCACAAGACATATAAATTTTGTGTTGGAAAATAATAAAATGGTCTAATATGGTTATGTAAAGAGCACTAGATGGGCTATGATTCCATTAGAGGAGAAGAGGAAAGGGGTCCTATGCGGAGGTAATTAATCTTTTGTGAAGTGTCAGCCTCATAAATCATTAATTTTCTACCATATTCCTTAAATGAACCATTTAATTTTTTTGACTTATCAAATTCAATCATTGAATGCATGTTTGATGTTGTTGGGAAAGTCCCTCATGTAGTTATGAAAGCATGGGATGGATATACTTCTTATCACAACTGTAAGAATCCATCATTCTATGGTTAGAAGTAATTTCAATTGTCTTCCAGTACAAGGAAAACACCCTCTAGTGGAGGTTTTTGTGGAAGCTCTATAAAAAGAACCCAAATATCTGTTTATGGCGAAGTTCGTTAGCAGAGGCGATCAAGTAGAGAATTTAGCAGATGTTTTTTTACGGTGCTTTTATACATACAAACTGAACCAGTGTGCCTTAAGTAATATATACAACAATTCTTAGTTTAAAACAATGCACCAGAGCATCATGTGGTCTACCATTTGTTTGCGCCAGTTTTGTTTTGTTCTTGATATATGTCGTGCATAGTTCGAGATAAGGGTCAACTTCCCTTTTGCTTCAGATTTGTTATGTTTATTTTTTGAGAGGTTTTCGGTCACGAGGCCATGATTTTACCAACTCCCTCTTAGGATGGTGACTAAGGAATATATGCATATGTGGGGACATATGCTGCGTAAGAGGGGCCAATTGGAGTTCCCAATCAGTATCACCACAAAGATACTACAGCTACTACCTAGTGAGGATGATCATAGTTTAGATATTGTGTTGTGTCCTTATGCGGGTTCGAATGGAGAGGATGTATAAACACCCTATTCATCCAGGATGAGCCACATGATGCTAGAGGTAATATTAGCATCATGTTTAAATTGATCTAGTTGCATGAATGATCTCTTTATATTTCCAACGTAACCTAACTTGAATGATCTCTTGTATCCACTTGAATGATCTCTTTATATTTCCAATGTAACCTAACTTGAATGATCTCTTGTATCCACTTGAATGATCTCTTGTATCTTTTCGATGTAACCTAACTTCGTCCCTATTATGTTTTGATTGCGGTGGTTAGCATGACTAGATTGGTTGAACTCAACTTCCACTCCACATTCTTATGTGACACGTCTATCATCAACATCCTCGGTGTGAAAATGATGCCCATATGCCCACATAGATGGGAAAAAATGCACCTGTATAAAACTGAACAAATCACAATTTCAAGTGTCTAATAACCCAACTATTAATATATAAAATATAGATGTTATAATTTAAAGGTGCATTATGAAATTAAAAAAGTACACAAAGAGATTATTACCGAGTAGATGCACCTAATCCCTATGTTTAGTGCATCCTCTTTAGCAAATTGTTAATGACCGTATGCATTGTATTTATCTCTAAATTGATCAAGAAACCAACTGTTGGGACAGATCATTTGCATATTTTCTTTTAAATGATAAAGGTTAGGCATTATTCTACCATTCAACCATTTGAATTCTTTTTGATCCAAGAGGATCTGCCAAGATGATAAAAAATAAAAGTCTTCAAATGCCGAATAGAAGCACGCCATTTTGTAGGGCTCACTGATATATTTCCGTCGACACTCATTTCATAAAAAACAGACTCCGGATGCGAAATATATCGCATTCTAAAATTTCTGCAAGATAACAAAAAGGAAAAAAAAGGGTTGCCACGTGACACCACTGAAAGGATTCCATGTGGCCTACATAGGTGGATGTGCAGTTGGCGTTGCATCTCTAGGATGCGCCACATGGAAAGTGACTTGGTAGGTGACATGGAAGTTCATGATGATGTGGAACTATCAAAATATGACATGTGGCAGGTTTATTGCACATGGGGGAAGAACGTGGACCAAGCCGAGGTTTCCACAGGGAATTTTGATTGGCCACAAGTTGGTTATAGGTTATATTTACCAAAAATATTGACGGGTAGGGGGATCGAAACCCCAACCTCCCACTAGGTTCCATGGCCTAGCTCCACGCTCCCTACTAGCGTGCCACACGTGTTCCTTGTTATATCATATGTTACAAATTTTTAAAAGGGGTGGGTCAAGGTCTTAGCCCTCGGCCCCATGATCTATGCTACAATCCATGTAACCAATGGTAGCCTAAAATAAAGTACAATAGGGATCCACTATATATATATATAATGCCAAACAAAATGGATCCCGCAGGTTTTGAAACCGGGATCTATGCTTTTCCACCACAATTCCTAACCAATGGGCCACAACCCAATGCCTTGCATCATATCCGAATAATATATTTTTGAGTTTGAAGAAGGATTTAGACCCCGAAAGGGGCACGCCCGTGTGGCATCCAAAACAACCACAACCACGTTATAAAACTATGAACCAAAGCTCGATTGAGGTACAATGTAGTGGACACAAATTTCTATGTAGGAACAAATTCCAAGGAAGAATCCGTACAATCCATACGAGTGCAAGAAGAAGTGATCTTGAACTACATTCCAGGGGAGGTCCCAAGAAAACTATAGAGTGTTTATAATCATTTTGCATGATTTTTTGAGACAGATGCAGTGGTGCAGAAACAATCCGAATTTCAGAGTGTCCTTAGCATTGATGTAAACTGTAGCATTTGAAGATATTAATAAAATTGGTGTCACTAGAAGGGGCCCAGAGACGTATTCCTTTATGGATGAACTCCGTTATCAGCTGCTGTCTCAGATTTTGGTTTGCATCTTTATTATATTGAATTCTTTATGCTTATGTGCTCTTTAAAGTCGCCAATTTAAAGTATTCTTTCCAAATTTAACTGTTGGGACATTTACACATAAATCATGCTTAATTAAAATATTTTGAAAATTCAGATCATGTGTTGTATTAGAGCTTATTTAACCATAGATTTGTGAGTGTGTGAATAATTACTAGGGGAAAGCTTAAGGACGGTGAAGGAGAGCTTGTGCCTTTAGATCCAAAAATTGAACATACAATCCAAAGGAAGAAAATGGCAGAGGATGATTCCCGTTCATAGCACAATATTAAGGATTTCCATAAATCCTTCTACAAAATGTCAGATATGGTTGAGAAGTTGTTTGCAGATTATCAAGAGAGATTGGAGAAGAGGAAAAAGAAGAAGGAAAAAGTTGAGGATAATGCTTCAGTGAATCAAGGAAATGGAGGAGGCCCTCCCAAACCTCCATCTTCACCTTCAAGTTCAAGTTCAAGTTCAAGTGTTTCTTCTTATTCTCATTATCATAATTCTAAAGGTCACCAGAAAGATGTTGCGAATATGCCATTGTTAACGCTTGATGTAAAATTTTATTTACCTATGTTTAACGGAGAACTTAACGCTGAAAAATTGGATAACTGGATTAGACAAATTGAAGTATAGTGCAGGATCCATAAACTTGCAGGCGATGAAGCAAAAATCCAGTTGGCCACACTCCATCTTGGTGGCACTGCTTTGATCTGGTGGGAGAGAAAAACTCAAGAGGATATTCTTACTAAAGGTAAAGTTATTTCCTCATGGTATGTGTTTACTGCAGCGTTGAAAAAATAATTTTATTTGTTGGGTTATATGCAACAGGATATGATGTATTGGAAGAATTTCATACAAGGTAAGGGTCAGAATGCGGAAGAATACAAATAAGATTTTAGAAAGAGGTCCTTAGTGATGGGTGTACCTCTTTATACTCAAGATACACTTCTTAAATTCATAGGAGAATTGCATAGTTACTTAAGACATAAAATTCTTATGTTTAATCTGACTAACCTGGATGAAGTGTGTGTTCAGGCCATCCATATCGAATCTAAGGGGAAGAGTCATTCTGATAAATTTTCCAAGAATACTTTCAAGCTAGGTGGAAACAAGTTCAAAGGTAAAGGGAAAGGAAAGCATACAACTACTATGAAGAAAGGAGTAGATAATCCCTCATGCATGCATTGTCATAAAAGAGATTGTGATGTATCCAAATGTTGGAAGCTTCATCCGGAACTCGAGCCAGAAAAGTTTCGGAATAAGAAGGAAGACCAAAAGGCTATCGCCACTCTTCAACGTGATTTGGGATCAACCTCTAGAGATGAGACAAAAATTACAGCCATGGGATTACAAGTTAAATCTTCTTCTAATTATGTTTCAAAAGTTGAACCTGTTCATGATGAAAAGAAAAGGAGTGAGTTATTTCACGTAAGGGTGATTTCTAAGCATACTAAAATTGATATTTTATTTTATAGTGGATCACAAGCTAACTTGATTTCAAAAGAGATAGTTAAAAATCTCGATTTAGAAACAAAGCCTCATCCCAAACCATATCCACTCAGATGGGTTTGTGAAAATGCACAACTTCAAGTTTCTAAGCAGTGTAGACCCAGGTTTGCAAATTTTTTTGGATTTATGTATGAAGTTGATTTAGATGTGGTCCCCTTGGATATATGTGGTATTGTATTAGGTAGCCCTTATATTTATGACGTGAAAGCAATATTCTACAGAGAAGATAACACGTACCATCTTACTAAGGATGGTGTTTAGTACATTGTTCGTGCTCACCATATGAAAACGAATCTATATTTTGTTTCTACAAGTCAAATGAAGATATTAGTAAATGTAAGTAATTTTTTTCTCATGATTGTTAAAGCTAAAGATGTTGATAAGAATGATGATTTTAAAGGTTGTGATCCTAAACTTAAAGATGAATTGGTTAAGGTTGTTGGTAAGTATGATGCAGTATTCCAAGAACCTAAAGGATTGCTTCCAAAAAGATAAATAGAACATGAGATCCATTTGAAACAAGATGCTCCTCTTCCAAATATTGGTATGTCTCGGTATTTAGTGATCGAAAATGCAGAAATCAAGAAGCAGGTTCAAGAGTTACTCAAGAGAGGGGACATTCGACCAAGTTCCTCTCCATGTGGTTCATCGATGGTTTTGGTACCAAATAAATATGGTACATGGTGGATGTGCATGGACTACAAATATTTGAACATAATCACAGTAAATAATCAATATCCTATTCCCCGCATTGATGACCTTTTGGATCAATTAAAGAATGAAAAATATTTCACTAAGTTATACTTGAGAAGTGGTTACCATCAGATTGGAATCCATGAAAATGATATATGGAAAACTGCTTTCAAAACTAAACAGGGTTTGTATGAATGGACGGTTATGCCATTTGGGATTTGTAATGCTCCTGCGAGTTGACACAACCTTCATGCGGGTTATGAATGATGTATTTAGGCCATTCATTGATGAATTTGTAATAGTATACTTATATGACATCCTCATATTCAGTCGAACTTGGGAGGATCATGTCAAGCATGTTAAGCAAGTCCTAGATGTTTTAGCAAAGGAGAAATTTTATTTAAAGATGTCAAAATGTGAGTTTGGAAAGACATATTTGGTTTAATTAGGCCACATTGTATGGGGTGGTGAACCGAGGATTGAGCCCTCTAAGGTTGAGGCCATTCAAAATTGGCCCAAGCCTACTAATGTAACATAAGTTAGAATATTCTCGGGAGCAACACAATACTGGAGGAAGTTTATTTCTAACTTCTCATTTATTGCTTCTCCTTTACATGATTTGACAAGTGTAAAATAGTTCTTTTAGTGGGGAGTCAAAGAGAAGAAAGCATTTGACACTTTGAAGGAAAGGATCAACACAAATCCAGTACTTGCATTTCCATATCTACAACAACCATTTGAGATTGAAACCGATGCTAGTGGTTATTCCATGGGGGAAGTCTTAATGCAACATAAGAAACCAATCTTCTATCATTTTGAAATATTTCCTAAAGCAATATCTAACTATCTGACATATGATAAAGAGTTGTATGCATTAGTACAAAGTGTAAAGAAATGGAAACATTATCTAATGGGTAAAGAAACAATCATACATATTAATCATCAACCATTACAATATTTTCAATCACAAACTAAGCTACAACAATCAATACATTTCAGATGGATGGGATTCTTACAACAATTTCACTTAGTCATTAAATATAAAAAGGGAATTCATAATAAAGTAGTAGACATGTTATCAAGGCCTCCAATCAATGCATCTGTTATCTTGCAAAATAGTCCTTTGGCTCATGAAGGTTACATTGAACAATATGCCCAGGATGAAGAATTCAAAGATGTGTATGAATCTTTAATGCATGGCACACAAAATGAAGAATTGGATTATCATATTCATGATAATTTATTGTATCATCTTGGCAAAATTTGTGTTCCATAGAGTGAAAGAGTTCATGTAATTAGAGAAGGTCATACTTCTCTTATATCTGGTCACTTTGGTGTAGGAAATATAGTAGCTTAGCTTTATAGGTATTTCTATTGGCCTCGGATGAATGAAACTGTATCCAAATATGTAAAGGGATGTGTTATGTGTGCTACAAGTAAGCCAAGTAAAATTGGGCTTGTACACTCCACTCCTCGTACTTTCTCATCCATGGGAAAGTGTGTCTATGGATTTTGTGGGAGGGTTTCTTATGTCTAGGAAAGGTCATGATTACTTGTATGTGTTTGTGGATAGGTTTAGTAAAATGTGCATCTTAATGCCTTGTAAAAAGCAGGTCAGTGCAAAGTTGACTGCTCAGTTGTTCTTCCAGAATGTTTGGGTTCTTTTTAGGTTACCCACTTCTATTGTATCTGATCAAGAATCCCACTTCCTTGGGAAGTTTTGGTCATCTTTGTGGGAACTTATAGACACTAAGTTGAATAAGAGCACTTCCTTTCATCCATAAACCGATGGTCAGACTGAAGTAATCAACCGCACAATGGTACATCTAATCTGGGGATATTTTTGTAAGCATCCTAATCTTTGGGATGAATTGTTGCATTATGTACATCATACCTACAACCATGACATTCACTCTTCTACACAAAGGTATCCATTTGAGACATGTTTTGGATACTTGCCAAAGTATCCTTTAGAATTTGTTTATGGGAAAGATTATGTGGAAGATGTACAAGTTGATGCAGGCAATTTGGCCTCTAAGTTCATCTAACAAATCCAATTGGTACACCATGCAATACAAGAACAATTGGAGAATATCCAAGCCAAGTATAAGACACAACATGAAAAACATCGATTGGATCATCATTTCCAAGCTGGTGATAAGTTTGGCTTCATATCAACAAAGACTGACTTAAGGGTGAAGGTAAAAAGCTTAAACCATTCGAGTATGGACCCTTCACAATTTTGGAAAAAGTTGGTAACAATGATTTCTGGTTAGATTTGCCTCCATACATGAAAATTTATTCCATTGTGAATGTGGAAAACTTTAAATTGTGTGAGCCTCCAATGATCATGGATCAAGAAGAGTTTGTTCATGTTCCTTTTGTAGATGATTTTGCACGCGTATCTTGATGAGTTCCAAGAAGACATCATTCTTGACAAAAGAAGAAGGAATTCACAAAGAGGATATGTGGAATATATTTGCGTGGGTATGAAAGGAATGCATCCAAGTAAAGCATAATGGATAGAGACCAAAAGGGTGAGGTATTTGTACCCTCCCCTATTTACTAAATAATTCTAGGCTTTTGGCAGTCCAAAAGCTTCTAGTGGGGAGGTTTGATCCAAGAGGATCTCCCAAGATGACCAAAAATGAAAGTATTCAAATGCTAAATAGAAGAACGCCGTTGCATAGGGCTCATCGATATATTTCCGATGATGTTTGTTTCATAAAAAATAGACTCTGGATGCGAAAGCATTCATGTTTTGAAATTTTGGCAAGACAACAAAAAGGAAAAAAACGGGGTGACACGTGGCACCCCTAAAAAGGGTGCCACGTGGCCTACATAGGTGGATCATACATTCGATGTGGCATCTTCGGGATGCACTATGTGGTAGGTAAATTGACAGGTGACATGGCAGTTCAGGATGATGTGGACATATTAGAATCTGACATGGGGGCAGGTTTATTGCAAATGAGGCAAGAATGTGGAGCAATAGGAGGCCTCCAATATGTGGCGGTCCGATTGGCCACAAGTTGGTTATATTTAACAAAAATATTGGCCTGCAGGGGGATAAAACCCCTGACTTCCCGCTGGGCTCCATGGCCTAACTCCACGTGCCCTACTAATGTGCCATAAGTGTTCCTTGTTATATCATATGTTACAACTTTTATTTAAAGTTGAACTTTGACAATTTTTGAAAAGGGGCAGGTTGAGGGCTTAGCTCTTGGCCCCATGATCTACTCTACAATCCATGTAAAAAATGGTAGGCCTAAACCAATGTCCGATGGGGATCCACTACACACACACACACACACACATAATTCCAAACAAAACGGATCCTGTGGGTTTTGAACCTGGGATCTCTGCCTTGCCACCACAATATCTTACTAATGGGCCATAACCCAATGCCTTGCACCATATCCGGATAATATATTTTTGAGTTTGAAAAGAGATTTGGACCCCAAAAGGGGTGGGCCCGCGTGGCCACCAAAACAACCACAACAATGTTATAAAACCATGTACCAAAGTTTAGCCGAGGTACAGTATAGCAGGCACAAATTTATATGCAGGCACAAATTTTGAGGAAGAATCCATATAGTCCGTACGAGCACAGGAATGAGTGATATCAAACTGCGTGCCAGGGGATGTCCCAGAAAAACTATAAAGTGTTTATACTCATTTTCACAAATTTTTAAGATAGACGCAGTGGTGCAATCTGTTTTTGAAGAAAACAGTCTGAATTTCCGAGTGTCCTCAACATTGATGTAAATTGCAGCATTTGAAGAAATTAGTAAAATCGGTCTCACTGGAAGGGGCCTAGAGACGTAGTCCTTTATGGACAAACTCTGTTATCAGATGCTATCTTAGATTTTGGTTTGCATCTTTATTATTTTGCATTCTTTATGCTTATGTGCTCTTTAAAGTTGCCAATTTAAAGTCTTCTTTCAAAATTTAACTATTGAGACATATACACATAAATCATAGTTAATTAAAAGATCCCGCAAATTTAAATCACTTTCTTGTCACTATCCCATTTCCTCCTCTTCTATTCATACAATGCGACCCATGGATGTGTTTCCCCCTTGTTGTAAAGAATGAATTTATTGATGGCATCAATTTCTGAATTGGTTGATGTATTCATGAAATCAAACCAACATATAGTATGTATGAGATCAAAATATACATTATGAAGTTTAGTGTGAATAGTTACTCTATAGAAATTTGACAAACAATAAGTCACTTACAATTTATCTTGCACCTTTTTATGTTTGTTTGGAGTAGATCCCATTCCCTTTTGTCCTCATCCCTTCGGTCATCCAAAATCACCACACTTGGTGTGTCGTCGATCTGCTTGATGTACTCATTAGCATAATAGAATGATCCATATACTATGTACCCTTCCTCCATATACCCCTGACATTTTCCCCTTTGTTGAACACATCCTTTCAATTTTTTTATGTACCTCTCTAGGAAGAACATCCAATGATAGGAGACCACCCCAACTAATTCAACCTCATCAACTAAGTGAATTAGAAGATGAACCTGCAAGTCCATGAAAATAGTCGACAGTTCCTTCTCAAACATACAAACAATCTCATCTATCTCTTGACGCCACCATGGAATGCTAGCCATATGAATCTCCTTTGATGTGATCCAACATACAAATGCATATAATTTAGATATGGCATGCCATAGGTCGTGGGGGAAGTCATGGTTCAGACACCCATGCACAAGAAAAGGATAATGACACTACAAAATAAACACATACAAAATTAATTGTGTTTTAAACCACGGCGTAACAATAAAAACGAAAAAATAAAAACATGTTTTTGGCATATGTGTTCTTAGAAGGTTCATATGGTCATGTGATTTCAACCCCCAAAAATGTTCTTCTACATTGAAGTAGCATTGTAGAGTAGACCCATATAAAGAAGACACCTTCACAGCCAATATAACTTCCTTTGACAAAGAAAGATCATCTTTCTTCAAAATCCATGGGAAATCACCTTCTTTGAAACACCAAGAGGACCGGCCTCTCCTCTACTTTCTTGTCTTGGCCAATGTTTATTTTTAGTATTTAAAGAAATAAGATCTCTACTAACAACCAATGTGTCACTTTGTTTAGATGATATGTTCCTCCATAAATAAGATGAAACATTTTTAAATATATGCATGGGATCTAGTAAGTGGGAAATCTTAAGATGCTCCCAATATGGGAGCACATAAAAGACATATTTAATTTTCATCCAAATGGGAAAGTTTTCAACATAGGTGTCGAATAATTCATGATCATCGAACATAGGTTCCCCATTTGAATCAAACATTTATGTAATCTCCTTCTCCTTCTATCTAGAATCTACCTTAAGCTAGTTTGTCGGTGTCATTATTGCAGGTCTTTGTGATCTCTCTAGTTTACCATTGTAATATCCCTATTTTGACCCTTAGGATATATTGGATTTTATGTAAACATTGTGAATATGTGATGTATAATTCCTAGAGTGGAGCTCAAGGCCAATGCCCCACTAGTGAATGCTTAGCCCGGTATTTGATATTGTGTTATCCATGAGCTATTAAGCCATGGAAATTGTAAAAATGATGTAAATATCATGTAATATAAATACCAAGGGGATGGCTATGAATGCAAATAAATGAGGGGGCTATGTGTATCCACTCGGGAGAGGTGAGGGGGTTGTGGGATTGAACCATAGGCTTCCATATGTCACCTTGGGAACCCACCTTTGACTATCCTAGCTGTCATTTAATTTCGTGTAAGGATGACTGCAGAAAACTGTTTATGAGGTTGATGGAGTATGGGAAACCCTAAAATCCATAAGGTAGGGCATGGGATTGGTTTGATTGACCCATAAGTCACTCCACCTCATGGGAGGACGTTTTCTCTCATCCCCATGCCATGGGAATCATTCAAGATTCATTTTTGGGAGAGGAGACACAGACATAGCAGGGAAGAGAACCATAAATCATGATTTGGAAGAAAAACCACAATTTGTAGTGCCAAGATCGCTCAAAAATTTGTGTGAGAAGGGAAAATTGTTGGGGAAATCCATAGACCCGAAATCGGGGGGTGATTTGTAAGTGTGAGCCGCCCAAAAATTCTTAGGGAAACTGATTTTGGAATCCTGAAAGGGTAGCGGTGGGACAAAGCCTTTCAACTGTAACCCCGAGGAGATCCAAGCGTGAATGACACAACATAAGAGAGATCAAGGGTTGGAACCACTTGATAAACCCGGTGAATACTGTTTGAGTGAGTTGGATATGTTTGTAGCTCTGTGGTTGAGCTCACTGGCTTAGCTTCCCCCTCCCTTGTCTCTTGGCATGCTTGATAAACCCAACTGTGTGTTGGTTTAGCATGACTGTTGTTGTGAAACCAAGACTATGAGTAAACCTCGGTAGTTCCTCCTTAGTGGATACATAGCCCTAGCTCGGGGGTGCTCTCTAAGTTCTGAAATAATACAGGTTGGGAAGAGACCTATGGTTGGGTTGGAACGTTGCAGTCCATAGCTAGTTGCTTGTTCGTTTCAATTAAATATAAGTGTTTCCTATTGCCTCTGATTATGTCAATTTTATATACATGAATGATTGTTTGTTTATGTCAGAATGCATGGGTTGATCCAACTAATAATGGAACCGAATACCTGAACTTTATGTTATTATTATTCCTATGATGAAATGTTGATAAATGAATTTTGAGTGTGTGTTAATAGGGTTTAATGCAGTTGTGTTTTTCCTCCATGTGTTTTATTTATATGTAAATCTGTTCATTAATGAATAGGGATAGGTTTTGTTGAGGCCCTGAAGGTGCATAAGGTTCAATCATGGATTTGGGGAAGAAATAGACATGCCCCTTGGTGTTCATGCTTCCCCTGTGGATCAGATGAAGGGAAGGGGCCATGGAAGAGTAGTATATGAGACCTACATAGTGGTAAAGAGGCATGGATGAAGTTTGTGGCCACATTTTGAGTTGGAAGAAGGACAATATTAGATTCATCGGAGGTGCCAGAGGAGAATTCAGTTTCATAGGGATATCTATGAGCTTTCCAACGGTACCAGATTTTACCAAAATGGACTTGGGATGAGAAAGTTATGAGCCAGAGAAGTTGTGCAGTTGGGTTTCCGACTTTCCAAACCCGCAATGCAGATTGTGGATTGCAGAAGTCGAAAGGGTGATTCTATGGAGTTATGAGTGGTGGTTCCGACTTTCGACTCCCGCAACGTGAATTGCGGATTGCGGAAGTCGAAAGAGTAAATTTTCTGAAGTTTTGAAATGGTGGTTCTGACTTCGGACTTCCGCAAGGCGGATTGCATATTGCAGAAGTTAGAGAGGTAATTTTTCCGGATTGGTGAATTTGGAGTTCTGACTTCCCAGTTCCGCATTGAGGATTGCAGACGTCGGGGGAGTAATTCGTCGAAGTTGAGAATTTGGGGTTTCTGAATTATGACTTCCACATCGCGGGTTGCAGATTACGGAAGTCGGAGGCATGATTAGACGAGGTGGAATATTTGGTGTTCAGACTTCCTATTTCCGCACTGCGGATTGCAGACGTTGGAGGTTCATTTATTCGACGCTGTGAATTTGGGGTTTCCAACTTCCAACTTCCGCATCGCGGGTTATGGATTGCGGAAGTTGAAGGCGTGATTCGATAAGGTGGAATATTTGGTGTTCCAACTTCCGATTTTCACATTGTGTATTGCGGAAGTCGGAGGCGCATTTATTCTGTGTTGTGCATTTGGGGGTTTCGACTTCCAAATCCCGCAAGGAGGATTGCGTATTGCATAATTCATAGAGATATTTCTTCAGAATATAGAATTGGTGTTCCGATTTTTTATTTCAGCACTACGAATTGTGGATTGCGGAGGTCGGAGGTGTGATCCTCGTCGAATCTGTAATCTGCGGTTCTGGCTTCGGACTTCCGATTGCAGATTGCGGATTGAGGATTGAATATCATTGCGGCTGTGTAAAAGTGCATATTTGGAGAAAACAAATTTAGTAGGTTGCTTCAAGGTTGTTCCCCCATCACTCTAAAGGAAACCGATGGGATCAGGGATGTGACAACCATTGAAAGAAAATGTTCTTCTATAAGGGTGTTCTTTTTGGGAGGAATACCTTGGAGCAGTCGTACACCGAATTTCATAGGTGGATGGGCCACTTAGTATTCAGAGAAGGTCCACAACATTTACATCCATGATACCTTTTTGTTACAAGACCTACGGAATTATTGTACACAAAGCACGCCAACATTGAAGATCAAGTTAGTTTCACTGAATTAACTATGCCATAAAATATTGTTATGAATATAAATAAATCAATAAACATGTTTACTAGAAAAAAATCCTAATCCTTGATAATCATGTGTGGTGCACACACATATTCCATACAATGTAAAACTCCTCTATGTTGGGATGGGTCTTGATACATCTTATACATATATCCTTTCCCATAATTCCTTCAATTCATTGATCAATGGTTGTAGGTAAACATTCATATTCTTCACTTGTCTTCTACCATGGACTATAAGAGCCAACATAAGATGTTCATTCTTCATGGACAACCATGGGGATATATTGTTATTGATCACTAGTATAGGCCAAATAGAATAGTTGGTGTTTTGGAGGGAATATGGGTTGACACCATCCATGGCTATGATCAGTTGAAGGATTCGTACTTCATCCTTGAATTTATTAGGCCCTATATCCTCTATATGCTTCATGGCTATTGAATCTATTGGGATTCACATAAATTTTGACTAATTAATTTCTGTGTGAGGCATGCCATCCCTGCAACATAGATGAGTCTTTGCAACGAAAGAGCCTTTGAATCCTTGGGATTATAGGCATGTGCCTCAATATCCTATGAGGAGTACTATCTACCTTACCCTTGGTTTTTTTATTTATGGTACCTATCATGCCTACATTTTGGGCATATCTCTTTGTCTGCATATTCACCTATATATAAAATACAATCATTTGGACATACATGATATGATATGTACTCAACACCCAACATTTTCAACATTTGTTTTTCCTTTTCGTAGCTATCAAGTAAGACCTTATCGCTCAGAAGTATCCTATCTTTGAATAACCTGTTGTTATTGGGAAATAGAAATGTACAATTCCATTTAACATTCATGTGTGACAATATTCCTCAAAACATAAGGGATTTGATGGTCATTTACCTCAAAAGTGTCAAGAATTATGTGTTTTACATGCCATACATTGTTTTCAAGTTTTATAGTAACATTGTTGTCCACAACTAGGTAGAATTTGACTATCCAGGTCCAAAGAAAGGGGTGGTGGAAGTAGGTTTAGGGATTTCAAAGAAGGTATTAGTGATATGAGCATCATCCCATAGCTTATTGTCCTGGATTGCATCTAACAACATTGTCTCCATGGCACCCGTGTCTTATAAGAAATCATCCATACCATCCTCTATTTCATTGCCTCCATTGTCAACTTGTGAAGAACTAATGTTACTGTAGACATTCCTAATTGGTGAATATGGATGTAGTGGGAATTGAATAGGTGGTTGATTCAACCATTCTTAGTATGCTTCCTCCCTGAGTTGCACTCTTTTTTCATCCTTCTCAAGCCGGATTTGACATTGTAGTGGGGTGAAACATAAGATGGTAGATAGGTCGCTCATCATCATAATCCCAATTTTAAAAAATGAACATTACATCGATGATATTAGTAAACAAAATGCAATTGTTTTCATCAAACATTATACCAAACAATTATTACAGAAGCATGAGAATTTTTACCAATAGTAAATGTTAAACCGCAAACAATTAATGAAACAAAAGTTCAAATTGTGCAATACATTTACATCAACCCCATTGAAAATTAAAAAATACAATTAATCAATGTTTTTTGTCTTACACCCCAAGGGACATATAAAGGTAGTACCAATGAAAGGAATCTCTGATGATAGGTTGGTAGTCTATGAAAGTTATAGTTTATTAACAACTCGTCATGGGAGACAAACTACGTATTACATGCATAACAACAAATCTGAACGATTTCCTTTTCATAAGGAAATCCTGGTCATTGAAGTTAATTAGGGGATTTTTGAGGTCTAAAATCGGCCTCCTAAGGGAAATAATAAAATAAGAGTTAAAATAATAAAGTAAGAGTTTGGAATTTTGGAGGGGAAAATAAAAACTAATTTTCTTATTATATTTTTGACATATCTCCTTATTGATTTACCCAAATTTCAAGTTTGGTCGCTTGTTGGATACGTAATTTGATTCTCAACCAATTCATACCCACATGGCATACTTTTGAGGCACCCACAACACGAAAAATGAAAAATTCAATAAAAAAAATATTTTAATATATAAAATATGTTTTTTAATGATTTTTTCATTTTTCGTGCTATGCGTGCCTGAAATGTATGTAGTGTGGGTATGTGTTGGATGCGTATTTGAATTTCACATCCAAACGAGTGCCCAAACCTGAAATTTGGGTAAATTGATAATGAGATATGTTGAAATTACAATAAGATAAAGTAGTTTTTTCTTTTACCCTCCAATGTTTTTTTACAAATTTTACCCCCATGGTTGACATCATCATCTTGATTCCTATTGGTTCTAATAAAGTGAATTTTGATGGTAGAATTTTTGTTTTGAGGCCTATTTTTGACCTCAAAGCTCCCCTAATGGTTCCTTAAATGAACAATTTGCAGAAAATAAAGAGCACCTATGAGTATTTATGAACCCTGTAATGTTGCCATGAGTGTGTAGTTGAGCATCAATATATAACATGTTCTTCCTATTAAAGTTTCCAGAAGAAAAACCATTCATGCACATACTATACATGGAAATTCTTTGTTTACATTTAACAATATTCAAGTAATTATACTGACAATAGGTAGGAACGAAAAATGACATAATTGCTACTAACTGTTTGGGAGGAACGAGTACATGTGAATGGATAAACAACCCAAGATTTCCAACATTTATCTTAGACTTGGCAATCATAAAACTATTACCACAAAAGCAAAATTTGGTTCCAACATCAGGCACATGTAGAGAAGATGGTCAAGCACCATACAAAGCGAAGTTGTAACAAGTTTGGTATTTACTTTACAAATTCATGGGAAGAGAGAAGTCATGGATACCATCCAACAATTGGATCAATCTTGGTGTGCACTTGGAAATTTTTGCTCTCAAATCATACAAATTTTTGGATCTCCCAGAAGAGATTTTTTGGGTGGCATTGATATCATACTTTGGATCAGTAGAAATCCTAGTTGAGTGAACATAAGCAGAGGGGTTGGTCGATTTAGGATAAAAAATAATTGTTTTGGCTTCCAACTTTTCAAAAAATGAGCATAAGGAAGTGTTCCTATGTGTCTTTTCTATACCACATGCCGGATTTTTTTACTGCAGTAGGAGGTAGTAGACCATTAACATTGGGTATTTGATCATTGATATAATGGGTGAGGGTGACATGTTGAGGGTTATCCTTCAATCCTTGACATTTTGAACAACCACACACTTTTGGAGTGTCATAAAATATATCCAACTCATGATGAATTACCATTGATGACCTAGGATTGTGGATGGAATATGACATGTTACAATTGGCGGGGTAAAGTGGCTATCCATTTTCATATATGAAATGCTTGTGGTATCTTGCTCTTGATAAAAACTTTTGACAATTTTTGACCTAGTGGAATATTTTGTGCATCCGAACTCGATCTTGAATTAGGATCCTACAAAATTGGATTCATTGTTGTTTAGATATTCACATGGATAAATAAAATAGATTCAATTAGATAATTGAAATATAAATAAAATCCAAACTTCCTAGAGATGGAAAGGGAGAACTCCGCGATGGACTTTGAACAATATGGAATGAGCTGAAATGTCAAGAATTGGCCATTTGATATTATAACTTTTTCTTCCCGCATTTGAACGAAATTAACAACCAATACATGTCTACATTCCTAAAATAAATTTTGAGAACCATATCACAATGTAACTTTCAATATAGTTTTGAAACCATTTTTAAGAATAAGGTGAGTTTACACAACATATGTATACTATAAAGTATTGCAATTTATGTGGTTGCATCCTAAAAGATAATTTGAGATGAATATGCCATTTATTTTCAAACATAAATTCATAAATGTTTTTAACAAAACCAATGCACTTTACTAATCAAAGCGCACTAGTGCGTTCCCAATAAAATTAAGCACCGGTGCATGTTAATCATATCTGCACCACCTACTAACATCTTCTTATGATATATGACAATGGATATTTATATATGCATTTTTCAATACTATTTCCAGCAGCACGCTTACGATATTAGAGCTCACCAATGCAGTCAACTCTTTCATACACACCGATGAATAAAAAATGCATTACAAAATATCCATTTTACATTTCCATAAACTTTTGAATTTTGTGTCTACTTGGTGCACCTTAAGTGTATATCACATCAAATCTTCCATCTCAGATAGGTGAACGGGTGTGACAACATATTCTGTGCACACCGCATGTCATAGATCACAACATGAAAATCCCTTTTTATGTGTTTTAATTGCTATACGATGCGTTATATAAAATGTAGTGCATAGGTGCATCCATTTCCTAATGGTGCGCTGGTTATCGAGAAAAATTATAGGAAATCACAACATGAAAATTCTTTTTTAGGTGTTCATATTCGTATTGTATGCCTATCCATTGCGCTATATAACATTTATTGCATCGGTGCCATATATTCCTATGGGTGCACTGATTATTGGAAAAATTATACAAAGTTGTGTGTGAATGGTGCGTCAAGTATTAAACAACATTGGTGCGAATTTATATATAAGAGAACCATGATGCTAAAAATCTAAAAAAAACACACTTTTTTTAAACACACAACTAAAAATGGAGAGGGACTTTATTTTTCAAAAAATTATTTTGATAAAGCGTTTTTAAAAATAAAAACCTAATTAGTATTTCATTATTTTTATTTTTCCAAAATTTTGTGCGGAGATTTTTGCAAGAGAGACTTACCGAGGAGGATTGTGAAGAAACCAAATTATTCTGAAGATTAGAATTTGTAAGGTATGGTGAATCACATGAAACTATGCATAATAAAAATTTCAAGAATGTGAATTTCACTGTTGATCTCAATGCATGATTTATTGGTGTTTCTATTAATATTTAAATTAAATACAGAAAAAATAAAAGATTTTCATAATTACCTTCAATGCTGGAATCTTACTTTCTTCATGCTTTAATTTTTTAGTATGGCTGCAAAATTTCACATTAGGTTTTAACTCCCTCTATTAATTTATAATTATGGTTTTTCCTTTTAGGCACTTTAGATTTAATGGGTTTGTGCTTCTATATATGAAGAGTTGGGCATTTGATGTAAGGGGACCACTTATTGCATCGGATCCCAAACCCTGTCCCTATTAGTTTTTCCCTAAAAAACACTTTCGTCATTGTCGATGTGTTTATCTTCATATAAAGCATCGTTGCGCTTAATGAGATAAGAACACCCTTATTCTATGAACTCTTTTTAAATTTTTTATGACTATTCAGTGCGTTATGGACAAAAAAACGCATCGGTGCTTTAGTATCAACCACTCGCATCTAAAAAGTTGTGGCTTAATTTTTTTTAATTTATTTTTTCGTATTTTTTGTTGTTAGATGCATTGTGAATGATAGATCACACTAGTTCTTTCTACTATATATATCACACCGCGGAAGTTTGATTTTAATTTTTATATTTATTTTTCATTATCAGTGCAAAAATATTTAAGGTGCACTAGTGCGTACTTGGTAAACGCACCGGGGCGGTTGTATTCATAAAGTGCACCAATACGCCATACCTCCTTTTTAATTGAAAATTATGTGATTTACTTGTATAATATATTTAATAGCTTCTCTATTTAATGGTGTAGGTTGTTTATTAATAGAAAATGATTTCAAGTAACAATAATTCCAATCCGCACAATGGGAGCACATCCAAAAAAGAGAAGAAGGCAAGTTCTTTGTAATTTATGTATAAAATTAATATTTTTTATTTATGTAAGTTTAACTAATATGTATTGGTTAATATATGTCATGCAAATCCAAAAAATGAGGAAGCTCGATAAGATTATTTTCAATCTAAGTGAAAAAGTTTTTAAAACCTTGATGGGAAAATTGCAGAAGGATGAATCCGGTTAATCAAAAAGTACTATTCAATACAAGTATGTTTTCTTTGAATTTTCAGCAATAATGTACTTAAGAATATTTTCTATCATGTTTCAAATAATCTATTTCGCACATCTTTAATGTTTTGTAGGGGCTGGCAATAAGGGAATGGAATTCCATCCTAAGAAAATAAAAAGTATAGAATATTTAAATGATGATGAATTTGTCCTTAGCTCACCTGGAGTGGTGCTATAAGTTAATGAAAGGGAGATTTTTTTTAATAAAACTATGAGGGATATAGTTGAAAGAATGTATAGATGTACTTTCCACTTATAGTACAAAAACCAGTTGAATGATTCCAAGAACTAGGTTATATATAAACTACATGAAGCATTTCCAGAGCAATGGTCAATGAGACTCGTTAGACTGCAATAGAAAAAACATACAACAACAAAAATAACCATTCAAAAAGTAATTATTCTAAACATTCTTTTCTAGAATATGTATATACTACTACAAAGTATTAATTTATTAATATTAATTATGCTTATATTTAATTTTCATATAAATATAAAAATAGTTTATTGTGATGTTAATTTTTCATGAAGATTATGAAAATCCCAAAGGATGAATGAGGTGATATCCGAAATATACCAGAAGGGATGTACAAAAAAGTGTACAAGGAGATGGTCAAAGAAATGGACATAATTGCATCATAGGAGGATCCATCTCAAGAACAATGTGCTTCAAATGTATGTAATCATTGAAATTTTCTATTATGTATGTAATCATTAAATATTAGTTTTCAGTTTTTTTGTAGCATAAACAAAACAAAATGAAACCCATTCAACACATAAGACAAGATGACAAGGAAAAAAAGGGTTGATAGTGAAGTTTGCGAGTAATTGTGATTTCCTTATAATAAATTAAGATTTCATATTGGTTGTGACCTTTATACTTCATTTTTTTTACACCGGCCATCCTTGGATGTCTTCAAACAATGCTAACATACAAAGAAGATCCATCGAAAGAATTGATTGAGATTGGGTTAACTATGGATTGTGAGTATCTATTGGTGTATCAAAAATTGACTATGGAATTTGTGAGTATCTATGTTGTTTTACTTCTCTCATTTTTACGCCGATAGGCGTTTTCTTTTAACTTTTGGGGTGGAGGCTGGGTGGGTGATTTATTAGTTTTTTAATAACCTACGGCCAGATTTTAATGTTCCCGGAATATGCTTCGTCTGGTGCATTAATTAAGCATTCAGATTTACTATGTTAACTCACGCGCAGCTTTAAATCGAAACGACACATGGTTATATCAAATAATTTATTAAAATAATTTCAAATGCCAAGTGTTTCTTGGCAGTTAAGTGTATTGGTGTCGACTCCTGGAATTAATCGGTGGCTCCACTCCACTCCCCCACACTCCTCTACGATATGCCGACTCTTATTCTTAGATTCTGTTGCGGATTGATCTTCATTAATCAATATTATGTTGTTTTTGTTGCAGAGAATGTGGAAATCGCAGGCCCAAGCGCAATGTTTGTGTTTGGAGATTCATATGTCGACACAGGAAATCTACAGAAAACGATGGCCGCCTGGCGGCCTCCATATGGTATAAGCTTCCCTAGACAACCCACAGGTCGACATTCAGATGGAAAAGTCCTCACATATTTCATAGGTATAATTACAAATTTTTCTGCGCGGATTAATTAATCGTTTCTCTCCATTTCTTATTTGGTTCTTGATCTTTGATTCAAATGCTTCAGCTTGGTCATTGAAGATCCCTACGCCAATACCATACTATCAGCGGGACATCAATTGAATGTGCTGACGACTCCTTTCGAAGTTTCAGGCGTCTCAGTTCGACGCACCTAGCCTCCGCTGTGGAGGGAGGGGGGTTCTGGCCATTTGTGGATTTTTTGGGTTTTTATTTGTGGTATGATGCTGGGCAAGCGTTCGAGGCCCATACAGAAAGCGCAGAACAAGTTTCGTATAATTCCTTCTAATACAAAGCAGGACCCGAGCTCCTGTAAATCGTCTGCATTTTTTCTGTTCACCGGGTTTTCTAATAATAATAGTAGTTCAATAACATTAAATTTTCTTGATTTGACGAGGCAGAAGGCTCCCGGAGCCCCACATCACCTTTGGATTCGAAGAAATTCATAGATAATTATTATTTCAAGCAACCCAGATCTCTTTGGTTCTATTGTTGGTTTCTACCTTGTGCAAAAAATATCAGTCGAGGTATAAATTTAAATCCAACCATGGGAGATCAATTCTTAAACAATTCGCCACTTAATATTTGTATTCCTCGTTAGCACTGGCGTTTGGGAATTGCAGGGTGTGCCTTCGTTTGTACAATCGGTAATCAAGCAGCTCTCGGCAGATTTAGGGCGATTGTACAAAATAGGTTTCAGACGTTTTGCAGTAACAAATATGTCTTCAATGGCTAGCTCCACCATCCACAATTCGCTACTCCACTACCCCTTAATCTAAGAGTAATATATTCGTGGCCGTTCCAGAATGGAGTTACAGCAATGAAAACATGGAAATGTAGCGACACCCTCAAGGAATTAAAGAATCGATTTGTTTTTCTTTTTCTACTACTGTAGCATTCATCCTGGTGATCGCCTTCTTGGTGGTAACTTATTTTAAATAGTTGGATCTAATTCAGGTAAAACCTCCACTCTTAGTATCTTTTGTTTTTGCTGTAAATTTTTTTTTTCATTTCTCTCTCTCGATGGCATCTCAACAGGATTTTTTGGCATCGACTTACTAAAGTAATTTCATTCATTTAGGTCTCACTGTTTGATCCGAGTAGCATTGATCACCAAGGGATGCGCACTCATGGATTGCGCTGGCTTGAATAACAGTCACCATGGCGGGCATTTTGTTGGCTGTGCAAGAAACACCACCATATGCTCGGATACCGTGAAGAGTCCCAATGGCGGATCCACCTGCTGCTTCAACACCTTCTGTAAATATCTCACCAGCGATTCATTGAACTGTGGGAAATGCGACCACTCCTGCCCCTATGGATTGGCTTGTTGCTCAACCTTCTGCGTTGACATAAACAAAGAGCATATGCATTGTGGGAATTGTTTCTACGAGTTCCCTAAACCCGAAAAAATGTATGTATGGTATGTGCCACCAGCCCTCCTCGTCGTATACAATACCGTTTAGTTTAATTTATCAGAAATTTGTGTTACAGGTTTGGGATTTAGCTCAGGATCTATATCCCGGGTTTAGCGGCAACTATTGTGATCATGGCCCTCTACAATGTTTAGCAGCAACTGTGTGGTTGAGGACAACGATACCCCAATTCATAGCTATACATGCGTAGAATCAATCCATGAACATATGAAACACGCGACCCTCATTCTCAAAGATTTCAATATTGCGAAGAGTTCTGTAAACTGGGTAAGTATGGTGCCTTGATGTCTCTTGGTCCAATGCTTTTGTCTTCAACCATCAATCTTTCTAAAATTTAAATTGTTAAGTTGTATTCGGAGGCTATTGAATAATAGTAGATGGTAAACGATGTAATGCTCAGATGACTTTAACAGAGATCCACATGTATCTGGAATGCGAATATGGTTGTATCATAATAAGACCTGTATATTGGATTCATTGCAATCCTCTTCTTGATTTGTTTTAATAGTTGCGTGTTTTGGTTTTCAGATCTTTATGATTTCGTAGACGCTCCTCCTGATTGCGATCAGATGAACAGTTGCACAACCTGTGCTAAGCATGCCTCTTTGTGTACAAAATTTATGTTGCAACAATAAATATAGTTTTGTTTGGGAAAAATACTTTATGATGTGAATTAGATATCTATTTTTAGTTTTAAAAAATTTAGAATGATTCATTTTCTACAATTTTATGGTTTTGAGGAGATTGCATTGCATATATTTGTAATTTGTGTCAAATTTGCACGAGTGTCAGACTCCAATGATAGACATTTATGTCAAATTTATATCAGACTTGAATGATAGACATCTTTCAGTAAGCTATGCACCATTTATTGCATCTCAATGAACCATGAACCTGCAACTGATATTAGCGTTCCACATTCATTGTCTTAAAGTATTTGCATTTCAAATTAAAATCTGTGGGTTAAGTCGGCTTCCTCAAACACATTACACTAAAATCGCCACACTAATAAGTAATAACCAATGGTAAAAATGCCACTCCATCATTTAGAACCTTATAAAATGCCATGTTATGATTGTGTGGCTCAGTCATTTAAGGAAATAGCTTGGCGCAGTAACCTTGAGAAAATGCCATTAGATGGTAAAGTCAAAGTGCTGATAAAATAATTAATAACATTGTTATTCTGGTCATCATTCTTAAAAGTTAAAATCGGTATAGAAATGCGATCATGAGGACATACTCTATGCTTCTCAAAATTAAGAAAGTTTATTTAATAGCGTTATGTTTAATTAGAAGTTATTCCATGTTGATTAGGGTTTTACAAAGTTCCTTTTATTTATTAAAATGGTTAGTTTATTAAAATTTTAATTTTATGATATTGGTTTTATTTAATTGATTATATTTGTTTTTTTAAGTACTTTTAATCATTTTAATTATAAATTTTATTTAAAATATTTTATTACTAAACGTTTATGATTTTCTAAGGATAATTATTATGTTTAATTACAAGTTATTTACGTCGATTAGGGTTTTACAAAGTTCTTTTATTTATTAAAATGGTTAGTTTATAAAAAAATTAATTTTGTGATATTGGTTTTATTTAAATAATTATAGTCGATTAGGGTTTACAAAGTTCTTTTTATTTATTAAAATGGTAAGTTTATAAAAATATTAATTTTATGATATTGATTTTATTTAAATAGTTATATTTGTTTTTTAAAGTATTTTCAATAATTTTAATTATAAATTCTATTTAAAATATTTTATTACTAAAAGTTTATGTATTATTATATATAAAAGTTATTATTAATAATAAAAGTTATAGTATTGGGTGTTTAAATATTATACATAATAATTATCTATTGAATATAGAATAAATTTTCATAACGTTTAAAGTAATGAATTGTATTTATTTTTTTAATAATTTTAATTATTATAGGTTTATAAGTTGCCTTAAAGGTAATTACTAAGAAAGATTATTTTGATTAGTGTTCAAATATTAGATGTTATTAAGAAACATCATTTTGATGAGTGATCAAATATTAGATATAATAATTATTATTGAATTAGGAATAATAAAATTAATTGTATTTTAAGGTTTTTAACAATTTTGATTACAGATCTAATTAATGTTGTAATTATTAATAACTTATATTTAATGATAATTTTAAGTAATTATTTAAATTTAAATTTTAATATCTTTAATAAAATTAATATCATAATTAATTACAATATTAACATTATTAATATTAATATTAACATTAACATTATTAATATTAACATTAATATTAACATTATCAATATTAATATTAACATTATTATTAATAATAACATTATTAATGTTATGTAATAATAATAACAACATTAATAACCTTATTATTAAATGTTGATAATATTAATATAACAAAAGTGATAGAATACTAATATAATGAAAATGATAATAATATCGATATTATTCTTAATATCATTATTTATATTAATAATAACATTTATACAAAAATTAATAACTTTAATAATTCATTATTAACAATACTAATTTATCATTAATATTAACAATATTAACATTAATTACAACATTAATATTAGTATCATTATTAATAATATTAACATTAATAATACTTTATAATATTAATAACAATATTGGGAACATTATTATTAACATTAATAATATTAATAATTATTTGTAATATTGATAATGTAATATTAATGACTCTCGTGTTTATGTCTACCATGGTCAACACGGTATTTCATAATTAACTAAAGTTAATCATTCTCCACTAAAGTCAGCCATGATCAACCAAAGTCAAACATTGTTAACCAAACTCAACCATGGCTAAACAACGTTAACCATTATGAATGAAAGTCAACCATGGTTAACCATTATCAATTAAGGTCAACCATGGTTAACCAAGGTTAACCGTAGTTAAACAAAGTCAATCATAGTTATCCATATTCAACCAAATTCAACAATATTCAACTATAGTAAACCACGATCAACCAAAAGTAAACCATGGTCAACCAAAGTAAACCATGGTCAACCAAAGTCAACCATAGTCAACCAATATCAACCATTGTGGACCAAATAAAACCATAATCAACCATAGTCAAACATGTTCAACCATGGTCAACCATAATCAACCATATTCAACTAAATTCAACAATTTTCAACCATGGACACCCAATAGTCAACCAATGGTCAACCAATATTCAACCAATAGTCAACCAATTGTAAACCATAACCAATGGTCAATCAATCACCAACTAATGGTCAAACAATAGTCGACCATGTTGAACCAATAGTCAACAATGGTATACTAATGTCAACCATGGTCAACCATGGTCAACAATGTTCAACTAATGTCAACCATAGTCAACTAATTATTTACCATGGTGACCAATAGTTGACCATTGATTGAAATTGGTTGACCAATGGGACAACCATGGTCAACCATTGGTAGACCACGATTGACTATGGTTTACATTGTTTGACCATGGTCAACCATGAATAACCATGGTCAAGCATAGTGAACTATGGTCAACCATATGTCAACCAAAATTAACAATGGTAAACCAAATTCAACCATGTCCAACAAAAAGTCAACCATGAAAAACCAGATTCCACAATAATCAACCATGGAAAGCCAAAGTCCAGAATAGTCAACCATGGTTAACCATAGACAACCAAAGTTAACCAAAAGTCATCCATCATCAACCAAAGTCAACCATGGTAAACCAAAGTGAACCATGATCAACCAATAGTCAACCATGGTTATCCAAAGTCTAACATAGTTAGCCAAAGTTAATAGTCACCCATGATCAACCAAAGTCAACAATTGTCAAAAATAGTCAACCATGGTAAACCAAAGTCAATCAAAAGTCATTAATCATCAATCAAAGTCAACCATATTCAACCAAAGTTAACCATGGTAAACCAAATTCAACCATGATGTATCAAAATTCAACCATGGTTATCCAAAGTCAAACATAGTCAACCAAAGTCAACCATTGTCAAGAAAAGTTAACCATGATCAGCCAAAGTTAACCAAAGTCAACAATGGTCAACCAAAGTCAACCACGGTAAACCAAAGTTAACCATAGTCAACCAAAGTCAACAATGCTCAACCAAAGTCAACCATGAACAAACAAAGTCAACGATGGTTAACCAAAGTCAACAATTGTCAACCATGGTAAGCCAAAGTCAACCATATTCAACCAAAGTCAACCATGGTAAACCAAAGTCAACCATGATGAATCGAAAGTCAACCATGGTGAGCCAAGGTCAAACACAGTTAGCCAAAGTCAACCATCGTCAAGCAAAGTTAACCATGCTCAACCAAAGTTAACCATGGTCAACCATAGTCAACAATGGTCAGTCAAAGTCAACCATGGTCAACCAAAATCAACCATGGTCAACCAAACTCAACCATGGTTAACCAAAGTCAACCATGGTTAGCCAAAGTCAACCAAAGTCACCCATAGCCATCCATGGTCAACCAAAAGTCAACCAAATTTAACAATAGTAAACCAAAGTCAACCATGGTAAACCAAAGTCAACCACGACCAACCAAAATTCAACCAAAGTTAACAATCGTAAACCAAAGTCAACCGTGGTCAACCATGGGTAGCCAAACTGAACCATAGTCAATTAAAGCCAACCATGGTACTCAACTATAACTATAGTTTACTTTGGTTAACCATGGTTGACTTTAGTTGACCATGACTGACTTTGGTTGACCATTTTAATTTGGTTAACTTTAATTAACCATGGTTGAATTTGGTTGACTATGGTTAATCATGGTTGACTTCAGTTGACCAGGGTTGATCTTGGTTAACCATGTTTGACTATGGTTAACTTAGGTTGACCATGGTTGAATTTGCTTGACTTTGATCGACCATGGTTGACTTTTGTTGATTATGGTTTTTCATGGTTAACCATAACTGAAGTCAACCACGTTTATCCAAAGTCAAGCATGGCCAAGAAAACTTTAACCAAAGTCAACCATGGTCCACCAAAGTCAACAATGGTAACTAAAGTCAATGAAGGTCAACCTTGGTCAATAATGGTCAACCATAGTTAACCATAGTCAACCATAGGAAACGAAAGTCAACCATAGTTAACCAAAGTCAACCATGGTTGACCAAAGTCAACCATAGACAACCATGGTGAACCACAGTTAACCATAGTCAACCAAAGTACACCATAGTGAACTAAAGTCAACCACGGTCAACCAAAGTCAACCAAAGTCAACCACGATTAACCATGTTCAACCAATGTCAACCATTCTGAATGGAACTCAACCATGGTTAACCAACGTCAACCATTGTGAACCAAAGTCAACCATTGTCAATTAAGGTCAACCATGGTTACCTAAGGTCAACCATAGTCAAACAAAGTTAACCATATTTAACCATATTCAACCAAATTCAACCATAGTCAGCCATAGTCAACCATGGTCAACCAAAGTCAACCACGATCAACCAAAATTCAACCATAGTAAACCATGGTCAACCAATGTCAACCATGGTGGACCAAAGTCACCCATAGTCAAACATGATCAACCGTGGTTAACCATAGTCAACTATGACCACTAAAAGTTAACCATAATTAACCATATTCGACTAAATTCAACAATGTTCAACCATGGTCAATCAACCATGGTCAACCATGGTCAACCATAGTCAACCATGGACAACCAATAGTCAACCAATAGTCAACCAATATTCAACCAATAGTCAACCATGGTCAATCAATAGTTAGCCAATAGTCAACCAATGGTAAACCATAATCAATGGTCAAGCAATAGTCACCCATGTTGAACCAATAGTTAACAATAGTATTCAACCATGGTACAAAATCTACTTTGGATTGAACTCAACAATGGATTGAAGTCAACCTTCTATTTAATTCAACCATGGTTTAAAGTCTACTTTGACTTGAAGCAACTCTAGGATTGAAGTCAATCTTGGATTGAAGTCAACCTTTAGACAAACATGGATTGAAGTCAAGCTTGAAGTGAGGATTGTATTGAATTTACGCATGAATTGAACTTACCCAACCATGAATAACCATGGTTAGCCAATTAAATTAAATAATTAATTAATTAATTTAATTTAACTTAATTTAATTTAATTTTTAATATGTTTTAATATTTTTATTTAATTTAATTTTTAATATGTTTTAATATTTTTATTTAATTTAATTTTTAATATGATAAATATGTTGTAATATTTTTATTTAATTTAAATTAATTGAGTTTATTTTAATTAATTTAATTTAATTTCTAATATATTTTAATATTTTTAATTTAATTTAATTTATTTTAATTTAATTAAGTAATTTAATTTAACTTAACTTAATTTAATTTAATTTTAATTTAATTTTTGATATGTTTTAATATTTTTATTTAATTTAATTTTTAATATGTTTTAATATTTATATTTATATTTAATTTAAATTAATTTAATTTTTATTTAATTTAATTTAAATTTTAATATGTTTTAATATTTTTATTTAATTTGTTTTAACTTAATATGTAATTCTTTTGATTTTTATTTTCAAATAACATTTTCATTAATTTTTGTATTTAAATTTTTTTTTTTCACTTATATTTATTTATTATTTTTCTTTTACTTCTTTATTTTAGTCTATTTATTTACTTTGTATTTTTACTTTGCTTTTATTTTTTTAATTTCCTTTATTTTAATTTTATTTTGTTTTCACTTGTTTATTTTTGTATTTTATTTTAATTCTTTATTTGATTCTATTTATTTCCACTTTTTCTTTTAAATTCTTCATTTGACTTTATTTTATTTTTTTACTTTATTTAATTTACTTTCCTTTAATTTATTTAATTTACTTCACTTTATTTTCCATTGCCATTTTTACTTATATTCGCTCATTTTTACTTATATTTATTTATTTTGATTTATTTTTCATTTATTTCTTCATTTATTTAATTTCAACTTTTTTATACTTTATTTTATCTATTTTTTTTATTAAATATTATTAGTTAATAAATTAATATATATTGACGAAGAATATTAAATATTAATACTAAATATTAATCATAACTATTAAAATTAACATTTTTATTTACTATTTTTTTATTTAATTATAATTTATTCATTCATTTATTATTTATTTTATTAAATAGTTATTATAAAAACAATATTTATTATAAATATGAATAAGTAAGGTTAAATAATAATAATATTATTAAATCAAACATATCACTCATCATAATTTAATTAATTTAATTTAATTTAATATAATTAATGAAATTTAATTTAATTAATAAGTAATTTAATTTAATTTAATTTAATTTAAATACTTTAATTTAATTTAATTTAACTTAATTTAATTTAATTTTAATTTAATTTTTAACATGATTTAATTTGTTTTATTTCATTTATTTTTTAATATGTTTTAATTATTTTATTTTATTTAATTTATTTTTTTTAATTAAATTAAATTTATTTTATTTTCTTTAAAAAAATTAAATTAGATTTAATACAATTAAATTAAATTAAGTTAAGTTAAGTTCAGTTAAATTCAATTCAATTAAATTAAATAATTAAAACATATTAAAAATTAAATTAAATAAAACATATTAAACCATATTAAAAATTAAATTAAATTAATATGGTTTAATTAAATTAAATTAAATTAAAATAAATTAAATTAAATACAATTAAATACAATTAAATTAAATTAAATACAATACAATTAAATTAAATTAAGTTAACTTAAGTTATGGTAAATACAATACAATACAATATTAAAAATTAAATTAAATTAATACAATTAATACAATTAATACAATACAATACAATTAAATTAAATACAATTAAATACAATTAAGTTAAGTTAAGTTATGGTAAATTAAATACAATACAATCCCATATTAAAAATTAAATTAAATTAATATGGTTTATTATGGTTTAATTTCCGGGAAGCCGACCGTCAACTAGCAAGCCATATTAATATTAATAATATGGCTTATATACGCCGATCGGCGTATATCAACCACATTTAAACAATAAATATACGCCGATCGGCGTATATAAGCCATATTATTAATATTAATATGGCTTGCTAATTTTAATTAATGGAATAACAAAAATCCTTTATATTAAATCTATGATTTCTGATGGGGTATAAAACTTGCAAGAAAAAAGTATGAAGTGAAGCCAACAAAAGATTTGTTGAGAGACATCATGAGATTTGGTTTTGAGATAATGTGTATCATTAAGGACACAATTTTAACTACGGTATGATTTTCAATTTACATAATCATGTAGATCATCTAATTATGATTTGTATTAAGTATAACAATGCATATACACTCATTAAACATTATTTTTATGTTTGTAGGTGGAAGATGACGATGAGGAACACAATCAAGGCAATCGACAAAAAATTCAGCCAACTAACTCAAGTCATCCAAGCAGCTCGAGCACTGACAACAGTTCTAAGGAAGAATGATGATCAATATAATTGGATGTTAATGCAAGCTGTTGTGACTCTTGAAATAATTGTCTGCAAAAATTAGACATTTTGTATGATGTAATGGGCATAGTGTCCCAATTGAAAGACAATGGGTTACCAATAAGTGTAACGATTACATATTGACATTTTGATTATTGTGGACTTGTATGTTGTCCCATTTTGTATGAAAAATTCCCTCTTACAAATAAGTTTTGTATTCTATTTCATCACCTAATGTCGTTGTGAAATTTTACATTGTTGATTAAAAATATGGATGATCAAATATTACAATGAACCAATGTGGAATCTAATGATATAACAAATTAATACAAACATCATATTCAAATGCAATAATTAAAATTAAAATTATATGAATACTATTATAAGAAATATTTCAATTTCTGATGAAAAATGGAATTAAAAAAAATGAAATATAGATATCTCATTGCATTGTCCTCGGTTATTGTTTACCAAAGAGAAAATGATTAATGATGCTTTTGATTGTTGTATACACACCGATGATTTAAATGTTATTAGCGCCAATGCTTCTAAAAACAAAGCACACCGATGCATTCACAAATACATAGCGCTGGTGTAACAAAAGCATTTGTTGAATGTCCTGTGCATTTTAATTAATTGTATCATTGGTTCTTTTAATGTAATAGTGCATTGGTTCCACAAGCTATTTGTTGCATTACCTGGTGCTTTTGTATTAGAAGTATGCACCGGTGCTTCGTATAAGTAATCACACCAATATTCTATTTAACCTAACAACACTTATAACAAAATTCAACGTCCCAGTCAACTTTGCCAGTGTGTTTTACGTCTCATGTAGCACCAATGCATTAGTAAAGTACATAAAGAATTGGTGCGATGTTCATTAAAAATCACTGGTGCATGTATTTTTATAAAGCACTGGTGCCATAAATATTTTTTGTTCATGCCAATGCTTGTGTATTTTAATGCACCGATGCATTATATATTATAACGCATCTATGCATCTATGTTAATAAAGCACATAGGTGTGAAAAACTCCACTAAATCCTCCAACTACCGAGCTTTTTATAGTTGTAGTAAGTTTTCATAACAACCTATGCTAAACCATCTAGTACCATTGGCGAAGGTTGTAGCAAAGTTTTTTTTTACATTTTTGGTCAATCTTGTAACACTGAAAACCTCCACTAAAGGGCCTTTTCCTTGTGGTGTCTTCACCAATCATATAATCTTCACTGGAATCTATCACTCATTTTCCATGCATGTTTTACACACTAAGTAGTTTTTGTGGTTGTTTTATCCATTACCAATTGACCAGATTGAGAAATTAACTAGAAATTAGCACCGTGAAGAGGAAATTGTAGACATTAAAGTGAAGAGAATGGACATAGGTGAGCATAGAGACTAGGCAAGATAGGAAACCTTTAACATTGTATATTTGTTTCTCCTTGTATGATTGAGAAGTGATGTATTGATGTTACATGTAATTATCTAAAAGCATACAACCATTTGGAATCTTTCTACACACCCTGAAGATCATTGTAAGGGTTGGGTATTCTGATGGATTATTGGGTAGAGAGAGAGTAGGCCTTTATTGTGGTTTTTTTGTAAGCTAGATAGAAACCTTCTATTACTAAATATAAATATATATTGTACCAAAGGAGTCCATTGGATGACCCACCACATGGGATATTAGGCCAACCAAGAGGATCATGTTCAGTCTGGTAACAATGCTAAAATAAAAGAATGAACAAAATTGGACCAAGAGAGAAATTCCTTCCTTGACAAAAAAGGGAAATCAATTCCTCCCGTCCTTTCCAAAGCATGAATTAACTTAATGCTTACTTGGAAAAAAGGCATAAAATTGTAGTTTTGAACATGATCAAATATAAACTATAGATGATCATAAGTAAAATCCATAAAGATGATTAAACTAAACCTATTGATATACATATGAGTAAATGGATATTTGGAATCAATCCATCTCCATGGATTGGTTCTCCTCTACCTAGAGAAAGGTATTCCTTGCATTCGCAAGGAGAAATACAGGTCTCAGATGGTTGTGTTCCATTAAGGCCCATTCAAGGAGATTTTTCATCACCCTCTATGGGTTAATTTCCTTTCCTTCTTCTTATTCGTTTTCTTTCTATAGAACATATTGATCCTCCACATCCTCTATCTCCTTACAGATGGGAAAGGGTATGCATTTAATGAAGGTTTTCTCCCATGACCATCTACTACCACCCCCCTCTTCAAATATGATCCCTTTGGCTAGGTGGAATAGAAATAGTTCCCATTAAGTCCAGTATACTAGCAATTCCCCACAAGGGAGGTGGACTAGAGGTTCACAATGAGGTTGTGGTAGGATTCTCCCAAAGGAGACACAACTCTACAACTCTAAGACACAAGCAACACATAACTATATGCATATCCTCCTAAAAGGTGCTCCGACATAATGTAAACCAACCTAGAGCCAAATCCTAGGCTCTATCAAGCGCCAAGAGGGATCAAATCTCTCGAGGTATATCATTTTTACTTCTTATATTTCTAGTTATTATGTTGTCTATATTTTTTTTTACTTCTTTATTTTATGTCGGCAATAATATTATGTTTCTACTTTTCATATTCACTATAATATTTTTTTTGACTTCTTTATTTTATGTCGGCTATAATTTTACTTTTACTATCTTCTATAGCCGACTATAATATTTTTTTAACTTCTTATCCACTATAATATTTTTTTAACTTCTTATGTTCTTACATTAAAGGCCGACATAATATTTATTACTTTTTACTTTGTAATATCCACTATAATATTTTTATAACTTCTTATGTTTCCACATTAATGGCCGACATTATATTTATTACTTTTTACTTTGTATTATTATTATTTGTTTATGGCCGACAATATGGACAAACATGGACAAACGTTAGAAGATCTCCCTCATACTAGGCTGTAGAGCGCCTCTCGGCGCAAATACTTGTACCTTGCATGTTTAAACCTTGTGCTTCCATATTTAAGTCCCCTCATGCTCTGGAGGGTAGCGAGTTGCAAATAGGACTTGGGATCAACTTGCATCATGCCTCATTAAACCACTACCAATGAACTTGTTCACTCCAACATTAAAGCTTCCTCCACGCATCTCATCAATCACATGGCTAGGAAGATGGGTTGAACTCACATCCAATATTAGGTCTTTATTGTGTTGTGTGGGATAGTGGAAGAGAATTCCATGGTTGGGATGGATGAATGAGATTCCTATAGTGCTCTGTGGTGATCAGATTGACTAAGCATGATAAAACATGGCTTAGGAAAAGAGAGAGTGAAGTCTATAGTTGTTTCCTTTTCTCTAGTGGCCTCATAGTTTGGATTGGGGGTGGTATCAATAGTTGATATCTACAGTTCGGTGGAAATTCTCTCTTACATAGCCATTTAATTAGATCTCTTCCAGTTAAAGATAAGTATTTATTGTTGTTTATGAATATGAAAAATTATATTTTCTTCCTATTATGAATGTGATTGTTTATGCATGATGTGTATGTGAATATAGTTATCAATTCCAATGTGATTTCTATTTATGCACCTACGCTTGCATTCTCTTTAAATTTTGGCTCTCATGGGAGGTTACATTAGTTTAGAATTTGAATATCCGTCTCCCTGGGGAAGAATTTTATATGAGGGAATTCATAACTACCCAATGTATAGGGTTGAAATCATGGATGATGATGTTATATAGTGGTATCAAATCTATTTGTCACAACATTGAGACTATATGGGTTGAAATCAATTTCTACAGGCATAAATAAGTGTTTATGCTACGAACATAAAATAAGATAATAATTAAATAATTAATAATCAGGTTAACTAAAGTTAGGTTATGAAATGAGGTGTCTCCTCAACATCAAATGCCCGAGCCATATTTAAGGCAGAGCCATCATTGTAACATATCATCTTTTATCCTATCATCTAATATATTATTCTTATCTATTATTTAATATGAGAGTAGGATTCGACTATTAACTTAGTGAATGGATACGTTCACTGCATTTGGTATCAGAGCTCGGATTCAACTCCTTCGACTTGAGCTCGGATTCGGCTCCTACACTCAGAGCTCGGTTTTGGCTCTCCCTTTAGAGCTCGGTTTTGGCTCCTCGCTCCTGCCTTGGCTAAGCTCACAGCTTACGCTCTTTTGATCTGCTCGCTCTAGCACGCCTTCCCCTTTTCACCACTTCGCCACACTCTCACGCCCTCACAGCTTCACACCCTCACAACTCCTCCACCGCGCAGCCACACCTCCTCCTTCCTACCTCCACCTCGCCGCGCTACCCTCCTCCACGCAGCCTCATCAGCCGCACGTCCTTCCTCGCTGCTAACCCTCCTCTACACCAAAATCCTCCCCCGCGCAACCACACCTCCTCCTTCCTACCTCCAGCTCAGCCCTCCTCCCTCCCACTACATGCCCTCTGCCCACTCCCCCACCTCCTTCCCTGCCCCGCGCTACTCCATGCAACTCCCTCATCACCTTCCCCTGTGTTTCCCCTCTCCAGCACCACCACTCCGCTCCTCCACGGCCACACCCTCTCGCCCCCCCCCCCCACTGCGCCCTTCCACCTACACGCCAAACTCCCTCTACAGCCACGTCTCCACCATGCCTCCTCCTCGAAGCCGCCATTCCCTCCTTCAACCCTAATTCAAAAAAATACAAATTTTAATTAAAACAAAAATTATTATAATAAATTAAATATTATTACCATTTGTTTTTATTAAAATTTTTACTATCAAAAGTTTGCCATAAAATTATATAATTATAATAATAATCATATTATTATATTATATATATATTTTTACTTCATTCACTCTTACCTATTCAAAAACTTCATAGTGATATTATTATTACAAATAATAATTATTATTATTATTTAATAATTGTTTCACAATTATTAATTAAAAAAAAGAAGAAGAAGAAATACCGAAAGAAGACAAGAAGAAGTCAAGGAAGACAAATTATCACCGAAAAAGTTGAAGGAAGAACCATAATAGAAGTCAAGTCAATTGAAGACTCAACAAACAAGTCAAAGGCCATCTATAGTCCAGAACGAGCATCCATCACCGAAGAAGTCGAAGACCATGGAAGCCGATTTGCGACTACAAATAGAGGAATTAGAAGCCACGTTAAAACGTTATCAAAAAGACAATGAAAGATTGCACGACATAAATAACAATTTATAAATAAGAATTGAATTACAAGAAAGGTGCAATCAAATAAAAATCTCTGACCAAGAAAGGCGTATAGAAAAATTGTATGCGCAAATTGATGAATTAAAAGCCGAAAATGAATTCAATCAGAGGTCAGGAAATCAAGATATAAAGAAGGAAATAAATAATTACGAAGCATAAATAATACGCTTGAACAAAATCGTTAGTGACAAAGATGAAGAACTAACTCAGATACAACATAAATTAGAAAGTCAAGAATCAGAGGTCGGCCAATGTCGACAACAGATAAAAGTTCTTCAACAACAAAATGACGACTCTAAAAAGGCACACAAACTGGAGATCGCAAAGAGTAATAAAACACTATCCAACAAATCCGAAGAAATTTTCAGATTAAGATTTCATAACAAGACACCAGTCACAAAAATTAAGATGTTGAAAAATTTTCGGAAGACAGAACAATCTACAGAAGACATTGAAGGAAAACTTCTAGACAAGCATGAAGAAAATAGATGCATCAAAAGTCATAATGAAGACCTTAAGGAACAACTTAAGAAGTATGAAGATGAAAAAAAATCGTAGGTCGAATTGATCAAGAAGTTTCAAAATGATAATAGGTAGTTAGGAAACAAGTTGGAAAAGATACATAATGAAACCTTAAAACCTCAAGAGACGAAAATAAAACTCCTAGCTCAAATCAATGCTCAAAAGACGACGCTCGTAAAAGAAAATGACATTGTGAAAATTCCCTATCGACACCCCAACCATAAAAATCGATATTCTGAAAAGTGGGAAATGTCGAAAGACGATGGTACTAATGTGATCAAAGCTCTTAACGACCGATCAGTGGGGAATCCCAACAGTTAGCAACAAATCAATTTGGGATGGATTGACCCATCCACATATCGGAAGTTATGCTCTACACTTAGCAGTTCGTATCGACATGTTTCGTCAGCCATGACATCGCAAAGAACAATGCGACAAAATTATAAGGCTTTGAGGACAAAGCCTTTCTAAGAGAGTGGCAATGCTACGAACATAAAATAAGATAATAAATAAATAATTAATAATCAGGTTAACTAAAGTTAGGTTATGAAATGAGGTGTCTCCTCAACATCAAATGCCCGAGCCATATTTAAGGCAGGGCCATCATTGTAACATATCATCTTTTATCCTATCATCTAATATATTATTCTTACTCATTATCCAATATGAGAGTCGGATTCGACTATTAACTTAGTCAATGGATACGTTCACTGTAGTTTACAAAGAAAGTGTTTAACGAAATGCCTATGAGAAATTCATGGTTTTGAATTCCTAGATGGTGTTTTAATAGAACCATAACTTAGATCTTCTTGTTATTTGTAAGAATGAAAAGTATAGTTTAAGGAAAATTGGGGGAAAACCTCCACAATTTGTAAAAAAAATAATTTCTATTAATTAACAGAAGCTCAATTTCCAACTATGGGTTCACATTTCTACTTGAGAGTTAAAAGATGATTGATGACTGAAATCCAAGTGAGCGCATCCCAGGCTGATTGAAAACTGAAAATTAAATGATGATTGACAACTAAAACTATCCCAATCTAAACAAAACTATACAACTACAAAGTGAGAAGGATTAGCTATGATTTATGCCTTACAGAAGTTCCGCCACTATTGTTGGGAGGACACTTCAAGTTTTTCACATATCATTCAACTCTTAAATACCTACTGAACAAACCTATCTTAGAAGGCAGTATCTGCAAATGGTTACTTTTATTCCAAGAATTCTCTTTTGAGGTAATAGTCAAGCTAGGGAAATACAACCATGGACTTGATCACTTATCATGAATATAAACAAAGGAAGTGGAAGGGCCTATTGATGATCAACTACCAGATGCAGCTCTTTTCAGGGTATAATCTATTCCAGATCATTTAGAAGAAATCACATTGTTCCTTACAATTGGGAAAGCACCCGATGATTATTCCACAACCCAGAAATGCCACTTAGTTGTATGAGCTATAGAATATCCATTGATTTCAGGACAACTCTACCAACTGTGCACTGATGGAATTTTGCACCGATGTGTATTAGACCATGAACCATAGAACATCTTATGGGAATGCTTCTGGGAAATGCCATGCTAGTGTTGCGGGTGGCTATTGTCTAAAAAATATATATGTTACATTAATTTGACATTAAATTGTCAACCCGGGTTTGTAAGATTGGAGATACTGGCACTGACTTGAACGGATCCTTCAAAGACATCTCAGGTGCAAAAATTATGCAACTTGCATAGCGACCACAAAAAACTATGCCACCGATAGATTTATTGGATTTAAAAAAAAATGCCATCGACACAGCATCCTGCATAGAAACAATTTTCATAGCCGGGTTTGAAACGACGGCCATCAATCGTTTTGCGTTTTTGGTGGAATCGCAGGGTCATGTGGGACCAGGCAGAGGCAGGAGGGATTAGGAATAACCTTGAGTATAATTCGTGGCATACTGAAAAATCGACTAAAATAAAGTGATGACGGGTGGGAGCATCAGCTCTGCCTCCCCTCTACTTTTTCGTTCATTGTATTTATCGCCATCATATTTTTGTTCTGGTTCGTTCAATTGGATTGCAAGCTTGTGGCCATGGCTATGCTTTTTGTTCTGGTTCATTCAATTGGATCGCAAGCTTGTGGCCATGGCTATGTGGGTTTCGACAAATTGCATCGTGCCATTTGACAACATTGTAAAATATTTAAAAATTGTTAAATTTATTTTTACTTTTCAAAATATAGTAATTAATATTAAAATTATAGTAAACACTACAAAACATTGGAAAATGTTTTGGGTCAAAAAGCAAACTAATGCACTTTGACTAAACATTAAATTCAGAATAGCCGACACTTTTTGTAGAAAGAAAATTTTAAAAGTCATAGAAAAGTAATTAAAAAAAAGATAATCAGTGGGTAAGTTTAGAATATAATATTTTTGTTGTAATAACTTTCTCAAAATATGTTGAGAAAATTGAAATTTATAAATTTCACACATACTTAAATTTATAAATTTATAAATTTCACACATACTTGAAATTTATAAATTTCACCTTTGAAACTATAATAAGATTTTCTTCCAATACACTTAAATCATATAATCATAATTATTAGATTTTAATTATTTAAGTGAAGCAATAAAGTAGTATAAAAGTATAAATGATGATATAAGTGCTATCACAATAACACGGGGGATTCACTCAATTAACCGCTATCATAGCATGTTTGTTCGTGGCATATGAAACAATACCCCTAATTTCACTAAATATTGGAAAATAACTTCCAAATTTTTTTTAACCCTCTCCCAATATGCCTTCCCAATTTAAAAAAACCCTTGTTTTCACTAGATATTGTATGTATCAATTTTTTCATTAACATTTTTTATACCCCTTTATATTTCTACCTAGTATATTGATATGATACCCCTCTTATGACCCCACATGCATTCTACAATACACCTTGTTTTTTTCGATGTATATTGTGGATGCACATTACTTCACTCACAATGCAATTACTCAACCACATATAATTATGATTTGCAACATCTAATGGTCTAATGAAGAGATAGGAGATCATTTCTTGTATGTCACTAAAGCCAATGCACATAGTACAACATTTAGATTGCATGTTGCAGTTCCCCAATAGCTGACTAAGCCTGTTGTGGGCTAGGTATCCAAGCCCCCAAGTCCTGTACAAGATCTAGGAGGATGAATAAACCTCCCAAGGCCTGTAATAGGCATGAGTGGTTGGGTATTCAAGCCCCCAAGGCCTATTGAGGGCCTATAATAGGCCCTGGAGGCTTAGAGCCTCCCAAGGCTATTGGTAACAACTGGCTGAGTGCTATTGGTAACAATTGATTTTCAATGACCACTATCTCTCGACTATGATCAACTAGAAATCCACTTCACCACGAAACCCCTAGCCTCAAGCATGCCTCAAGACGCGATTTCTCTACGTACTGATAAGCCCGAGCCTTTCCTCAACCCAATTTCTCATCCGGTCGTGATCTCGCCATCTCCATCTAGCGGATATTTTTCATGCCGCCCATATAAAAAAGACCCCAAAGTATTTTTGTATTGTTACATTAAATAAAAAAAACCCTTTGCCCCTTAATATATAAGCAATATAATTTTTATTTTTTCATGAATATTTAATACCGCAATATGAATGAATGTGATATTATATTTCCTTCTAGTGAATCCCCCGTGCACAATAACTAAGAAATAATTAAGGAATTTATAAATAAGTGATACCATTTTTAATATGCATGGTAAAACAAATTTTTACACTTGAGCATTTAAATAATTTATATTGATTCCTAAAAATGCATGTTTAATCATTTATCTATTGAAGATTGAGAATGAGTGAAGTTGTGGAAGGATGAAGATAATCAAATTTAGCCAAATTGAAGCATGCTATCAACTTAAATGAGCTCAGTTAAGGGTATGCAATCATTGTTGAGCAACCAAGAACCCAAGAGAGTCAAACGACCAAGATCACCAAATCTTTAAGCCACGATGAATATGATAAAGAGTAACCAAGAAGTGAGGAGGTATAAGCGACATGCATAAGCCAAGCTAACAAATCTCTATCTCAAGAAAGCCAAACCAAATAAATGGATGTGCAAAAAGGATCTAGTAAAGAAAACCAACTGATCTCACTCTATAACCAAGCAAAAGAAACTGAAAAATAACCTTATATACAAAATTAACAAGGGGCCCCTTTATTTTGCAAAATAAAGGGAAAGTTGTTGGGGGGCCAACAGTATGAAACTCAGTACCAGAATAAGTGTCGTAATGCCACAAGTAAATATATGCAAAAAAAGCATATGCAAGCCCAAGGTTAAGAATTCCACAATCACCGTGAATAATACATCACAAATTAATAAATTAAATGTTTTTTAACTTTATTGTTTTTAATTGATAAATTAAAGTGAAAGAAAATCTCTCGAATGACAAATGTATCAAATTATGATGAATTGTGTTGATAGGATAGTTTAATATAGTCAGGAAAGGAGCAATTTTGGAGGCTCATCAACCATGTTGGCAGAAAATCCACTGGAAGGAAGATTCTTCAAGCTAGTTTATGGTCGTCCATGGTGTTTAAGGATGCAAAGGATTACGCCGAAAAATGTGATATTCGCCAACAAGTTGGTAAGCCTTCTTGATGAGATGAACTTCCACTTCGACTAGTATGTCCCTAGCAACCATTTTAGAAATGGGTGGTTGATTTTTTGGGCCCTATCAATCCTCCTAGGAAACACTCTAAAGCCCACTATGTAATTACCACAACAGACTAGCTAACAAGATGGGACAAAGTAGAAATAGTCTGACATTGCTCCGTAGAGACATAAACTCAATTCATTTGTGAGAATATAATTACTAGGTTTGGTTGTCCTAGAATTCTCACTAGTGACCAAGGGACACACTTCATCAATAGCTCTGTCATGGCCTTAACAAAGGAATTTCTGATACAACATACAAAATCATTCCATATCACCCAAAATCAAATAGCATAGTAGAAGCCTTCAACAAAGGTATGTTGAAGGCTAATTACAAAGGTATGTTGCGCAAACCAAGATGATTGGGATGATATAATTCTAGTCATTTTATGGGCATACATGACCACTACAAAGAAACTTCACAAGTAGACTCTATTCTAGCTGGTATATGGAAGAGAAGCAGTAGTTATAGCAGAATTCATGGTTCCTATCCTTTACATTGCACACGCAACACATATGTCTGAATAAGATTTAGTTGCAGAATTGATGAAAATTGAAGAATCTCATTTATTAGCTGACTATCATGCAAAAATGGAGAAAGAACGACTGAAATCCTGACACAACCACTACATCAAGTGGAAACATTTCAACCAAGGTGACCAAGTTTTACTCTATGACAAAATGTTCCTGAGGCATCTAGGTAAACTTTAGATGCATTAGTTGACTGTTGGGGTATTTCATTCACATTAAAATATGAAGCCAAAATCCGACGGTATATATGTTTGATTTTCGACATCATTCTGTCGACAATCCGACAAACCTTTCTTTTTTTTAAACGTTGGTTAAAATTCAGCGGATATCCGACAGCAACAAGTTCTCGTTGGATATCCGACATTCAAATGTCAATTAACCGACACAATTTTTTTAATATAAACCTCGCATAACCGACCAAATTTCCATCGCATATCCGACATCATTTACATAGGAACTACAAATTTGAACCCAAAATCCGACGAGAAAATCTGATGACATCTGACGAAAAAGACCGTGTCGTCGGATTTCACCTTCAAAATTATGAATTTTGATTAAATTTTTTTAAATTGATAGAACGACCTGTTGGATATATGATAGATGTCGGATATCTGATGACTGTCATCAGATATCCAACCAATATTGTCGGAAATTTGACATATATGTTGTAACGGTAACTATGTTCAAAACGTTGGATATCCGACGAAATTTTAAATTTGAAAATCTATAAATTACGGAAACATTCCGACATGTTTGCTATACAAGCGACGATTTGCAAAAATTATTTTATTCTTCGGCGGACAGTTTGTGGAAATAGTGAAGTGTGGAGCTTGATTTTTTAAGATTGATAATCTTCATTCAATCTCTTTGTGAGAAAATGTCAAATATAAATATTCCTGATCCAGACGAACAAAATCGACAATTGCTTGCTAGGTTGTGGGATGGACTAAAAAGAAAGGGTGATGGGAAATGTTATTGTCCATGTAGTCAATGCAGGAGCTTTAATAGGAGAAGAATAAAGATCACAATAGCTAGAAAACATTGTAGGGAACATGGACACATTGAGGGGGGGCATGAATATCGTCCATTTGTAAGTTTTGCATTATAAATGTTTTTATATATATTGCTTTTGTAAATGTATGTATTATTTTAATATTTGTTATATTAACTTATATCTATTGATGGTTTCATGTAATTATAAAGGAAAAACATCCTACGCCATATCATTTGGAGGAAGTGCTTTGAGAACATGTACCAGGGGAACATGGGGCTATGAATAATGGAGAACAAGTTAATGATCATATTGAAGAAGATGATCATACTGATAACATAGTTGAAGATGATGGTACAAATACATTGATCCATGATTCATTTAATGTTATAATGGATGATGATGATCATGAAAATGATGATTTTGATGATATTCATGATTTACCTCTTCTTGAGAAGGCATGCGAACCCCTTTATGAGGGCTCCAACACAAATCTTCTCTCTGCTATATTGTTGATAATGAAATTGAAGGTTATGAATGGTCTTTCAAAGATATAAGTCACATGGATGTTAAGGCATGTCATATATTCCATCACATAATATATATGATCACGCTAAAGGTTATCATTGTTCGTCTAATAAATTTATTGTTAATTCATAAGTCAAATTAATACGGATGAAATGTGTTTCATTAATATTATTTATATATTATATTAACTAGATTTTTATTTTAATTTGTTGTAGCTTGATAGATGAATTTTTGTTACCACCATCAAATATTTTATTTCGCACAAATCGAGATTTATCTGCCATCATGAAAGAAATTAGAGTGCAGTATGAAGCAATTCATGGATGCCCTGATGACCATGTTATATATTATAATCAGCATGAATTTGCAACAGAATGTCCGGAATTTCATATCAGCAGATATCAAACAGATCAAGTAACAAAAAATGTGCCTCGCAAGGTTCTTCATTATATTCCCATTATTCCATGTTGGCAATGACTGTTCAGGGGAAAAAACATAGTGCAATTTATGGATTACCATGCAAGGAACATAAGTCAAGATGACATTATTCGAATTCCTGCAGACAGGTCTGCATTTAGAGATATGGAGGAAAAATGGCGTCACTTTAAAAAAGAACCTCGTAATCTTAGGATTTCTTTGGAAACATATGGTGTCAATGCATTTGCAGATATGAGATCCATTTAATCAGTGTGACCTATTTTTGTTATCAACAATAAAATTCCTCCATGGTTGTCAATAAAGCGAGAGCACATAATGTTGTCGATGATTATTCCAAGTAGATTGTGTCTACAATTTTTTTTTTAATGTAGTGGCATCTCATTTGTCATATTTTGTTGCATAATGTCATATATATATATATTATTTTTTTCTTGTGCATGGTTTATATATCTAAATGGTACTCATAATTATATATTTTATGTGTTCAAATCAATCAGGTAAGTACCAAGTTAAAGATATTAATGTATATATCGAACCTCTTATTGATGAGCTACTAAAGTTATGGAATGGCATCACTATGTATGACGTATCTAGACCAATACGACAAAGGAAATTTCAATTCCATGCAATGCTTGTATGGAAAATACATGATGCACTAGGGTTAACCCATTTTTGCGGTTTGTAATTATAAGTTCCACTTTAATTTCATTTAATTTTATGAACTAATTAATATACTATGCACACATGTTTTTTTAAATAATCCATTCATTTTATATATAATTATAATTGACATATATATTCAATCTCTTTATGTAGGTCTTCAGACAAAGGGAAAATTTGCATGTCTAGTTTGTGGTCCTAAGATCAAATATCGTCCTCATAAAGCTTAGGAAATGAGGTGTTTGATGAGTATAGGCACTTCCTCTCTAAGAAACACAGGTATCGAAATACCAAAAAACATATGTTCAATGGGAAGAAAGAGACTGCATTAAAACAACAGAGAATGACACCTCACCTATGGAAGTTGCAATAGAAAATAAATCGTCAAGGTACTTATGAATCATCGTATATGAAATGTTATGTATTTTTTTATTGTGTGTTGTTTACTATAATTGACATTGATTTTTGTAATTTATTTATAAACTACGATTCATGATGGCCGTCGTGATCATGAAGGCATTAATGGGATTCCACGAGGAATTAAAAGTTATCCTATAAAATTCAGTAGGTTTCCCTACTATGAGCACCTACAAATTGATCATATGTTTGATACAATGCATATCAGAAAGAATGTGACTAAAACATTATGGCGAATATCAGATGGAAGGAGTGAGAAAGAAAAAAAATGTCAAAATTTGCAAATACATTCAAGAAAGAAACCATGCAATGAAAGTCGTCATTCAATTTCATAACAATGGAGACCAAATTAATATAAAATCACTTCCATGGATGTTAACGAAGAAGCAAAGTAATGTTGTCAAAGAAGTCATGCGAAAAATTAAATTTCCCACCGGATTTTGTGCAAACATGAAGAATATCATAACAAAGAAAGGTGATTTTGCGGGGGTGAAAATACATGATTGGCATGTCTTAATGAAGGTAATTATTATGGTATGCATATAATTATTGTTTTTTTTTATTCCAGTGCATATCGTTGGTATTTTGTTTGTCTATTCTTTGTTTAAAAATGAAACAATTTTTATATTGTTACAATATGTTCTACCTCTCTCTCCCAGACAACTTAGAAAACAATGTCAAACAAGTTATATATAATCTCGGGAAATACATGAGGTAAGTAGCGATTTTTTGCATGTTCTTAGTGTTTGTTTAATTCATTGTAGAAATTATATTTGATTTTTGTGCACTAATTCATGTTATGTAATATAATGTTTTTTTGGTTAAATATCGTGATTGGGTTGCGTCACTTGTAGATGGTTGTCATCTAAAGAAATCCATAAAGAAGATATAAAGTATTAGAGGAGAGAAATTCCTCGTCGTATGTGTGAAATGCAGAAGCATCTACCTTCAGCATTTTTCAATGCACAGGAACACTACCTCATACACCAAGTTGAGGAGATTGAATTGTGTGGACCTGTGCACTCAAGGTCGATGTGGATGGTTGAGAGGCACTTGAAATTTATGAAGGGTTTGGTTAGAAAATGAGCACGTGCTGAGGGTTCTATGATGGAGGGATATATGGTATACCAAAACATGTTGTATATTAGTGAGTATCTTCCTAATTTAGCGTCAAAGCTCAATTTACGTCGCATTTGTGATCTAGACTCCAATAACAATTTCGAAGGGGAGTACCCGAAGGGGAAAGGTAGATCGAGGAAGGTGAAAGGTAATTATTAGCTAGTGGAGATTAATTAATATAATACATTTGACTATTGATTTTTATGTATATATATCATACATATTCTATTTTTATATTCAATATATTGCACCAATTAAGAGTGTATACTTTTCTAAGTGAATATACATTTGTATTGAATTTTAATTTTATTGTCATCAAATAGTTGGTCAAGAGTGGGATTCACTTCCTAGGTTGGAAAGTGTGGGAGGAGTCCTTCTCGACTCTGAGGGAAACAAGATGAAATATTTTGCTTGGGGAATTGGCAGGAGGACCAATAATGATGCGGAGTGGCTCGCGCTGATCAAAGGAATGGAAATTGCAAGGAATGAATAAATCAAGGATCTGGTGACCTTTGGAGACTCAATGCTGGTAATAAGGGAAGCTAGAAATTTGGCCACAAATCGAAGAAATATCGTTAAGCTCCATCATCTCTTCAATTACATGGCTAAATACTTCAAATCCGTCAACTTTATTCATGTTTTGAGGAACAACAACCAGAAAGCAGATATCATGGCCAACGTAGGTGCTGCTCTAGACTATGGAATCACTATCAGTAATGGTCAAGATCTTGGCATCAACTAGGTTCCATAATATTTGCTCCCTTCCAGTTTTGATGATGAAACTCAAGTATTCTCTAAGTTTTGGGAGGTGGCTCTTCCCCTTGGCATTGGATCACCTTCATTTTATCTCTAAGAAATATAGTCCCTTTTCAAATTCAACTTTCAGTTATTAAAATATTTCATTGGGATCCTTCACCACTCCTCGGAACTTGCCCGTTTCCTCTCGGCTCCCCGGGAGCCCTCCAAATTCCTGAAAACACCTGTCTCACATACATTCTTTTATGGAGTTCGAGGATCAAGGAAGCTTA